>JAUCMS010000022.1:14394541-14407540 GCA_032357445.1 Enteromius radiatus | reverse complement strand
AAAAATTCACCCCCCTCACAGTTGTCACGAAGGGCAAAATTAGCTATATAGACCAAAAAGAAAATTTGTACCAGGCTCTAAACATGTTTTTTTCTAGTGTAAAGTTGGGCATTTTAACATGGAGAGTCAATGTGATTGACTTCCTTTTGCAGCCAGCCCCCAGCGGCCAGTCGCTGAATTGCAGTTTTAATCACTTCCGTGTTGGTTTCACTAGAGGGAGCGGGAGGTTGCCGCTTGGTTCATTCACACACTAACATTTATTTGTCGAATGTTTTTAGTGACTTACAGTACATTCCATTTGATGTACACATTGTATCGGTTTTTGTTAGTGGTCGACCGATATATCATCAAGGCCGATATATTAGCCGATATTTTACATTTTTCAAATAAATTTTTTCGTTTGGAGGCGGGACTCTTATTTTGATGGCCTGAGAAAGAATACGCCTGAGCACACAATGCTCACATTCTCCCTCTTGTTCATCGTCGTCATTCAGTTCTGTCTAATACAGATAGAAGTATATCTAATAATCAGAAAGAACAGTTAAACAAAGGAATTGAAATGTTTACAAATAAAAAGTAGCCTATTATAATGATTCCTTTAATATTATTAGTAATAGAAAAGTAAATATTATTATACTTTCTCTTTTTTCCATCAGCATTTAGCAAATACGCATTTATGTAATTTAAACAACTCTTTGAATGACTAATGAACATTTAAATTCACAAAACCTGAGATCTAGTGAAGTATGCGTGTGAATAAAATGCTGACAGGAGCAGAGTTCAGCTATAATGGAGACACTCGTGATTTCAAATTATGCTGTGCTTTATCTGTTTGCCCACTGTCATATTCATGTTATTTTCACTGTGTGCTGTAATATGAGTGCTACTTTGGCTTTATTTGAAAAACATAACTCCTAAAGCACACAAAATACCCAGAATACTGAGTGCCCTGTTGGTTACATATTTACTTCCTTTTTAATTATAATTTTATGTAATATGTATTCAATATTTATTTATTTGTGAAAAATACTTTGTCTTATATGTTTATATTACACATTTATATTTTAATCCATTTTCTAATTAAGTTATATCGGCCTAATATCAGCTATCAGACACCCTGCTTTCAAAGATATCAGCATCGGCCTTCAGAAAACCCATATTGGTCGATACTTTTTGTTTTCTCTGGGAATCAAATCCATGACTTTGGTGCTGCTAGTGCCATGCTTTACTGTTAATCATGATCCGCTCTTATAGTCTGCTGTTAATGTTAAAGTCTTGTGTATTTAGTGGGATTTTAAGATTAAAATGAAGTTTTAAAGCACAACACTTCTGAAGCCACTTTGGGCAAGAGACAGTCTAAATCTCTCCTCTGTGTTTGTGTGTGTGTGTGTGTGTTTTCAGCGGCCCTTGCCAGGTCCTGGATGAAGGCCTGATTGATATCTCTCTTCTGGCAGGACAACATCTCTCTCCTGCTCTGTTGTTATTTCCGTTCCTTTTTATTCTCACAAGTATATTTCAGGAGTTCTAGATTCTTGAATCTCTCTTTATGTTACAAAGAAAAACCGGATCTCACTTCTGAACAAATCACATCTAAATATATAAGCGACACTGTATTTGCATCTGTATCTGTGTATTTTTATTAGGTATGAACAGATTTAGAAATGTTGCCCGATGCAGGTATTATGAATCTATTAATAGCTATTTTGTTGGCTGTTGTTTTTGTTTCATATTAAATGTCCAATATGGAATGCAATGCAAGGCGATTTTAAAACCAAACGGTATAATGCAATCTAAAGTTAAATATAGATATAATGTAAAATTGAATACCAATATGTTTAAAAATGTGATGGCAAAGTATTCAATTTGGCCGCATAATAAGCCTTTAATGTGATTTATGATATTATCTGAATAAAATATGGGCCTTATAACACAAATGATAATATAAGTAATTCTGATTCTGGCCGATAGCAATTTAGTCACTAATATGTAATGCATTCCTCGTTGTTGAAGACAGCAATTGTTTTTCCTGGGTCTCCTCCTCAGTGAACGGTAGATATTGACTCGTGCTGTAGATCTTTACTTTCATTAAAGTGTCTTGGGTCTGACTGATTCGTCCCGTCCTCTCTAATCATCCTCTTATTAGACCTGCACAACCTCCCAAAATTAAAAACGTCTCCCGAAAACAAATGAAAAACAAGCTCCACTCAATCACACTGAGATAACTCCATCCATCTGCTGATTGAGTAGCCACTTATTGGGCTTGTAAAAATCATTCATGTTTATGGCTGCATTCCAGAATATAGCGAGTTGCCTATGTAGACGTCATGGCTTCCTCAATGCAAATGCTGTTCCTGAATGTAGATAACATAATTATGATTACATGCGCATTACAGCATTACTGTGACTCTAGAGACGGAGGCGTGCGGATCCATGTGCAGTATTTAATAGGGAAAACCAGGCAGGATCAATACACTTGACAAACGGAACAACGGAGGTAAGGCAGAATCGAGGTTGGGGTACACAGGCGAATACTGGGGCAGGCAGCAAACAATCACAATCCAGAGTAAACAGTCCAAATTCAAAACACCAGGAAAACAAACATGGGAAGGAACGCTAAGAATTGATCGCAGAGCAATGAGGATCAGGTGTAAGTGCAATCAGTCCACTGATGCATGATGGGAAACTGAGTCCATGAGTGAGTATGAGTCCAATTATAGTGTAAATGTGAGTTCTGGATGGAGGATCTTGTGGGCACCTCATCAGGCTATCGTGACTATTATGTGTGTCCTTCATGGAGAAGGAAATCCTATTAGGCGTGGGAAAAAAATAAAAATATAAAAAATTAAATATACGGATATAAGTACCCGGAACAGGTGAATCAGTAATTACAATACAGAAACTATATGATGTTGTGCAAATGCGCATGCGCAACTGAACGAATCACTCCCACGGGATGACTCATTCTTGCCGAGTCACATTAAAGATTTGTTCAAAATGAACGAATCGTTCAAGAACGACCCATCGTTTCAGTTCATTTTTTCGGTCTTTAAGTGTCTACATCGTGTCTACTGTATTCTATTCAACTGCAAGATCCGTGTCTCACGTGCGATCAGTGTGAGTGCCAGCGTGACACACACACACACACACACATATATATATATATATATATATATAGTTTAATTTGTTTTATGTTTTTGAACATTCTTGTATGCTAACAAAGGCTGTATTTATTTGATACAGTAAAAAAACTATAATATTGGGAAATATTATCTAATAACAATCTAATAGATTTTTTTTTATATTTTTGGGATACATTTTAATGTAATTTATTCATGTGATCAAAAGATGGATTTTCAGCATCATTACTCCAGTGTCACATGATCCTTCATTCTAACATGCTGATTTGTTGCTCAGTTATTATAAATCATTATTGGTGCTAAATTATTAAATGGTTCTTTTTATTATGAATATTAAAAGCATTTTTGTGTCTTAATATGTGCGTTAAAATATTTTTTTTTTTAGTAGAACAATTAAAATGATGAATAGAATACAAATAAAAAATTCAAAAGAACAACACATGAACGAGTACGCTATGGGAAAAACTCATTTTTTCCTCCTAACTGAAGCCTTATTCAATCACACAGTGAAACTGTACGGCCATTGGTTACTGGAGTGCTATAGAAACTAACCAATCGGTTGGTCGCCATGCTGCGCAAGCCAATGGCCACGACTCCTGCCGAAGTTTGCCTGAATGGGTGGGGCCATGTATATATAAGCGGCCGCTTCGCCACAGGATTCAGGTTACGCCAGCCGTCTTCTCTCCACAGATGATCCAGACAGATGTGGTGTGCACAGATGGGAGGGGCTGTGTGTGTGTGTGTGTTTGAGGGAGAGACGCGTGAGTGACAGAGAGATGAAGAGAGAGCAGGGAAAGGAAATGCGGTTGAATGAATTCGCTGCGTGTTTTAAATAGCGTACATATCAGACAACAATTTAAAATATTCTCTCAATGCATTCTATGGCACCTTTAATATTTTTTTGAAACACCCAAATGTTTCCTTTTACTTAAACCAAAGTCTTGAATGGTAGTGTATCATCCTTTTTTTTGACAAAAATTATAAAGCTGCAAAAATCATTTTCAACATTAATAACAATGTTTGTTTTGTTTTTAGCATTTTAAAATTACCTACTGTAAATAATAATGTATTTGTATATATATTAGAATAATAAATTGTAATAATATTTCACAATATTACTGTTGTATCTGTTTATTTTAAATCTGTTAGAAATCTGAGTCAGGTCATAGTTGCTGCTAATGAACTTTTCCAAATCAGTTGCTTTCCATCTTAGTTAGCTGCCTACAGTAGGCATTAGGCAGCAAAGCAGCTCACTAGGTTTTGGAGCACAGCCATTGTTGACTTAATATTCCTAGGCTAACTACTGAACATCAATCTATGTGGGCATCACGTTTCAATGCTTTTCTTGCACTTGTTGACCATGGCTTTCCTCACAGATGCTCACCTAAATTCATGACACCCAGTCTGTTCTGCTTTGGGCATTTTGTCTTCTTCTCTGTAGATGGATGGTGTGACTCTGACATTTAGCTGATAATTGCAAACAGGATGACTTTAACCAAATCATGATGTGAAAGCCACACGGATGCTGGCAGATGATTCCACACAGCTGTTCACGGCAGCTTGGCAGCGTTTTATACTACTGAAAACAGCTATTAACATCTTATATACAAAAATGGCTCTTTTGTGTAATGCTGAAAGGTGAAATCTCATTATTTTGAGTTAAAGATGTTGAGCAGTTCTGAGGAAAAAACTCTTCCTGGAGCTTCAAGGGAAAAATCAGTTCCTGCGATCCGATTATTCATATGCACACCGTGTTATGGTAATGACAGTAATCAGTCTCTCTTATTAATAGGTCAGTGTGACAGCGGGGGGTCAGTTTTTCTAATGTCACATGACAGAGGATACACAACAAAGCGACCAAGACCTTTAATATCTCTCTCTAACTGTTTCCCACTCAGGTAACTCCATTTCATTACAAAATAGGTTTCATCCATCTTAAAGGTTGAGTACTAATTGAATAAGGCATGAAAACATGTGAGGTTATAGTTTATAACCAAAATAAAATGAGAAATTGTGCTATTTTGACATTTATTTCATTTTAATGTTAATTATATACATATCATATATCATATCATATTCCCCTAAACTTGCAAATATGTAGGCTAATATACATATTGCATATTTGCAACCCTGAGATTTGAAACTGAGGTTTATATGCCATCTGAAAGCTGAATAAAGAATAAGCTGTCCATTGATGTTTTTTTAGGATAAGAAAATATTTGGCTGAGATACAAGTATTTGAAAATCTGGAATCTGAAGATGCAAAAAAGTCAACTATTGAATTTTTTTTTTTAAAGTTGTCCAAATTAAGTTCTAAGCATTCCATATTACTAATCAAAAAATAAGTTTTAATATATTTACAGAAGGGAATTTACCAAATATGTTAATGGAACAAGATTGCCACTTAATATCCTAGTAGTTTTTAGCATAAAAAAATATATATTTTTTGTGTTTTGAGTTTTGTAATCCATGGCCACATTTCTTAAAAATGCATGTACTGTATGTGTGTGTATGGAAACATGAACATTTAGTTTTGGAAGTGATTTTTGTGTGTGTGTGTGTGTGTGTGTGTGTTGGCAGAAATGTTAAATCTGGTCCAGAACTTCGGTAATGATTTTACACTTTCTCTAGTCTCCTGCACACAGGCGTTAAGGGACCATCACTCTTGAATGAGCCGGAGGTCCTCTAGATGTCTGAGGAGACGCCACCACACAACTCCCAAAAGAGCTTTACACTTCAAAATAAGATTACCTTCTCCTGATGTATTTAACTCTGGGACTGTCACACATCATTGTGTGTGTAAGAGAGGAGGAGACATCTTAAAACCCAAAGTCTGCAGCCATGTAATGACTTGCAGAAGATCTCCGAGGTCTTACAGAATGATGGATTTACGGGTTAGAGGTTAGACTGCCTACCGCAGACTGTGTGTGAGTTTGGATAGAATGTCATTCTGACCGCTCATCATGACCCGAAGGAACTGTTTGTTGCCCATAAGTTGCTCTTTTTGAGCTCAGGAGACTTAATAAGGCTTTTGTTTATGTTGCACTGAAGTAACTTTGTCTAAGACTGTCTGTCTTCTAAAATTTCTTCTTTTAAGATTCATTGACAAATTTCCAATAAATGTAAATGGGAAATGAAATGAAATACAGACCACTATACTTAAAGTGCAGAGCTATAAAAGTAATATGTGGTGTAGTATAACATTTTCGGTGTCCCTGTAATTCAAAAGGCTAAATGGTGTTTTTTTAAACATCTAAAAATGCACAGTTTCCTGTAAGGGGTAGGTTTAGGTGTAGGGTCATTGTAGGGCAATACCACATACAGTCTGTACAGTAAACCATTACACCTATGGAGAGCCCCCATAAATCACAAAAACCAACGTGTGTGTGTGTGTGTGTGTGCGCATGTATACAAATCAAAACTTCAAGTTATATATACATTTATACACATACATACATATATACTCAAGGTGTATATATTTATTAAGTTTTCTAACAAAAATCACATAAAAGTGCTTAAATGTCAAATGCTTACTTTCTTGACTTTGCTTTATTGCTCAACGGTTGCTCTTTTCTAGTTCTAATAATAGAGTCTAAGAATGCCCTCTTTTATGTTTTATTGAAGTATCAAATAGAAAGATTAATATTAAGTTAAGGTAATTAAGTTTATGACAAACTTCATGACTGACTGTTTAAATTGCTGCCTAATTCTTTTTAATTTTGTCTTATTTTTGTGTTTGACAGAATAGAAGAAAGTGATTTGGGTTTGTAACAACAAGAGGGCGAATAAACGAAAAGCCATTTAATCTTTTCTTTTCTTTGGGGAGTCTTACAGTGTTGCTTGAATATAATCAAATGTGTGTGTTTTATGATGGAGAGGTATCTAATTGCTTGCAGTTGTCCTGAATGATTGAAAGCTAAAACCAGTTACACAACCTCATGCTGTAATGATTTTGTGACAGTAGGACTCTTCTGCAGGGGCAGATGACGAACAAAGATTTCCATCAATGGGGTAACGTGATGTTCTAGGATTTTCACATCAAATTCGATTTCTCTCCCAATCAATTCTGCTGGATTTCATATCCTTCCTGCAGTTCACACACAGGCTTCAGGTCTCCTTTAATAGAGCTCTGCCTCATGAGGCGTCTGAACACAATACAATCACACACACACACACACAATAGGAGGATGACAGCTCATTTCTGCATTCAAATAAGCATGCACTTCCTTCACTTTAAATTGGACCTGCTTTCCCTGTCAAACAACAACTGTGTCCCGTCTCGTGTTTTTCATTTTTAAACTGATTGGCACAAACTTCTTTGACTGGCGAAAAGCACATCAAATGAGTTGGCAGAGAATAATCATTTCTGAAAAAAAGCATGAGTGGTTCTTGTTCTCACAAAATCTTTGCTGGGGTCTCAGTCATGCTCAAACCAGCTTAAACCATTTTTGAGACTGCATGTTTAAAGTTGC
Organism: Enteromius radiatus; assembly: GCA_032357445.1. Classification (NCBI taxonomy): domain Eukaryota; kingdom Metazoa; phylum Chordata; class Actinopteri; order Cypriniformes; family Cyprinidae; genus Enteromius; species Enteromius radiatus. The sequence goes on along the minus strand of JAUCMS010000022.1, from coordinate 14,399,931 downwards.
AATTAAGATAGTATGAATGATCAAATCGCAAAAGCTGTGATTTAATTAAAAAAGAATAAGCATTGGGTGTTTCATTGTGAAGCTCAGCATTGTGTTTATTCTTTTCCACATTAACAGCTTGTGTTTTGAGTGTCATAGAGCAGCTTGGTTTGAGGTAAATGCTGCTCTACACAAACACAAATCTGCTCTGGAGTTTGGGTTGGTTGTGAACTTGAATTTTGGAACGCAACATATGCTAACCGTGAGAAGCCTTTATAAACCAACTGTTGTCAACAAAATAGAACCTAGAATATTCAAATTAGGTCAGCTGTAGATATTACCTATACAAATTAAATTTAAATTATTATTATTAAAAACTCATTTTGATTATACATTTAAAAAACACCTTTTTATTATTAGCTTACAATTATGTTGATATTTAATCACAATTTTTAATGAATAAATAACATGATTAATCACATCCATTTTAAACTCGTGGTTGGGGCCGGATGCCGACCCTCGCCGCCTAGGGGTTAAAATCCTTAGGGCTCGGAGTCCACCAAGCTCTCAGCGCCCTCACCGGACAACACGCCAAACACGCTTATTTTATTCGATTATTAATGAGGAAGTGTGAACTCGTGAAAAGGTGATAAACACATTGTTGTCAAGAAAAGAGAACCTTACAAGATCTTGGGTCAGCTGTAGGCCTAAATGTTAGTTATACAAATGATTTTATATAAAAAATTAAAAAGCATTATTATTATTATTATTATACATAATTTTTATTTTACAGGTTGAAAAAATGATCATCTTATAATTAAATTGATATATAATCACACATTTTTACATCAGTCAGTCATTCAATCACATGATTGATCACATCGATTTTTAAATCATGAAAATAAAATTCCAGAAAAGCTTTTACATAAAATTTGCTTTTTTTTTTCCTTTGGCCAATTGTCAGCTGGTCAGGCTGGGAGAACAGGTGGCCAACCATCTAAACACCAGTTTGAAATCTCTGAAATTCTAGATATTGCCTGAGTTTCTCTTCAGATAAACTGCAGAGTATGTGTGTATGTGCTTTCACCTGTTCTATTATGCAAAAAAAGTCCAATCACTTACAAAGGTAATAGCACAGCTCTCTCAGCAGACCGCAGGGTTTGAGGTATCATTTACATCTGTAGCATAAATGGTTATGTGCTAAAGTTTGGATAATAGTAATTTTGCCTTAGCAAATGCCACTAATGATGCAGTTTGCTGGGTTGTTCTGGAATAAATGTGGAGAATCTGCACGTGTGCGACGGAGCACAAGCTCACACCTGGTTATGGGTGTGAAAAGGTTTCTGAGAAGCTGCCTTGGATTTGGTGTGTGTGTGTGTGTGCGCCATTCCCTCGAGTCTCCGCCGTGCCTGGTGTGAGATCCCTCTTAATAGCATTTGATTTTCTCCAGTGTGCAGACGTGAATCAAAAAAGCCATTTTCCTCCCAATTTCTCGTACAGTTTCATCCATGTGTTTTTCTCCATGACAAATCCAGCGGTATTAAACATAATCCAATACGAGCCATATATTAATGCCATTCTATATTCCTAACCACTCTAATAGCTGATATTAGCTGGTGCAGGATGAGTTTCCTGTTGCTTTGACGGACAGCAGGTGTGTTGGGCCCCCTTGCTCGAGGTACTGAGATACTGTTTACTCAGAGCTTCTCGCATCTGCCCTCACTCACGGCTGATGTGTTTTTGCTCGGCTCACATGCTAAGGGGGTGCTTCAGCTCAGGTCATGGATTTCCTTTCAGGTAATATTGGAGGCAAACATCAGGGCCTCTGAGTCTGTCTATGTCTGACGGTGGCGGATGTCTGTTAGAGCTGAGTTTCTCAGGGATCTGGGCTGTAAGCTAACTAAGCTAACTGTTCTGCTTATGATAATTTTGATATTATGGGTAATTGATGATCGATGACAGATTGATCAATGTAAATGAATAATTTTTAATACAGAATTTTAAGTTGGAGTTGCTTTTATATGAGTAGTTCACTCAAAAATAAAAAATCCAAGATGTGGATGAGTTTGTTACTTAGTATTACATCACTCTCTCACCTGGGTCCTCTGCAGTGAATGGGTGCCATCAGAATGAGAGCCCAAACATCTACTTGTGGGTTATTGTAATGTATTATCAGCTGTTTGGACTCCCATTCTGACGGCACCCATTCACTGCGGAGGATCCAGGTTAGCAAGGAAAGGAAAGGAAATTTAATGCTAAATTTGTATTCTCTGTATCAGTTGTGATGAGTGTTCATTTAAAAATGTTCCTTTACCAAACTTAACATCCAAAAAGCACATTATATTAATAATGAGTTAGGACAAAAACTATACAAGGAAAGGAAAGGAAAGGAAAGGAAAGGAAAGGAAAGGAAAGGACGTGACATGTGTCCAGGTATGGTTGCTCATACTTGGAATTTGTGCTCTGCATTTAACCCATCCAACGTGCACACACACAGCAGTGAGAAGTGAACAACCACACACACACACACCGCAAACACACACCATTGCTGCGGCGCCCGGGGAGCAGTTGGGGGAACGGTGCCTTGCTTAAGGGTCTCACCTCAGTCATGGTATTGAAGGTGGAGAGAGTGCTGGGAATTCACTCCCATCACATACAATCCCTGCCGGACCTGGGACTCAAACCCGCAACCTTTGGGCTACAAGTCCAACTCCCTATCCATTAGGCCACGACCGCCCTGTTCAAACTGGCACTCTAAGTGGACAAGAACATCAAGGACATCAAGTTTAATGGGATGTGAAAAAAACCCTGAGCAGAATTCTGAACTCTAGTTATTGGTGGATACTGTTGTTTGTGTCAGGGGTGATTCTTGAATATTGGTCTTTAGGGGACTTAAGCCCCCCCCCAAACATGAATATGAGATTTTGTGGCTCTAAGGAATAGTTTTCTCTTCAGCACAAGAGGTCACAAGGTCAAATCTTAGTTGAAAAATTGTTAATAAACTAATTGAAACTGCCAAAAAAAAACTGTGGAACTGTGGTTTAAGAAGTGCTGTATTAAACCCAAAAGAAGTAATTTTTAAGAGTATTGGTAACCAAACAGTTGCCAGTAGCCTTTACATTCTGTAGTAGTGTTTCCCATGCTATGGAAGTCAGAGTCTACTATCAAGTGTTTGGTGACCAACGTTCTTTAAAGCATTAAAACTCAACAGAACAAAGATAATCATACATGTTTGAAAAAATTTAAGGATGAGCAAATGATGACAGAAATCTCATTTTTGGCTGTGTTTTAAGATGTGTAATGTATGGAAGACCGTTTGCACCACAGAATAATAATAAAAGATTATGGTGACTTTTTATCTCAATTTTTTTCTCAGAATTGTGAGATATAAATTTACAATTGCAAGTTATAAAGTCATAATTGGGGAATATAAAGTCAAAATGATGTTATATAAAGTCAAAATTGCAGGATATAAAGTCAGAATTGCAAGATATAAACTCGCAATTATGTGTAAAAAGTCAGAATTGTGATATAAAGACAGAATTTCGAGATACTAAGTCAGAATTGTGAGATATAAAATCAGAATTGCGACTTTGTGTCTCGGAATTCTGTCTTTATAACTCACCACTGAATTTACATCTCGCTAATTCTGCTTTAGTCCAGGTCTGAGAGGAGATCCCTCTGGAGACCATCCACCACCTCATCAGGAGCATGCCCAGGTGTTGTAGGGAGGTCATACAGGGAGGTCATGAAGTGCCACACACACTACTGAGCTTCATTTTGACTTGTTTTAAGGACATTACATCAAAGTTGGATCAGCCTGTAATGTGTTTTTCCACATAAATTTTGAGTGTGTCTCCAAATCCAGACCTCCATGGGTTAAGAATTTGATTTCCATTGATAATTTTTGTGTGATTTTGTTGTAAGCACATTTATAATAAATCACAGGCAATTCTGGGCTTTAATTAAGGGTGCTTAAGTCCCAGTCTTTTTCATTAGTCCCCTTAGAAATCTTAGGTTAATCTGGCTCTCAGGTGAATGTTTTCTCAAATAATGGCTCTTAAATAATGATATCCATTCCACTGAAAATGCATATTTTAAGAGTATTCATTTTATTTAAAAACATGGTTGACATGATTGTCCGGATCTTTGTTGGGAGGGAAATGCAGAGCCTAGACCTCATGGAACGTTAATTGAATAGCGCCCGGATGGGGTTCGTGCTCTGTGAGGACTTATTATTTTGTGTTTTTCTGCAGGGATTCAGAAGGAGTTGAAATAATTTGTAACACATTGAAGCATAAAATGAAGTGTAATTATCTTGGAGGAGAGGCGAGAACTCAGCCAACCATACATTAACACATGCTGAAATTATGACCTTCACATTCTTACATAATCAGCTTCTCATACACAGATATTTATGAGCCAAGAGAGGACGCTAATGAATCTGTACAGAATGAGGATTTACAGCTATTATTTATTCATGGAGAAATCATCATTATTATTATGCATATTTATTACTTGAACTTTTACTGTATATTACATGGGTTGGTCAGTCTCCCATCATGAACCTTGAAACTTAAGCTTTGCAAATCTGTTTCCGTCAGGTACCGTTCTGGTGGAAAACATGCAGATCAATGGCAGAGCGCAGGATCCAGATAGAACCATCTCCTTGACGCTGCTGGACAACTACGATTACTGGGTTATCCTTGACCCTGCGCTGCAGAGACTGTATCTCAACAGCACCGGACGAGTGCTGGACCGAGACGTGAGTCAACAAGCACGCACATTCTGTCAGAAATAACATATTGCTGCTGTTGTCCTTTGGCTGGCACAAACAGATATATATATTTATATGGCAGTCTGCCTGAAGGCTCTAAGACAAACAAAAGCGCTACAATAAATTCTCTCCCGATTGGCAGCAAACCAGTACGCGTCACTGTAATGAGATCATGACAGCCACACAGAACCATTACATTTTCTTTTTCAGTGTTTTACTCTTTCCAGTAAAATATTTTTGCATCCTTAAATGAAGAAAAATATACTTGCATGAGATACTATGACATCAAAATGGACAGTTATTGTTTTTAATGGATTAAAATGGAATATCAAAGTGTTTATTATAAATTATTTATCATTAATTTTTGAAACTCCATGCACCCTAGCAGTTTAGTTGCATGAGTGTGTAAATAAATTAGAAACAACAATGAAGTGCCTTTAAAAGCCCTCTATTTTGCAGAACTATATATATATATATATATATATATATATATATAAATACAGCTTTTGGTAAAAATGCAGCTACCTGTCATGAATGAGACGGTGAGGCATACAGATCCAGGGGCGTCGTAGTTGGGTGAAAAGTGGGACTAGATTACCAGGGCCCCAACTGGGGGGAGGGCCCCTGAGGAGTG
>JAUCMS010000022.1:14351484-14364522 GCA_032357445.1 Enteromius radiatus | reverse complement strand
AGCTACATACCTTCTATGTACATATCAGACAACAATTTAAAATATTCTCTCAATGCATTCTATGGCACCTTTAAATGGAGAGCAAATGGACACTGATGCTTGTCAGTAATCTCACATGTTTCTCCTCTTGAGTTTCAGAAGAGATCTCAAATGAAACACAAGACTTTCTTGAAGTCTCTTAAGCTACTTCCTCTGGGAGTTTCTAATATGTGGGTTTTTCTGAGCACATGTTTTTTAGCCTTGTTTTTTGTTTATTCAATTTGGTACTTTCATTGCCTATTCAAAATCCATTAGGGCCAGACGCACAGAGGGGAAACTGGGTAAACATGTGCTTTAAATGACAGAAACAGGGCTGCAATTTTCCGAGGCAGACGTTGAGATGTTTTTGTGGTGAAGGTTATTGTAAAGGAAAAAGTGAAGTTTTTGATCACTAAGAGATCCAATGACACTGTCTTTCATGCTGTCTTGGACTTTATTCTGTCTCTTCAATTCTTCTTTTTATTGCTGTACCCTAATACGTCTTTTGATTGTGTTTGATTGAATATGTGCAGCTTTGAGACTACTAATCTGAAGTACTCTCACATCGTTTTTCAAAGGCACTGTGGAACAGATAGACAGATGAAGAGCTTACAGTAGAGCTGAATTTACCAGCTACCTAAAACTAAAACCATCCCAAAAAAATAAATACATATATAAATAATATAATATATAACATATAATAAATAAATATATGTCCACAAATAACAAACACTAACTGAAATAAAACATTTTACTATATAGACAATTATAAACAACTAAAAAGGACACAATTGCTAAAATTAAAATGACAAAATTTAACTAAAATTACAATAAAAAAAAGAAATTATACAAATAAAAGCACAATAAAAACATGAACAACTGTAATTGTGTGTCCGTTATACTAAAGTACCATCTATTTTATATGTATACTATATGTTTAAAAATAATTGTTGTTGTTGATGATGATGTTTCTGTTATTATTTCACGAGCTTGCGCTTCCTCATAACAATGATAATAATTAGTAAGCAAATTTGGTGTGCTGTCTGGGGGGGCGAGCCGGGAGGACGGCGGACTCCGAGCCCTAGTGATTTGAACCCTTGCGAGGGCAGAGCTCAGCATCCGGCTCGGATACTGCATGCCCCCCATGAAGGAAGGCGCGAGAATGGTGGAGAACAGGTGGAGAAGGGGCGGAGGAGGGATGCACAAAAGACGAGATGCGGAAGGGAAGGAAAAGGGGTTATTTATAGTTGGTAGGATGGATCTGATTGGGCAGATAAGGAGATTGATTAGGTAATGCAGTGCTAGCCGTGATTAATCCGTACCCGCTCCTCCCGAAACTAACGTCACTACGATTATCAGCATCATCATTGTTTTGTCCTTATTATTTACACCTTGTGTGCATTAATAATTCCATTATGAGATGTTTGTTTGCCCATAGCAGTGGAAATATATGGCATACACGCATTATTTTTTGGCCTATTTTTTATTTTATTTTTTTAAATCCAGAATTTTGCTATTTCTACAAGAAAAGTCTCAATTTTCCACTGCCTGAAGTGAAAATGCATAACTGCAGCTGAAAGATCTCCAAGAACCAACAGCCATACACGGCTTAAGGTCAAACCAGCAAGTGGTCAGTAACAGCGAGTGTCTAATAACGGCACACTCAAACAGTCAGCCTGCCTTGGGCTTCTGAAAGTCCACCTGGATGTACACCAAACCACTCTATCGCTGGCCTGAAGCTGTTCTCCAACGCAATGTTTACGTATGCAAAGCTCTCCTCTCCTGCTCAAACTGAGGAACCGCTGGGCTTTGATCCACATTTACTGCCACAATTCACTGGGGGAAAGGCTCATGGAAATGCAAGCCGAGGAACAACTGAGTAACCTACGGCTGCTAGCTCAGCACTTTGAGTGCCTTTGAAAGGAGCGCAGTGGGAGATTCTGGACAAATGTTTGCTGTGGCAGTTTTAGCCGATAACATTTGTAAGCTGTCCTATAATACTGAGAATTTGTTGTATGAAGTGCCCACATGCTGTGCTATACGTCAGATGCAGATAAAATCAAATCAGCAGGTTTATTCTAAAACAATAAACGGGAAAAGAAAAAAAATGATCATTTACAGCAAAATTGCAAAATATATATTAAAATAAATCTTGAAGTTACTGTATAAAATAAAATTATACATGATTATATAACATTTAAAATATGTATAATATGTTTAAAATATATAGCATAAAAAATGAAGTAGCTTTTATGATTTAATTAAATAAGATAATATATACATGAATGACTTTTATCATTTAGAGGTTATGTAAAATTATATAATGTTATTAGTTACATTATATTTAATATTTCAAGGATACATCCAAGTTTTGTTGAAAAAATAAATTAAAATATAATTATTTAATATAATGTTTTTGATGATTAATAAAAATGAAATGTTCAAAAAGAACCAAAATGAGTTGTTTTGTATAATTATATATTAATTTTTCTCTCCAAAGCTGGTGGCATCTGATGGTGTTCAACAGAGCAGACCCGTGACGGTGGACATCCTGGTCATCGATGCGAATGACAACACACCCACTTTCAGTCAGGTGTCCTACAGTGTGGAGCTCTTCACTAACATGCTGCCCGGAGAGACCGTCCTGCAGGTCAGTCACTACACTACAGCTCAGAAACACTCACCAAGAGCCATTTATGAATCATTTATTAATAGCTGAGTGTTTGTTGAGAACTCCTAATGTGATTTGGAGTGTGAAATGAACTCGGCACTGTTTGTTTCATTAATAACTGAAGAATCTAGTCAAATTATTAAATGGGACTCAACAGCATCTGTGATTTGATTTGATTTTTTTTTTCTGATGAAATATGTGAGAAATGCATTGAAAAATGAAGCAAACAGTCGTTCAGCTAAATGAACACAAAGGAGAGAAGGCAATAAAGAAACTTTTTAAAGAGGAACCAGATGATATGAACCGCAGCTAATGAACTGCAGTGAGTCATACTGTGATCTGTTTACATCTTTAGCCAGACTTACTGAACCCCATTCAAATGTCTAAATATCATTTTTCTCCCCGGGGTGTCTTGTGAATAATTTGGATATATTTTTATGTTTACTTTTCAGTTGTTTTGTTCCAGTGTTGAGAAATAGCTTGCTTCTAAAAATTGCAAAAGTTTCTAATTTAACTGCATGTTTTAGCTGTGCTTTCAGCAATGCAGCCTTTTCAGTAACTACTTTTTTCAAAAACAAAACGCGTAGTATGCGAAGATGATTGCGAGATTCATTCAGTTGATACAAATCTTTGCATAGCCTTGTATCTTTCTTTATAAATGTGTTTTTACACTCTTAGTTTTATCAGTTGTGTATTAGATTAGCATACATTCGTGAATACATTCCTGCAATAATAGCTTCACTATATTTAGCTTTCCATCTTAGTAACTTGTTATATGGCTAATTACTTTTTTTTTTTAGCTTTAACTAAGCTTTTTCAAGTAAGTGGCTTTTCTATAATTAAATTCGCTTTAAATTATTCAGTTTCAAAGTAGCTTTCCCAACACTGATTTGTTCAGATGACCTGTCCATCTGTCGCCCTCATTCTGTCTCTCTCATTCATAACATTTTGTGAGTAACAAATACATCTAGGTACATCAGTTCATTGAAGTTCAGTTCAACAGCTTGTTTGGTTTGATCTATAAATATAATGTAGCTTATTCTGGAATTTTTAGGCTGTGTATTTGGTCGTAAAACGCAGTTGACACTCTTGTAAATAACCAGACTTTTTTGTATAGACCAGCATTAAGCTCTCAGGAGACAAATGACAACGAATTCTGTCTGCATTGTGAAAGTGGCTTGCGTAGACATGGTGGGCTGACAAAAAGTGGGGCAAAATGATATAAAGTGAGCATAATGTGTGCTTTTCTATCCCTCAGGCTATGGCATATTCACTCTCTCTCAGTAACGATTCTCTCAGCTTTATTTTGGCACTCTGCTCATGTTCTGCTCCGCCTGTGTTTGTCTCATTCCGTCACGGCTGGGTCACGATTCAAAGAAAAATCAGTCACATAAAGGCCTGTAGTTACTCTTGAAATAACAAGCCACTCGGATCCCGCTGAAATGAGGTCACAGGTCACAGCTAGGCCAGCCGGGCCACTTGGATGTATTTTATAAGCCATATTTTCTGCCCTCGAGTGAGTGAGTGAGTGTGTGTGTGAGAATTTTTTTTCCTTACCTCAGCACTCCAAGCAGCTAAAGGCACGGCGGTACGGATCAGTGCTTCTGGAGAGTTTTCTCAATAATGAGAGCCGTGGATGGAGGTGGCGCTTTCTTATTAGCAGGACTTTGAATTAATTACCCTTAGGGTGTATTTATTGCCCCGATGCTTTTAAAGACGATAACGTTCGGAGTTAAGTGTTTACATCTAAATGCGCGTCTTTGAACCTAATCAAAAGTGTTTAGTCTTTGATCTGTACCTTTTGTGTTGGAGAATTTATCCTGAATAATCATATTATGCTGCTTTTAAACCTCATTAATACGGAGAGTCTAATCTGCATTTTAATAAGGATGGATGGATGGATTTTCTGTTATGGTTGATTTAAAGTAATGAGTGTTGGGTTTAAAGAAAGAAAAAGTTCAGCGAGTAGAACTAAGACCTCATCTGTAAATATTATGAGAAAACTTTATTTAAATATTAAATATTTAAAGCATATTAGTCGTGCATTGTAGGAGTACCATGGTGTTCAATAAAGTGTACTACCAAAACTTTGATAGAAAGATTTAATACCTGAAATAAAAAATAAATGGGTGAGTAAGTGAGCGAGTGACTGAATGAATGAATGAATGAATGAATGAAAAGGACATTTTTCCTGAAAAAGCCATTGAAAATACACAAAATTATTATGAAAATGGTATGAAAAATTATACGGTAATATGTTATAATATTTCTAGATTAAATTTATCATATATAATTATTATTATTATCCTTTTTTTTCATTCTTTAAAATCTCTATACATTGAATTTTAATTAAATGATCTGAATGAGATCCTTAGTTTTAACTATATTCTGATCGAATTACGTAAATATATTTACACATATATAATGTTGATATATTAATATATTTAGTTATGAAATGTGTACTGTGTGTAATATATCCCAACATGGATGGGGTTTTGTTTCCTTGCCGCTGTCTCCTCTGGCTTGCTTAGTTGGGGACACCTGATTTCTAGTGAAAAGTAAAACTTTTTGAAATGGCATTGAAATTTCCAATGCATTCTCTTTAAATTTAGTTAACACGAACATATTAAAAAACTAAATATATTCAAATCCGAGTACATAACCATAACACTTAAATTTAATGAATTTCATTGTGTAAAATGAGTGTAGCTTAAAATAATACTTTCTCTGCTTGTTCTGTCAGTTGACGGCTCAGGATGCTGACGCTGGTTTAAACGGCCTTATCACATATACCATCCTGGCTGGAGATCAGGGTGATTTCATCATCAACAACCGCACAGGACGAATCACGTTAGCACCAGGGGTCACGCTGACCGTCGGCCGTTCCTACGCACTGACCGTCAGAGCATCAGACAACGCTCCTGACACAGAGAGGAGGTTAGATGTGACTTCATTACATCAGTTACATCTCTGAGTGCTTGCTTGTATCTTTGGTCTTTTATTTTCTTTGTCCCTCTGTGTATAGGAGCTCCATAACTACGGTCTACATAGAGATCCTGCCACCCAACAATCAGAGTCCACCACGATTCCCCCTACAGACCTACAACCTGGAGATCAGCGAGGCCATGAGGATAGGAGCCATACTGCTGAATCTGCAGGTACACACACAGAAATGGAATATTGTTTACTGCATACTGTACAGTATACTCTAAACACGGCCAAATTTTTTTAAAGTATGTAAACATGGTTATGCAAAACATGTCAGTAAAATTCTGGAAATGTTATTATTCTCAATTTTGGACCTGGAAATGTCATTTTAATAATGGATGTAATTATAAATATATTAATATATTAATTGTATTATTAAATAATAATATAGATGTATATAATATAAATAATATAATAATTAATTGTATTTAATATTTTATATTATTTATTTATTTTAGATTTATTTATGATAATAAAAAATATAGAATTATTAAAGTTCTAAACTGACTTTTAAACTTTTTAAACTGACATTTATTTGTGTGTGCGATCGCTATTAAATGATTTGCAGAAATTCACGAGTGACTGAGGAAGTCTTGAAAATGCATAGGTCAGTAGGTGTTGGAAGCCTGGTCTTAAGCTTTTGAAGTCTGATCAAATTATGAGCCAAAAAAAAAAAAAAAAGATGTGTGCAGATACACTGGAAATAGAAGGTCAAGTTGAATGCAATGCATTGTGGGATGCAGTATCCCACGCAGTATGCCCTTTTGTATACTGCACATTTTGATAAATGTAGTAGGTCATCTGGGTATTCTGTGCATGCAAAAAATTAGCATACTACTGAATGCACAGTAAAGATACTGCTGAAGTAGAGTGTGAAGTTGGCCACAGCCACATATATACAGTCATATATTTTCTGCATTTTTAATTATTACATTTATTACAGAGTATTTTTAGATTTTACAACTCAAGTGCACAGACAAATTGAGCTGTCAAACTCAGAAAACAGCATAATCAATATCAGCAAGTATCCAGGAAAAAGGTTTGGGGTTATAAATTTATATGTGTTGTAAAATGTCACCGATTCTACATTTGTTCATCATGTCGTCCAAACAGACTTGGCCTTTTCATTTAAGTGTATTGTTATCCTGCAATTGATTTTATGTTACATTGATTTTATGTTTCACCAACCAGTACTTGTCTGAACTACTAGTGTAAAGTGAGTGTGAATTGATGTATTTCCACAGGCTACAGACCGTGAACTGGATCCCATCACCTACCAGATACAGAGCGGTGACCCGCAGCAGGTCTTCAACCTTTCACGAACGTAAGTTTTAATTTAATAAATAAAACTCATCAATTAAGAATGTACAGATCTTGTATCACAGTTCCATATATTCCATTTGTTTGCACATCTTGAACAGCAGCATTGACGTAGCCAATGGCGTGAGTTTAGGGACAAAAATAGCTAGTAGATATATGGCATATGGTCTATACAGTACATGCATCTGCGCCTCCCTCTGCATAAGGTTCCCTCATTGGAGGAATGAAAAAAGACAAATGCACAAGCAAGCTTACAGAGAGAACGTTTCTGAGAAAAAATGTGTGAGAAATTGAAAGGCTTTTTTTAATAGTAACATGTAGTTGGTTTATTAATGACGCTTGTGACTGTTGTTAGTAGTAACAAAAGAGAGTTATCAGAACAGAGAGTTAGCGCTAGTTTTATACAGTACCTCTTGTGTCATTTTTTTTGTTTCCGCTTCATCTGCTCTTTTGTTTTCTGCATATTCTTTTTTGTCTCACCTTTTGTGTCTTCTTCTCATGCTTCATCTCACTGGTCTTATCTCTTCTTGTCATGTCTTTTGTTATCATTTATCTTCTCATCATGTCTCATCTCATCTGGGCTCTTCATATCCCATATGACCGTGTCTTGTCTTCTCTTCTCGCAAGATATGTAAGTGTGGAGGGTGTGGTGGGGAAGAACAGTTAGTAACTGTCTGCTTAAAAGCTTTTTCTTATTTTTGTTTAAGTTATATAACATTTGCTTTTTGTTGATTTTGGTCTAATGGTTGTTAAGTTAACCGGTGAGTGTGAGCGTGACGTCGCTCCCAGGTGAGGTTAGGTGTGTGCTGGAACAGGGAGTTATGGTAGAAAGTGTGCTATTAGCAGTGGGAGAACAAATTGGCTGTGAAAATACATCTCCTGCGTCTAGGATGAACAAAGCGGTAGTTGTTTGTCGCACAACTTATTGAGAGTGATTGGAAGTTTTTGTCCAATTTTATCTTTAGCTACTTTAACGTCTAATGAAATAATATTGAATGTGCCGCCATTCTTCTCCAATGAAGTCATTGTGTGTTGTCGCGGTCTCGCTTCTCAGCAGGACAGAGAGGCTCGGAGACAGGAATTCCAATGAATGAACGCTTTAATACGGGAAACACGGAAGGCTGACGAAAGCGCGCAGACCAACGCAGACAAACACACGGACAACATTACTTTACTTTAACAACAGACGCTAGACTAAAGACAGGGCATGAAATAAATACAAAGACTAATCAGGGGAAACACCTGAACACACAGGGACAGGCATAAAAACACAGCAGAAAAGCACATGGACAAGGTAAACAAACTACAGAACACACCTATGGCGTGACACATTGACTATGTTTACATGTGCACGAATAATGCGATTATATCCAGTAATCAGAGTAAGGACAGAATCACATTATGATGTTTACATGTCAAGAGCCCGTTTACATGGACTGAAATTTTCTTATCATTCGTTAAGAATTATGGTAAAAAGTTTTCCTGCCGTGTTCACATATACCACTTCATAGGACAAATTATGGACTCATAACGCGGGTACATTACCTACTATCCGCAGTTTTTCGGATAAATTTTACATCTAATGAAAAATTCTTTTATATTCAATATTCGCTTCTGGATAAGAGTAATGAACTGAAGGAGTTGTGTTTCTGAGTTTTCCCCAAAAAAATCCGATGCTTTCTTATCCACAAAGGTTAAATGAACAGGCTATAGTTGAAGTGCAAGAGAGTGATAATGAAGGAACTGAGGTTCGGGAAAATGTGAATGTTCAAGATGAGAGTCAATCTATAATTGTACAAGAAGTTGTGGATGAGACTGGTTTGAGTTGCGTTGCTCAATCAGAAAACGGAAAGTCATGTACCTGTAGAAGTTAGTGGATGAAAGTAAAGTAGAAATGAGGGATGAGGATACGTTCTCTCAAATGTCGGGCTTTTCTGATACAGGGTCTCAAATGGATGATGGAAATCTTTATTCTCTACTAGAGATAAATGATTTTCTGGAAGAGACATTTGGAAGAGCAGTAGAAATAAGAGATTTATTCCGGATACTAATACATTTGTGAAATCGGTGGTTAAATCGCAGCGTACTGTTGGATTAGAGGAGTTGAATGAAAAAAAGAGATTTCGATTGAGAAAGCGTAAACACTCGTCTTTTAAAAAGTAGGAAAATGAGGTGAATGCACTGGGTGTTTTCTTTATCCTACCTTTCCTTGCTCTTTCCTGTCTTTTTCTCTTTTATTAATATGGGGCTTATAAGAATAGGTTTTCTTAATATAAATGGAGCGAAAGATCAAAATAAAAGAGCTGCATTATCAGAATTTATGAGAATTAGGAATTTTGACATTATTGTGTTACAGGAAACCACTTCTGATAGCTCTAATGAGATAGAGTGGGGTTTATGGTGGGAGGGGAAATACGCAATCAGTCATTGTTCAAGTGCTGGTGTTGCTGTTCAATTTTTAAAAAATATAAATGTATACATTTATTTGTTCATGGAGAAGTTGAAGTAGTCATATTCTTATTTATTATAGAGTGGCGGATGCTGCCATTATTCCTAGTGGTATTTCGGATCACTATATGATAACTATAGAAGTAATAAAATAACTTCTGGATATCAGCATTATTGGCATTTTAATAAAAAAATTATTAAATAATACGTTTTTCTGTGAGAACTTTACTCATTTTAGGGGAAAATGGAGGTTACAGAAACATAATTATGAAACCAAAAGTCAGTGGTGGGAAGTTGGAAAGGTACATATTAAAATGTTCTGTCAAAGATATGAGTCTCAGTTATCGTTTACGGTTAAAGATGCAGTGCAAAAATGCAATGTGAAATAGATGAAATGGAAAAGAAGATGTTGAGTGATGAAAAAGGGATTAACAAAAGTGATGTTTTAAATAAGAAGTTAGATTTAAAACACTTCTTACAAGAACAAGTTAAAAGTGCTTTAATAAGATCATGTTTTTTTGTACTGTTAAGGGTACAAAGGGTATTGTTATGGATGCTCCCAGTGCTTACTTTTTTAAACTGGAGAGAAATGTGGTGCAACATAATCCGATGCTTCATTTGAAACATTCAGATGAGACAATTACAGAAAAACCAAAAGAAATGAGAAAACTTGCAGTTGATTTTTATTCTAGACTTGTTTTATTGTTTCTGACAATGTGCTCAAAAAAAAGTAGAAAATTAACAGATTCGAATGGTGTATATCACTTACTTGTGTGACCAAAGTCAGCAGAGTCAGATTAGTAGAGATTAGTGTCTTTTGCACTGATAAGAAAAAAAAAAAAAACAAATCACGTGGGCGTGATCCTGGACCTCAGAGGGTTAATTCTGAACAATGTGATAAAGAAAGTGCTGCAGATCTTTTACCAGACCTCCCTACTGTAAGTTGCAAACCGAACAGAGAGAAAACTTGGATGGTGACATTACTTTACAAGAGTTCACAGATGCAGTTAAGCAACTTTCATTGGGACGTTTGCCTGGGATTGATGGACTAACTACAGACTTTTATCAGTATTTCTGGAACAATTTGGGAAAAGACTTCTATGAAGTAACAAAAGAGTGTTTTGAAAAAGGCTTTCTTCTCGTTTCTGATTGGTTCCTATTTATATGGGAACAGAAATGGTCTAAAACGGCAGCTTGGCCAGACTGACTTTGCTCGCGAAATTGAATGTAGCGTCACAGGAAGTATGGGCGGTCCCAGGCCACAGTATTATCCCTGTTACCTAAAAAAGGGGATTTACACGGACCCATTTCAAAGAATAAATTGCTGGGTATGGGTGAATTAGTTGAAAATGGTTTATTTGCTAATAGATTGAAAATTGAATTTGCTTACTATGATTTGGTGGAAAATGTAATAACTTTCAGAGAAAAGTGGTGTGTAGGGGAAATTAGATGTTGTATTTATGAAGAACAGCTTCTTAATTTTTTTTAAAAAGATGGGTTTTTTTCAAAGAATGATGTTTATAAACAAATTTCGGGAGGAGCACACACAGGTAATAGCTAGCCCGCTCATCGCTAATAATCTAATCACCTAATCATCCTATCAGCCTATCTCCCTATCAGATTCTTATAAACAGCCAAAGCCCCTTCTCTCAGTATCTTGATCTTAGTGTCCCTCCTACACCCCCGCTCCTCTAATTCTTCACCCGGGGCAGCACTCAGGGTTCGGACTGGACCATCAGCCTCTATCCTCCCTGTCCTCTCCACGGACAGCACACCAAACTCGCTTCGCTTATTAAGATTACCGGCAAGTTCGAACTTGTGAAATGTCTTTTTTCCTAAGATAAAAAGTTGTTAAAAGAATGTCTTTGGTTCATATTTTACTAAAAGGTTAAGTAATGATGTTATGAACTAGTATTGGTGTTCTGAACGAAAATGTTATTTAATAATTTGTGTTAAACCTCTCTTCTCTTTTCTAGTAAAGTCAGTAATTAATTAATAATTACGATTAATATTATCAGTAATGTCGCTGGTAAAAATGTGGAAAGGTTTTGTGAGGTGAGTGCGGAAATAAAACCCTCCTTCATTGATTCGTCTTATTAAGGATTTTTTCTGTTGAAGAAACAGCAAAGACAGTTGAAGAGTCATTAAAAAGGGAAGTTAAAATTTAAAGACTTTGCCTTGAATGCTATGTGGCCAGCAGAAGGTTTGTGAGGCCGAAAGAAAAGAGAATTCCAGTCACTGAAGTGTTTTATACGGCTGTTTCACAGGCTTCAGAGGACACGTTCAATATCGCTTTTGTAGAGGTCAACTGAGGAGGAATATAATTCTACACACACACACACACACACACACACACACACAAACATGAGCAAGCAGCACAGCAGCCTGCTTCTTCTGCTGTGTGTGACTGCAATGTTAACAAGATCTTTTCTGTCCATCCTCATCCACCTCTTCCTCACACACACACATGTGAGTTCATGATGACCAGGATGAGCCTGGTGTTTTGCAGAAATCCTATTGGTCTACAAATGATAATGTCACCGGTGGTTCAGCGTGGATGATCACAGATATTAGTTGTTGAATTGCACATGTAGATGCCAAGGTTTATTTACTATCTGCGTTGTTTAAGCAGCTGATTCAACAAAGGAATTATGCAAATTATGCTCACAACACAAACACACCCAAAAATTTAATCCTGAGACAATTTCCAAGACACAGTTTCTGGTCATACAGGTCATTCTGTGTTCTGAGTATGTGTTCTTCCTCATGATTATGAATGATTACTCACACTTATGTAATTTAAAAAAATATATATATTAAGATTTTTTTGCTATAAAATTAATTTGAAAGAGCTGTTAGGATAAGAAAAATACTAAAAGCAAATGTCATAAAAATAGCCTGTGTGATTCATAAGAGCTGCAATAGATTTGTACGTGGAACAGATGTTGTGCATTGACAATTTTCCTCTCAAATCTCATTTGTGATATTAAATTAGCATTCGAATTTGGTGCATCATGATTGGGTTATAAGACCCAGTGACGTTTTCTATCTTTAATGTGACACATCTTGATGTTTTATATATATATATATATATATATATATATATATAAATAGTAGTCAACATTGACTTTAAATGTAGACTACTATATATATATCGTACACATCCTAGATCTGAATGAACAAAATATTCTTATTAAATACTTTGTTCTTACATAGTTAAATGTTCGTAACATAGTTGAATGTGCTGACAACAAAATCATACAAAAATGATCAATGGAAATCAAATTTATTAACCCATAGAGGTCTGGATTTGGGTTGTTGCCCTCTTACAGCCTCCTCCATGTCTCCTGTCTCCTGGTAGAGCCTCCATGCTCTGGACACTACGCTCGCAGACACAGCAAACCTTCTTGCCACAGCTCGCATTGACGTGCCATCCTGGTTGAGCTGCACTACCTGAGTCACTTGTGTGGGTCTCATGCTACCACTAGAGTGAAAGCACCATAAGCATTCAAAATTGACCAAAACATCAGCCAGAAAACATAGGAACTGAGAAGTGGTCTGTGGTCACCACCTGCAGAACCATTTCTTTATTG
>JAUCMS010000022.1:14298585-14349063 GCA_032357445.1 Enteromius radiatus | reverse complement strand
AATATATATCGTTATCGCAAGAGGCTGCAATGTATATCGCAATATGGATTTTAGGCCATATCGCCCATCCCTAACAGGGCCATAACATTTTATGATTATTACAATACATTTCTTACCTACGGTTTCTTTAATTCGTCATTGGGACACAATTTAGGATATTTTGGATGAATCAAAGCGGCAGGCTTGTGACTGTCCCATTGATTTCTGCACCTTGACAGAGGTAAATGTTTGGCAAAGTATGAAAGACATTATCAGAATAGTTCATCTGCCGTCAGTTATTTAAACCGTAACGTTATGAAGCTTTCTGCACCTTGACAGTGTTGTTTACTTGGCAGTTAATTGGACAATCACAAGCCTCCCGGTTTTCACCTAAAATATCTTAAATTGTGTTCCAAAGACAAAGAAAGTTTTTACGTTTTGGAACAACATAGGGGTAAGGGATAAATGACAAAATTATGAACAAAATAAAGAAAAACCTGAAAAAAATCCTTCTCTAATTCAGCTGTCATCACGAACAGAACAAATCTATTTAAGATTATTTTAAAATACAAAGTATACGTCAAGAAACTTATCTCAATGAGGATGGAGTTTCCTGTCAAACTGCTGTATATTTTCTCATCACGACCTGACACTTTTTCTCTTCATTACTTCTGCTTAGCATCACACCTCAGACAGTCTGCATGGCAGGCCTGTTTAAGCAGCAGATAGCAGGGCAGCTTACTAGGTTTTGGAATGGAGCTGCTGTGTGAACTTGAGCTGAATTTTGTGGGTTTTTAAAACTGGGATGGGCTCTTAAAATGCTAAATGTTACCCTGCTCTCGGCCAAAGCCAAAACAAATGTAAAAGCGTGCTAATTCACAACAGGCCTGGCATCAGCACACCCCAGGAGTTCTTCATGTGTTCTGTTTAGTCTGGCAGCCACTCCAGACGCAGAATATTGTTTTATTATTTTGGTAAACAATGGGCAGATTGTTGCAGGGAATAAAGAGGCCAAGACAACCGTAGGCCATGCACCAGACTCACCTGGGGACAGCAGGTGGGTTAGAGCCCTGGGTATGAATCCTGGATGGATACACTGGGTATTTGAATGCTCAAGACACACTATATTGCTTTGTATGATTAAATATCAAACTTTAACCAACTGATCCCAAGATGACGAAACAGAATATATGTTGTATTAAAAATATAATGTATTACAAGTATTTCATAACTTACACCGAACATAATTTTATTTGACTATTCTATGCCATCAGGATACAAAATTTCACAGATTACGTCTTGTTAGTATCACAGTTGTTTGCAGAGCTATTTAAATGGTGTTTTGATGTTAAATAAATGCCTCTTGGTTTAATATTTGTTACGTAATTAATGCAGTGGTATTAACACATATTTAAATCTGGCTGAAGTGTCTTTTTGTGGCCATGTAAATCTCAAAATCCTGTGCTTGTGGAAAATGTCTCATAGTTATAATATTTACACAGAAGAAAGTATTTAGTTTTATGGTACTTGACATGAAAAATGAAGAAGTGTGTGTGGATGCATCAGACAGGGACACCGGCATGGATCAAACCAGCAGTTGGCTGTCGTCCCAGTGAGGGCTCCAGTGTCTGTCTGTCTGCCTCCTGGATGCCACATGAGGGTCTCAAATCACAGACGCCCCTCCAGACTGACAATCCTCCATGACAATGATGGCTAATAATGACTCACACCGTTAGGATAGAAAATATACAGGTAAACAATTAACAGGTTTTTAGATTTGTGGTTTATGCGGGCTCTCCATAGGCGTAATGGTTTTTAAACTGTACAAACTGTATGTGGTATTGCCCTACACTGACCCTACACCTAAACCTACCCCTTACAGAAATCTATGTGCCGTTTTTGAATTTCATTAAAACACAACATTTTTTTTTTAAGCCTTTTGTTTTTTATGGGGACACAGGAAGTGTTCTCATAAACCATGTTTACATTGTAGTACCCATGTTATTATACACATGTGTGTCCTCATAAACCACATATGCCTAAACACACATTTATTATGTGAACAAAAGCATTTATTTTGGATGTATGATTTATCATTTGACACCACTACTATAGACTCCTTGAAATATCATGCGTCTTCTAAAATATAGTCTCAAACTCTACTAAAGTCTGCAATAGAATTTTAAATATCTCAGTTTGATCTCAAACGGTTCTTCTACAAACTGAGCTACTCTGTTCTGCACATTATTTTTATATTTTACCATACGTTTGCAGTAGATTCAATCCGTTTTATCTATCCTTATGTATCTCAGGAGAAACATCTGAAACATTGTAGATACTTCAAGGGCTAGCTCACCCAAAAATTAACTTCGAAACACAAATGATGACGTTTTTAATAAAACCTGAACGGTTTCTGTCTGTCCCGCCATTGAAAGTCCAAGTAACCAAAACTTGAATATGCTTAGAAAATGAAGAATAAGTTAAGGTGAACAGATTTAATTTTTTTTTTTTTTTTTTTTTGTGAGACATGTACAGTAAACAAATGCATCATGCTATAGAGCAAACCTAACAACCATTTCAAAGATTAGCTAAAGTTTAACAATAAGTGAGCGAATGATGGCAGAATTTTTGTTTCTGTGAGTACACTTTAACTGAAATAACCCAGTGATAGGCACTTTCCCAGGTCACTCATACATATACCTGAGGCTCTGAGCTGTTTACTGTTCACAGTCTTTTTAATTGTTTGTTTTGATAGTTTGTCGTAGCTAGCTGCAGCATGAAGTGAGTTTAATTAGCGATGCCAGTTCTGTCTTTGCGCAACCGCCTACCTCTGACGTCACCGAGACCGTGGCACAAAGATGAATGGAGCATATTGTTTAAGAGCAGATCTACTGGGTGTAAGGAATGACACCCGTTCTGAGACTGTTTAGATAAGCGTGGTAAAAACACACTTGTGCCAGGTGAGAAGCTGCTTTGAAGTCTCTAATGAACACGGACATTCCCACCGAGAACAAGGCTCGCTTCTTCTGTCGAACATTGTTTTTGTGCGGCAACCAATAACATTGAATTGCTGTGCACCTGTGCCAAAGAAATCAACCGTGAATCAATTATTCAGAAGTATGTGAGATGTTTGTTGCAGCGTTATCTCTGAAATCAGCCATCACCTTTGTAATTTCGGCAGCGCTGTACGGAGACGACAAAAACAACCCGCCCATGTTTCGCGGTCAGAGAGGTGATGCAATCCTGTTTTGCACTCCAACGCTTGCGCAAAACGTGCGCTGCATAGATGAATGAGATAATTGTCATTGTGCAGACGTTCGAGTGTGATGCTGTTAGCAGTCAGAGCTCTGAGTTTAACTGGCGTATTTGGGAACTGATCCCTCCCCCTACACCATCACCACAAACACACACACACACACACACACATGCCTGTGGCCAGCAGAGGTTTGTGGTCAGCCCAATAACGAGCGGTTCAGCGTAAACACGGTTTCTAGACTGCCCCAAACCCCACAAGCCTCTGCTGCTGAAATATTACTCACAAAGCTGTCACCGTGTGTGTGTGTGTGTGTGTGTGTGTTTGTTCATACAAAGTACTAAACTTGCTAAATGACATATGAAAATATTTTAAATGCACAGCGCTGAGCAAAAACAGATTTCTTCAAATGCCAGTTTTGTTTGTGAACTTAAAAACACTGTATTGTGAGGTCATCAGAGGACTGTAATTTTATACAAAACGCTTACTGTACAGTACTTGCATGCAGTGTTGCTTTATTTTATATAGTATATATTTTCAAAATGTAGTATATAAATATACATCATGAATATTATATAAATGACATTAAGAATATACAAAATAAATAAGTGTGTATATAACAATTAGTTCATTATAGTATATTCAACTCTGGAAATCAGCATCTCTACATGTATGGCAGCCATTCGTTCCCATTGTCTGTTAAATTCACATTTGTTCTGCTTAATGAAGTACTGGTTAGGTGTTCACCTCAACACATTCATGTGGAATGATGAAAAATATATTTAAAAAAAGAAAAAAAAAACGCTATGGTCATCACCATACTCTTGCAAAAAGACCAGATAGTTGACAAAAGCAGTGCTAGTAGCCTCCACTAGCCAGGACGTCCACCAACTCATCAATTGTAGGATGAACTATAAAAAGAATGGCAACCAGCAGCTGGGGTGAAGTGCATGGTGAGGATGGGTCGAAACGGGTCTCTAGGAGCAGAGCTGAAGTGACTAGAAAAAACCTCACACCATCGGTGAGAAGCAAGAGTTGTGCCAGACTGAGGAGACCATAAGGATCGGACTGTCTCTGATGAGTCCAGTTTTCATCTGATGGTTAGACAGAGACCTAAAGAGGTCTACAAGCCACTGTGAAATTTGGTAGAGGATTGATGATGATTTCAGCAAGGCTGGGTTTTGTGAATGGTGCCTGGATCAAGCCACACACAAGCTTGTCTTTGAAGAAGACCTGTTTCTGAGGACTCTGAGGAGCATTCTACACAGCCAGATCAATAAACGTGTGGACTTAGAACCTCATTGAAACCCTCTGGAATGTGATCAAGAGGAAGATGGATGTTCACAAGCTTCACAAACAAAGCCGATATGCTTGAATTTTTGAATCAGAACTGGCATGAAGTCACATAAAATCAGTGAGAGAGGCTGGTGGAGAGCATTCCAAGATGCATGACAGATGTGATGGAAAATATTGAGTTCTTCCTGCATTAAAACCATTAGTATTATGTTTTAAAAAGATTATAAACTTGTTTTCTTTGCATTATTTGAGGTCTGAAAGTATGCTTTTTGTATTTTGTTATTTTGGCTAGTTGACTTATTTGGGAGAAATGTTGTTAGTGATTAATAATAAAACAAAAATGTTCATTTTACTCCCATACCTTTTAATGGTAAAGTCAGGAAAACTGATCATTTGGTTTTTGCTTCTTTTCCAGAGCTATATATGTAAAAAGTTATTAAGTATATGTATTAAATGTATATTATAAATGCATTTATGAAATGTATATGGGTGATATAATTGTGGGTACATTTGGTTTCCTAAGTCTGGTACCGTAACACTCTGTTGCCAAGGTGAAGTAACAATGCTAACAATAGCGTAACAGAATTGACAGTTTTATTTAATTTGTTCCGCGTCTTGCTGTGAACACATTACACTAATGAAAACATGATTAAAAGACCTTTTAAATAACCCAATGTGAGATCATGAGATCTGTTGGTGTAAGATGTTTTAGATTAAAATATCTTCTCAGAGAGAGAACAGATACTTTTCAGTGCTTCAGATCTTATCCACGAGTGAAAGTGACATCATTTCCTATAACTTATATAGTTGAGTGTTGATGCAAGATTCATGGAAGCACACAAAAAACTTTTTAAAATTTAATTTTGTAGAATTAATTAATTATTTACCAAATATACCCACAATTATACAATTATAAATATATATATGCGTGTGTGTGTGTGTGTGTGTGTGTGTGTGTGTATATATATATATATATATATATATAATTTGTATGTGTATGTATTTGTGTGTGTGTGGGTTTTTTTTAATATATATAATCATTTTCTTTATAAAATGTATCATATTTTATCATCACGTTATTTATTTTGTTCATTATTTATCACTCTAATTTACTTTTATATTATATATTTATATTTCATATGTACTATATGGTCATATGTACAAAATAATAATAATAAAATAAAATAATAATAAATGAAATAAAGCTGTTAGATTGGAACAGCGAGATGGAGAATAAATAATGGATGGATTTTGGTTGTATGGCTCCTTTAGTGTATCCAAACAGTAAAACTATATATTGCACACATATACGTTTGGCAAGCTGTATTGCAGTGTAACAGAATGCTCTTCTGCGGTTTTGTTTGGACTTGTTTCTGAGTAATTTTCTCATTTGGCCGAGATCGGAGGTGAGTAACTTTGACAGTTACTGAGAAGAACAGCTCAGAAAACCAAAACTACACATTGTTAGAGTGGACCTGATTTGTGTGTGTGTGTGTGTGTGTGTGTGTGTAGGCTGTTTCCTCCTCTAGTCTCCATGTGCACAGTTAAAATAGTCAGTTTTCGTGAGGCCTCGAATCTGTGACGCCTGACATCATTAAACAGATCTGCCTGTCTGTAATTTTCAGCCACAGTGTCTGTCACCAGAGAGAGAGAGAGAGAGACAGCAGGGTCAAGGGATGAAGAGAAAGGTTACTTTTAACCGTAAGAGCATGAAGGAGTGGAAAATTCACTCTTTTATGGTCTTCCTAATGAAGAGTCTTGTTCTGACATTTGCCAGCTGCTGTTGAGATGTGAACAGCGTCTTGTGATTTGATTCGCAAAAAGTGGCCCCAAAAAGACACAATATACCACAATGCCGTTGTATTTTATTACAAAATATAAACTTTGTATTCGAAACAAATAATGCAGAGTTTAAAAAGTGGACAATAATTCATAAAACGTATTTACTAATCTTTATCCATTCTAGCTCTCTAGCAGGTTCATTTCTGAGAGAAATAGCAATGTCTGATTTACTGTATGAACAATTGTGAGAATGATTCTTATAGTGAGTCATTTTACTGAATGGTCTGAATGATTCATTCGTGAATCTGACTCAGTGAACATTTCACTGGGGTGACTACAATTTATGTCTCGTTCTATTGTTTACACAATTTTGTCAATTATTCAAATATTTAAAAAGGGTGTGTTGACCAAAAGATTATATTTGGATGAACTATCCCTTTAAGTTAATTGCAGACAAACCTTTCATCGTGTCTTCAGTCATAATTATAGCTTCAGGCCGAGCATCGGTATTGACCAGGTGCATAATATTAAAATGAATGTGTTGTCATTTACTCACCCTTGTGTCATTCCAAACCTGCACGGGTTTCTTTTCTATGGGTTACATAAAAGAATGCTGGAGATCAAACTGGAGATTGACTTCCACCATAGTTTTTATTTCCCTGTTATGGAAGTCATTGGGACCAATCATCTTTTGTGTTCATCATAAGAATGAAACTTCTACATGTTTGGAACAACATAAGGGAGAGTATGAGACAAAATGTAAATTTTTAGGTCAACTATTCCTTTCATTCCATCAGCTACATACCACACTAATGAAGTTGCTTATCGTTGTGAATCGCTCTATACATGCTGTGTGCGTGCCAAACAGGCTACATAATAAAGTAATTAAAGGGTCAGATATCTCTATGATTAACCTGCAATTCAGGCCTGACTGCAGGACTAATTAGAAGTTAGCCAGACACACCAAAGGTTGTTGCTGTTGATCCTCTTGTACTTCCTCGGGATTCTTCTCGTTTGATATCCTCCTGTCGACTTTGTACTTCCCTGCTGTTTGGGCCCATTCAGGCTTTCATGTGGTCAGGTGTTTTTCTGCAGACAGGGATATGGCTACCCAGAGTATTATGGCTCTTCAGCAGAGTAGATTTTTATGTTAAGACTAATGACTTTTTTTTTTTTTTTTTTTTGGATGCCATCCACCTGAGCTCACGTCCACATGCTTCAAGTGCATGGATAAAAAAAAGCTAAAAAAACGCTTTCAATAACAAAGATGTCATCATGCAGTACACACACACACACACACACACATATAAATGTGTTAAATTTGATGTATTCGGAGTGGAAATCTATGAAGGATGTGTGCATTGGTTGCCCCAGTACTTTTAAAGTGCACTTTTCGTGTTGAAGTTGAAATCTATGAAGTGGATGCAGTGGAAGCCTATGCAGAAAGTGTGCTTAGCTAGTTTTTTTTTGGTTGTTTTTACAAACAAGTTGATTGCGCAGCTTGGTTTTCTTCCTGAACTCTATGCATTGAATTAAGACACGTCTTCACATTAACATTTAAATTTATTAATTTAAGAAACGTTTTTTTATCCAAAGCGACTTTGCTACACAGAATATATTGCATTTTTTGCCACGTTAAAGTGACACTGGAAGCGTAACCCGCTGAATAAAGCAAACAGTGTATGTCGTTAAACTATTAAAAACCTGAAAAGTGGTTTCTTTAGATTGCAGTTGTGGCAGTACAAATGGTAAAGAGTCCATTAATTGTTATTATCATATCATTTATATGTTTTCATCACACAAACATCTTTACAATTTGCTTGAAATAAAAATAGAGTACTGATAACCATCTCAATCATATGGCTTGCACATTTACAATATTGATGTGTCTGAATCATAAAATGCTACTTTTACATATGCTCAGTGTTAAGTGCAATTTCTGACTACGTATTTACAATACAGTAATTTACTGCAAGAAGAATAAGAAGTTCCTTATAAAGGGAAACAAAAGCAATCTGCCTTTTGTGATGACCCAGGGAAAAAAGTCTTAAATAGCAGAGTGTACAACAAGAAACATCCCTACGGTGCAGTTTCTCTGCATCCGTCCAGGAAATACGATCAGTCCTTTTATTGGCGCATCCTTCCGTGGAATCAGTTTTCCTTTGCCGCCGCTGCATGTGTGTCTGCATGCGTACGCGTGGTGTGTGTGTGTGTAGCAGAGAGCGGTTCTGCGGGGTCAGCGCGTCTGGCAGGTGTGGAGGTTTCGGCTTTCTGCTCCGGGCTTCTCTCTTTGGCCTCGGCAGGTCAGGCCGGAGCCGCAGTCGCAGCGCTGGAAGATCTCCAGATTGTGAGCTCCTTTCCGCCGATGACGAGTGCACACCTGCCCCTCTGTCAGCACCGGCTTACAGATCCGTGACCAGAAGTGTCTGGCGCAGCAGAGCCCTTCCACACAGTCCGAAGACCTGAGACACGTCTCGCCCTCGCCACCTGACAGATTATAAATCACATCAGCGTTCACTCCTCCAGATTTGTGTGACATCAAGCATGTTAAAAAAACTGGAAGATTTGAAATCAGACTTCTGAATTAAGAGAAGATGAGGCAACCAGAAATGAAGAGACTAGATGAGACGATGTGTAGTGTATTTAAAAAAGGAGACATGATGAGAAGAGACTGAAAATGGGCGAGAGGAGAAAACAGAAGACTGAAAAGAGATATGTAAAAAAGAGACCAGATGAAATGATCTAAGATGAGAAAAGAAATGGAAAGACAAGAAAGATGAGTTCAGACAAGAAGTTTATTATAAGGCAGATCAGTATGGAGAAAAGAAATGATGAGACACAAAGACAGAAGTATTTTTAAAAATAAAGGTGCTTCACGATGCCATAGAAGAACCTTTCTGTCTAAATGGTTCCATCAAGAACCTTTAACATCTGAAGAATCTTCCTGTTTCACAAAAGATTCTTTGTGGCGAAAGAAGCTTCTTCAGATTATAAACACATAAGAAAGTGATGGTTCTCTAAAGAACCTTTGACTGAACCAAAGATGGTTCTTCTAAGGCATCACCTTGAGCCTAGATGAGATAAAGAATGGATAAGAAATGAGAAGAGGAAAGTAAATGAGGCAAGAACAGATAAAATGAGAACGAATGGAGAAAAGCATGAAGAAACAAGATGAAAAGGAAAAAAAGGAGAAAAGACAAGAAGAACGAAGAGGAAAATACAAAGAGGTGAGCAATCACAATGAGATGAAATGATTATAGGCAAGATGGGAAGCAGATGAGAGTCAAAGAAAAGCAAAAAAAAAATGAAAGCAATAAAAAGTAAAGAGACAGATTTGACACCTTTGAGTGGCTGCTGTGGTTTTGGTAGGCTGGTGGTTCTTTTAGGATGTGTGAAGTTCTGCCCACGTGTTACAGGCATATTTGGTTCATCCGTGTTGCCAACCGGTAGAGCGGCATCTACCGTGCCGACTGCGTCTGTTTCAGCAGGTTGACACACACCTGAGAGAGAGACACGAATGGGAAAATTAATCTTCATGCAAACTGTAATGAAAAAAGACAAAACGATCTCTGGTATGTACCATTGATGCATCGATTTCCAGCGCAGCACATTCCGTCGCGAGCGCAGCGCTTCCTTCGCCTGCGGCACGAGAGACAAACTCCGCGAGAGCCGTTACAAAACTCACCGAGTCTGCACTCATCATCGGCGGCGCAGTGCGGCGACTGTGGAAGAGTAAATCATCACAATAAACTTTATTTGAATGGCTCCTTTAAAAGCACATGCATGTCAGAAAACCCCAAATGGGTTTTAAAAAATCATCTCAAACTGAGTCCTTTTAAATCCTCTGTGCGTTTTAGCATCCCGTGATCACGTACCGGAGCGTGGCTGTCCGCGGTGCCGGTAACGCGCGGGCGCGGGCTCGCGCTCACCGCGTCACTCGGACTGGATGCTGCGGGCAGATGCCTGATGGAGTTCCGTAACACAGGTCCAACCTGAGCATCCGCAGTGATTCCGCCCCAAACCGCGAGATAAACAGTCACAACGGTGAGTAGTGAGAGCATGTTCCTCATGTTCGTCTCTGTCAGTATGTCACGCATAATGTCCAAACTCCACGGGACTTCATGCGTTTCCAAGAGTTTTATACACGCGGTACTTTGTATATTCCCGCCCCTTTTAAATGACTGTACTAGGGCATCAAACACGCTCTCCACCGCCCCTTTCATCGCCTGCGCAGACGCGCTGGATGAACACATGTCTGCGCAGGCGATCGGAATAGTTCTGCCGAGGCGCGCAGCATCTCTGCCTCGTGGATATTAATCAAACTGCGCACCGCTCTATTGCGTAACCTAATGAATATTCAGAAGCCACGCCCTTGTTATCATAATACGTCTTTCGCAATAGCTGTGCGTAATTACAGTCGCGCCCCCTCAGAAACAGACTGACAACTTTAAGTGCTTAAAGTGGAATTTAAGGGTTATCATTATACACGACGGTACCTGTCAGCAGACCTGCTCTAGAACTTAAACCTGATCATTTTTCTGTCAGCACATAAAAATAATATGCACGTTAATGTTTCACGCGTTTATCTAACCTACTGCAATAAAAACATATTTTCCTTTTCACTAAAGTAAAGTACATCTTCTCTGGATGGATATTTATATATATATATATATATATATATATATATATAGCTAGCCTACATTGTCTACATTAGCTGCGTAAATAGCGTAACGTTAGTTGTTAGATAATAAAACTATGCACATCTAAAATGCAAGTGGAGGAAAGCAATAGGAAAATTTCAATTTAATAAAAATCTTTTCCACTAAGTGCTTCGCCCTAACTGTAGACTTTTTATATTATATGCTAAACAATCAGGTTTGTGGTCGAATACATTGTAGAAACACCTAACACCTGCTGTTCTTTTATCAGCTGGTAGGCTATTGTTATTAACTCACTTTGGTTGTAACAATTTATTCTTTGAGTGGTTAGCTAAAACAGAAACATTTTTAAAGTAGAAACACAAAAGTGTAACTCTAATCAGTTCAGTCTTTTTCATAGTTTCATTGAACTGACGTTGACTGTGAGTTTTGTAGGTTATAACAGACACCGTTAGCGCGCTTCACAACAATCTTAGGTTTGTCTGACGCTTTTGTGTGAAATGGCGAATTGCTGCCCCCTACAGATCATGAGGCTTTATAAAAATCATTAAAAGTCTGGCATGGAGTGTTTAATTAATTCAGAATTGAGGCTTAGAATATGTAAAGCATTCAGCATTCACTTTATACATGGAACATTTAATGAATAAGACATGTGATAATTAATGAGAATAGAAAAATAAACAATTCAACTTTTATTGTTAGTTTCAGTAAGGTTATTGCTGTGTAGCATATTTATATGCAAATTCATTAATGATTGAACAAATGAATCTGGTTATTTCTGCTGTGAGGCTGAATGTCTCTGCCCGACTGCGCAGTGAACTTACCATGAAACTTATTTCTAATTTCAGTGTCTGGGAGACGGTTCTCATTTTTCCAGGGTAACCACATTTATCCTATATGGCCTTTTCTGCGTGAAAACAGCAGATCAGTATCATATCCTCTGTTGATGCCAGACAAATTGTAATTTAATTGCAGTAAATAATCAGATTTGAGGTCCTGCCCGTGTTCTGTCATTAAGGATGTGCTCAGAGAGGAGAAGCGCAGTAATATGTTATGGTTATATTTCATTACAACAGAAAATAAAGAATATTCTAAATGAAGTCTTTAGGACATTTAAACCATGTATAAATGTGATGTTTTGTCTGTGCCAATTTAATTATAAACTATTGTACAGTATTTCTTACTAATGCAGTGTATTTGTAATATAGTAAAGTTATAATAATAAACATTTTTGATGCTTTTAAAAGAAGTAATTTATTTGAGAAAACATACAGTAAAAACAGTAATATTGCTAAAATTTTAAATTTGAACTTAAAAGTATTGTTTTCTATTTGAATATATTTTCAAATGTAATTAATCCTGTAATAAAGCTGAATTTTCAGCAATTATTGCAGTCTTCAATGTCACATGATCATTCAGAAGTCATTCCAATATGTTGATTCTTCTTAATATTTTTGTGGAAACAGTGATCTTTTTTTTTTAGGATTCTTTGATAAACTAGAGTTAAAAAGAATGTTACATTACATTATTTTGTTACATTTTACCGTCGCGGTTTTTCAACATTAAAATATTAAATATTCAACATTAAAAATAAAAATGTTTCCAGCAAATCATTCATATGTAATGCATATTTAAATTAGTAAGTTACATTTTAGATGATATTAAAACGGAAAACATTTATTTTAAATCAATCAATCAATCACCTTTATTAAATTTTTATTATTATTTGAAATATTTGTAATAACATTTGTTAATATTAACGTTTTTTTTTTAAAAGTCAAATAAAGATAATATTATTGAGCTGCAAATCTGCATATTAGAAAGATTTCTGAAGGATCACGTGACACTGAAGACTGGAGTAATGTTGAAAATTCAGCTTTGCATCACAGGAATAAATTACATGTTAAAAATATAATAAATAATTTCCTAAATAATAATAAAAAAAAAACCACAGCCATAAAACAATTCACATTTTAAACATTTCAGATCTGTAAAAGACCGTGGCAGATCATGTGAGGACACAGGAAGTGTCTAAAACAGTTGCTTTATTGTGTGTAAAAAAAAACATGACAGATCACGTCTGATGGACAGCAGCAGGCTGAAGGAATTGTATTCTGACATGCAGCATGAGGAGCGTCGCAGAATGCCATTGATTTAAGGCACTAATACTGTTCATGATCTGATACAGCTGAATCTGGAGAAATCAGGATTATGTTGTACCTGCATTTGAATTAGTCAGGTGAAAGAATGACCGTAGAAGCAATCCAACCCAATCCCACATGCTTTCCTGTTTCAAACCTGGCCAATCACGGGTCAGTACTTATCTCCTAATTTGTATAAATCTGAGACAATAAATACAGTACACTATTAATGGAGCTATGAATTTGAGGCACATCATTTCATTGGATGAAGTTTGAGAAGACCAGCTCTGGGCTCAGAATATCATAAACCATAATGGCCGTCCACCTGGACAATAAATTAACAGCGACGAAAGGCGAAAAGATGCGACTATGATGTGTTTGAAGAGTGTGATGCGCGTGACAGATAAACCGATACATGTCAGGAACGCCAGTGTTATGTGTGAGTTTCTATGTTATTATGTACATGTGCTATAACGAACGAGTATTACTTTAAGAGTAACATTCAGGTCTGTCTGGACTCCTGCGACATACAGTGTGGGCTTCTTACGAGTAGTCTGCACACAGATCGGTGAATGAAGAGTTGGCAGCCAATCAGGGAGAAGAACACATTGCTGAGGTCACAAGCTTTTCCCTAAATGGACAGCCTCCTCAGTCAGCTCACAGTAAAGGTGGTTATCATGGGTGAACACGCACACAGACACGTGCTCACGCAAGAGATTAATGTATTGTCTCCGGCTCACTTCTCCTTCCGCTTCTTCCCACATTTCTCCTCCAGTCCATCCAGTAGTGCAGGCGTCCCATTGTGAGCAGTGTTGTGTGTCTGTGTGCACGTGTGCTTAAGCCTGTTTAGAAGTCTGTGTCCCAGCCTGAGTTATCATCAGGCGGCGGGTCTTCGTTGTCTTCAGGAAAGCTATCAAAGTTACTGGTGTCTGTGGATGATGTTACCTGCAAAAAAACAACAACAAATGTTAGCGTGCGAGTTATACATTTCTATTAACTTTTGGGTCTATAAGAATTTTTTCAAATGTTTTTTTGCTCACCGAGGCTGCATTTATTGAATGAAAATTCAAAATAAATTAAAATTGTATTTAAAGATGTAATATATTCCTGTGATGCAAGGCTGAATTTTCTGCCTTTAGTTTTTCAGTGTCACATGATCCTCCAGAAATCATTCTAATATCCTCCTTTGGTGTCCAAATGTATTTCATATTCATTTAAAATATAAGCCTTTTGTAACATTATAAACATCTTTACTGTCCCTCTTGAACAACTGAATGCTTCCCTGCTGGATATTAATTTATTTGAATAAAAATGTGCAGGATCACAAAGCTCTCAGATTAGATGAAGGTGAACGAAGGTATTATGGGCATGAGTAATTAATGACAGAATTCCTTTAAGATTTGTTACCATTACAGCCTATAATGCATAAAGTACTTGCATAGAGTATGTTTCTGGCCAAACGTCAGTGTAAAATCTGTAAACGCTTACATTAGGAATGATGGGGGGCGTCAGCGTCCCCTTTCTCAATCCGTCCCAGTTAAACCCTTCGAACCATCTGCAAACATATTCATTACATGAGATGATTCTTAAAACGATAGCATATTTTTCATGTTCATGTTTTAGAGTGATCATCAAACTCACTTGTGTTTCTGGATGTCTTTGACACCGTTTTTCAAGTTTCCTAGTCTTTCAGACGGCGTGTCTCTAAGAGCAAGAAAAGACAAATCTGCATAAACTACAATGACTAATATAAAGCCAGTGTGGTTTATAGTAATGGACATACCTGCATAGCTTTTTGATGAGATTGGCAGCATTTTTGGTAATTTTTTTGGGGAATTCGATCATGTCGATGCCTCTAAGAATGATGTTGTATGTTTTCATTGGATCTGGTCCTGAAAAAGGAGGACTGGAAAATAAAGAAGAATAAAATTATTTAAAAACCATTGCACGTTTAGTATAAATGATCAATCCTAACAATTTAGGAATGTGTAACCAGTTTGAAGAAGTAGTTTTAAATACTCGTTCTGTTTCTTACCTGCCGGTCAGCAGCTCGTACATGAGGATGCCGAGGGACCAGTAATCAGCAGAGATGTCATGACCTTTATTCAGGATGATCTCTGGAGCCACATACTCTGGTGTACCACAGAACGTCCACGTCTTCTTCCCAAAGCCGATCTTCTTAGCAAAGCCAAAATCCACCTTTAAAAGATTCACACAAGACTTTATCATGCTTGAGTCTCCTTTGACAGAAGGAGTCTAAATTATTTAAATTTACCCACCCTCATGTTGTTCAGAATTCATCAAAATATCTTTTTTTTTTGTTACAAAAAAAGAAAAAAAATCATACTGACTTGGAATGACATAAAGGTGAGCTTTTGAGAGAAATGCACTTATAAGAGGATCAAAAAGCACAATGTTCTAGTTGACTGCAGGCTATTATTGTCTTTTTATCCTCATGAAACTACTAGAGGACAAGTACTGGGTGTTCATGTTCTGTGTCTTTACTGTCCTCACCAGTTTGGCGTAGCCTCTGTGGTCAAGTATCAGGTTCTCTGGTTTGAGGTCTCTGTATATGATGCCTTTGGAATGCAGGTAAGCGAATGCCTCCACCACACAGGCCGTGTAAAAGCGCGTAGTTGAATCGTCAAAGTTGCCCCTGTGATTAGGAGAGAAACAGGACTGTTGCTATGTTGAAATTCAGACAGTGATTGTATGAAAACACATTGATCTTGAGTGAACTGACAGGTCTCACCTGTCTCTAAGAATAGTCCACAGTTCTCCACCTAAACACGCCTCCATCAGCATATAGAGGTACTTACTGTCCTTAAAAGTTCTATAGAGTCTAAGAAAGCAAGATGAAGACAGTCAGAATGCTGTTCTACAGATTGAGGTTGATGTATTGCTAATGTCAAAACAAAAATACTTTGAAATGTAGTAATATTGATGTTATGTAAAATGTATAGTATACATTTTATTTCAGCTAGTTACCAAGTCAAGATTCTGTTAGTTAGTTTGTTTTTAAGTTGAATACTACAATTTCAAAACTTAAAATTAAAAACTAAAATTACAAACTTAAAATTACTTTAACATGTAAACTATAAAACTGTAAAAAAAAAAAAAATACAAGTAAAATCTAGTTCTAAAAACTGCAACAAAGTATCACTGAAACAAAATAATAATACAGGATATAAATCCCGGAAGTGTAATGTAGTAGTAGGTGCGGGTCACTGGAGGTTACCTGACTATAAAGTCTGAATGTGCCTCCTGCATGATCAGTTTCTCCGAGCGGATGTGCTCCTGCTGTCTCGTGTCCACAATGTGACGCTTCTTTAAGATCTTCATTGCAAATGTCTTCATCTCATCACTCTTGAGCTGCACCTGAGAACAAAACAAGATAAACCCTTTTACTTGTCACACACAAAATGATACCTGAATGAATGACTGTAATATTAGTAACTATTATTAAAATACACAATATCATCAAAAATGCACACTTTTTTATAATATAATGCACTGAAAACATGACGTTCTGTGTTACCAGCTCAACACGGCCAAATCCTCCAACGCCTAGAGTGTCAATGATGTTGAAGTCAGACAGGTTTAGGTTGGAGAAGAATGCATTTTCCGCCTCGTATCTGCATTTAAAAAAGCAGAAAAAAAGTGGAGTAGAAGAAAAGTGAATGGAAGAAAATTTGTAGTTATTCCCCTCTGTCTGTCTAGTGGGGCAACCCAAATCTTGATAAACAAAATAAAAACTCATATCTCATGTAATTTTCATCACCCTTTGTTATTATTATTAGCGATTACAGCTCTTCACAAGAGGAAATTCATAAGGTGCATTCTGGGATGCTTTTTAAACAGTATGGAATAGTAACAAAACAGTTTTATTTAAACAGGATCTTTGTGCAAGGTGGTTGCTTTTTCCTTTACTAGCAAATTAGTATTTTTGTTTTTGTTTAAAGTAAAGGTAAGGTAAACGTACCACATTGAGACACAATTTAGTAGGGGTGTGACAAGAAACAAGAGACCCTGGGTTCACGAGATCGAGATGAGACATTTGAGATTTTTTATAAATCCTCAATGATAAAATATATTGGAAATTTTTACATTTTATTCAAAAAAATTATAAAAAAAAATGTTTTGGTGCATTTTGCAATCAACTTTTTGAAATGACTGTTTTAATTAATTACGTGCAGTAAAAACAACATGTGAACACTGCACAATATTTTGCCACAAAATGACAGGCAAGTAATTAACAATAAGCCAAAGTTTTGATAATAACGTAGTTTCGGGAGGAACGCTACAGCTGGCACCGCATCAGCTAATCAATCTCCTAGTTACGATCTCCTCCCAAAGCACTATAAATAGCCACATCTCGCTTTTGCAATCCCTCCTCCTCCCCGCCTGCCTCCTCTTCGCACTACGGTCACCGAACCCTTGCCCTCGCTAGGGTTCTAAGCATTAGGGTTCGGAGCCTGCCGTTCTCCCGGCTCGCTCCCAGGACAGCACGCCAAAGCTGCTTATATATTTATGAGGAAGCACAAACAAATAAAACCAAATGATACAAATATTCCTTTAAAAGCAGGATAAGCGATTGTTTTCCCCCCAAAAAAGTCGGGCTGAATACCAAAACAAACTTGCCTACAGCAAGCGCTGCGCCAGCTTAAAGGCCAAAGTATACTTCAGCCATCTGCATTACATCATTTTCGTCACCAGGAGGGCTCGTGGACACTCACGCACCCTGTCTGCATGCAAGACCGCGGACTGTCTGCTAGTGATGGGTCCATTTGTTGTATGTTGGATCATATTTAGAAATTCTCATAAAAATATATGAAAAATATATCTAAAATGCATTTTCTTATAAATAAAAAAGGTCTGTCATTTTGTGTCACTGTGATGATATGTGGTGTGTTATTTTATAAATAAATAATCCTGTTACAAATAAATGATTGATTCATTTGTCCTTTCGTTGTCTTTGTCTATCAGTAAACAAACACTAGGTTATATAATAAAATAATCCAAGTTTGTAAGGAAGGTTGTAAATTAGTAACTAATTTCTATATCCAGTGCTGTCACGTCACATAACATAAGACTCGATAGACTCGAGAGACGAACTAATCAATTCTGTTTCTGGCTCAAGCTGCATAGGTTAAGCTTATGGGACTGTCATGTGATGAATGAACGACTCCAACCCGAAAACTTGGAGCGTACGATCAGAACATTCAGTGCATCACGTCATCAACTGCTGAATTCAAAAACTAAAACGATCCATGTGTCACACAGTGCTATTGCCATGATGCGTCGCTGCCATAGAAGCAATAAGGCTAAACTAGGGTGACCATACGTGCCATTTTCCCAGGACGCGTCCTGGCCAGGATTTCTATATTGCAGAAATTATCTAGGTTTTGGCTTTGTTTGCCTGTGCAGACCGATTGGTGTACGACACTGGTTCTTCATGTTTTAAAGACACTCTGGACTTTAAATCAAAGCTATACAGAAATCCTGGCTAGGATGTGTCCTCGGAAAATGGCACGTATGGTCACCCTAGCTAAACATTCTAAAATAATGATCGCCTAAAAAACTCACTCTGGGGGCTCAGCTAAAATATTTAAAACTCACGTGTGAAAGGTTTAAGTCTGCCTGGACGCGATAAAGCGACCATTGAAAACCATTTGGAATTTATTTCAGCACGTCACAAATAGAACGCTGCAGCAGTTTTCTGTCTGAGATTTGTTGCGCCGCATCGTAGCACTCTCATGAGGATATCGCCAAGTTCTCACGAGACACATCCAATTTAGACATTTGGGAAACAGTTATGGGTTACGTTTTATTGTTATAATATTTTATTTTGAATGCAATCATCAGGGTTTTGTTTGTGAAGATCAGTTCACTCTTTGTTCACCATTGATATTCACAATAATTTTTTAGAGGTCAGAATGGCATCAGGATTCTGTAACATTGCAAATTAAATGTGTTGTCATATTTTCCTCCAATCCAGTGCTCATACCAGCCTATGATGCAGAACTGGCCAATCAAATCCCTTTGCTTGAGTCATGGCCAATGACACCATTAAGCTGTTATTTATCTTGGCAAAACCGCTTTGCAGTGTGACACAGAGGTTAGGATTTTCCATGTGTACTGCCAAGGGTCCTAAAAACCAGCACACATACACAAAGCATGCTTTAGATATTATTCAATCCTTTTCACATAATCAGTTATTAGGCTGGCAGGGTCAGAGATGTGCAGAGCTGGCATGTTCTGCAAGGCACAAACAAAAGAGCAGTTTTGAAAAGAGGCATGGATACAAGCCAAAACTCTATAAACAGAAGAAGTTCATTCTTCAGCTGAATGCAAGCTGGAGATGTTTAATGTCTCACACCAGCTGCAGAGCTGGCAGATTCTACGAGTGTCAAACACCCATTCAAAAACAAGTAAAGTAGGGTAAAATCTTTAATTAAAAAAATATTAATTATTAATAATAATAATAATAATATTAAATAAATTAACATATTTAAAATCGGATTAATATTTCAATGTTTTAAATACATTTGGATTGCACAAGGTGACTTTTTAATCCAGCTTTCGGGCCTTCCAGCTGTCTGAAAACACCCCTGAATCCAAATGCATGATCAGCCAAAGCATAATTGAGATTAAAAAAACTCTCAAGGAGGAAAGATGGCATGTGTGTGACCATCAGGGAGTGAAATTTGTGACACCGGTGCTAGCTTCCAGCCTTCTTTATGCTCATGCATGCTGATAAAAAGGAACCTAGCAACTCTGACATGAATTTCACATTTCTGCCAACAATTTACTGATATTTTATGCCTGAGGAATCAACAAAGTCATCAGTTTTAAAACTGCTTTGATTAAAAATTAAAAATAAACCTGGAAGGCATTGTTGATTAAGCATATGTGATGCTCCAGGCTCATGGTTCTCCAAATTAATTATTGGTGAAACAGTTAATTTGATTGACCACAAGGTGGCAATATAGGTTCTTTATGGACAGCATCTCATGTATTTTGCAATGTCTTAATTTCCATTGTATGCACATTACTGCAACTAAAATGTATTTAGGTCAGTAAAAAATATTTGTACTATGATTAATGATAAATAAAAATATAATTAAATAACTAATTTTTCGCTTTGAATTTAAATTAATATATTCATTTAATAAAAACGTACACTATGGCAACATTTTAAATAAGTAAAAGTAAATCTTTTTTTCATAATTATTTGTAAAAAAAAAAATATTTGAACAAATTTGGTGATATTTTGTATTTGCAATGGCTTGATATTAATTGTATATTACTGTGCATTTATATACATATAGTTACATTCATTATATATATATATATATATATATATATATATAAAACACTGGACAACAAAAACATAAGGTTAATTTTCTTTTAAATTGAGATTTATACATAATCTGAAAGCTGAGTAATAAGCCTGGATGGATGTATTACTTGTTAGGATAAGACCATATTTGTCTGAGATAAAACCTTGCAGTGCATACTATGAATCAAAAATTATGTTTTGATATATTTATTGTAGGAAATTTGCAAAATATCTTCATGGCACATCTTTTCTTTAAGATCTTTACTTAATATCCTAATGATTTTTGGCATAAAAGAAAAATAATGCATACAATATATTATTGGCTATTGCTACAAAAATACCCACGCTACTTATGACCAGTTTTGTGGTCCAGGATCACACACACACACATATATATATATGAAGAGTTAATTTGCATAACCAGATTTTTAACAGTTTTCAAAAACCAGTGTGCAATCTAGTTATTCTCACTCAAACTGCAATTGGGTTAATTTGATTAGGTTAAAAAACAACTACAAAAAACAGCTAATTATCACTATAAAACAATTATAGCATAATATCAATGTTAAAAAATATATATATATATATATATATATATATATATGTAATATACCTGTATATACTGTATATGGAGTGTTCAAAACTTAACAACAGTTAATATTTTTGCATTTGTGTCTGGTGCTGATGCAGAAATGGCACCTTAAGTACAGAAGAACTGCACACACTCGTCTCATTAGAGTGTTCTTTATCTGTCAGCGTGGCAGCTGGAGATTTATTTACAGGTTTGTAGTTTGGATCACGGGGGACGCAG
The DNA here is from genome assembly GCA_032357445.1 of Enteromius radiatus. Classification (NCBI taxonomy): domain Eukaryota; kingdom Metazoa; phylum Chordata; class Actinopteri; order Cypriniformes; family Cyprinidae; genus Enteromius; species Enteromius radiatus. Next base: position 14,327,801 of record JAUCMS010000022.1, on the reverse strand, counting down.
TCCAGGAGGTGACAGCTGTAGATGTGTCTTAATAAGCTTTAATCTACGACAGTCACACAGGCTACAGACACCTCTTCATTAGGCATCAGAGCTCATTTACATTGCAGATGAGCAGATAAGAGGAGGGAAAGTTTCTATTTCGGTTCAGATATGACAGAGAAGGGATTTTTGAAGTGGGAAATGAGTTTCTGAACTATCCCAGAATCCTTCTCTCTCTCAGTGTCTGATATTCTCTCTGTGAAATGTGATAAGGTTTCTCTGAGCGGATTATTTTCTCATCGCCGCACAATGATTGCATCGCTTTCTCATCATGTTTCTTCTGATCGTGAACAGTTGCTGGTTCTTATATAACATGTCTTCTGCATGCTAGCACAGCCTTTCTGCTTTACAGCTCTAGTGTTACAGTAAACATGCTTGAGCTGCCCTTTGACAACTGCATTGTAATTGTTACCATAGGCTTTTGCATTTACTAGTTCCAACCTAATCAGACGTTAGTCTACCGATGATAAGTCTGGGGTTAGTAAGATTTATTCATTCATTCTTTATTTTATTTATTGTTAAGGATGCACTGAATTGATGAAAAGTGACAGAAAAGACATTTGGAATGTTACAAAAGATTTATATTTTGAATAAATGTTATTTTAAACAATCTGTTCAAAGAATCCTGAAAAGAAAACCGCATCAAGGTTTCTACAAAAATAATAAGCAGCACAGCTGTTTTCAAAACACTTCTTTACTTTAGCATTCTCTATTCTAATGTTATTGCCTTTTATGCTTAACACTAGCTTTTTCTAATCCTTTCATAAAATATATGATTTTTTATTATACAATTAACACAACCAAAAAAGGCCTCTAAACGTAGCTAGCTCTATTCTTTGCTCTAATCTACACGTTTCATTTTTATTCATTACATCATTTAAAATCTAAAAAAACTAAAATTCTAAATCCTTGCTACAGTACGTGTGCTGCATTAAGTTAACTGAGACTTGTTATAGGAAATCATTGCTCTTTTGTTGATTTTGATTGCTTCCATTCTCATTTGGATAAAAGTGTCTGCTAAATGACACAGGCCCAGTTTCACAAATGGGCTTTAAGCTTTAATTAGTTCAATTAAGATATCGAAGCAACTTTACAAAAATGCCTCAGAAGAAAACATCACAAGTGTTCATCTTGACACCGAACAACGAGACTGACATATTTAAAGAGATATTTTCAATTGAGACGGCATTTTAGTCTAGGACTAGCTTAAGCCTTGTCTGTGAAACCGAGGGTAAATGTAAGAAAACGCTTCTTTGGCATTTACAGTATTACTGGCAGCTGGTTGCAAAGAGATTTGATAAATATAAATCTACAGTAAGTTACTGGCAACCATCTGCATAACTACATTTTCACAGTGTTCATATTAGAATGATTTTTGAAGGATTGTGTGACATTAAAGACTGGAGTAACATTTACATTTTGAAAACATCACTTGAATAATTAAACTTTATTTTAAATAGTATATTAAAGTTACTCTAAAATCTAAAATGTTTTTGCTGTATTTTTGTTCACATGAATGTAGCCTTGATGAGCATAAGAGACTTGTTTCAAAAAGTAACCTAACCGAGCACAATCTTTTGAATGGTAGCATAACCCTGTGCTCAACAACATCTTGTGTCTCAAACAAAACAAAAAATTAAACTGAATATCTTTCAGAAACGTAATGCCTTGAACAAACTGGCAAATACAGTGATTACCATAACCGCTTGGAAGCCAACTGATAAACCATTAACATTCAGAAATAGTAATGAGCCAACAGATAGCGGAGCAGTTTTTCTGTGCAGTATGCTATGTCACATCATAAAAAGACAAATTGTGTTTTTGGTGACGAAGTGATAATGAAAAATGATTGTACTGTAAATGGTTGAAGAAAACATAATAATAACATCTTCAGAGAAGATTTCACCTACTTTGCTTTTGCCTCTGCATCCTCACTGCCTTTGTTAGATATGTCTTCCAAACCTCCAATCAGGTGTTTGTATGAGCTAAAAAATGACACAAACAGCATATTCAGAAATATCAACTCTACTAAAATAACTAAACGCACACACACACACACACAGATAATCTGCCTTAAAACTGCTGACAGTTCAACTAATCAGCACAAAACTGCCTAAATGAAGTAATTCAGACTGAAATGCACCATAATCAGCTGTCACACAGATAGCTGATGGTTTGAGTCAGACAGGAAAGAGAGTTTTCCCCGCCGGAGGGCACATATGCACGTCTCTCTCTGTCTGTCTCACTCTTTCCAGCTTATTGACACACGTGATGCTTTAGCTATTTAGGTTGAGCTTGATTTATTGAGTTCTATAAGGGAGCAGATAAGCACTTCGAACCCACAGATTCTGTGTTCCACTCACACACACACAAACAGAAAGATCAGTGTAAAATCCACAGATGTTCAATGAACTGGAAAACCTGGACTGAATTACTTCTGCTGGAACGTCAAAAACGCTTGTGGTGTATATAAAGAGACTCCTGCCACAGGATAAACTTGACATATACTCACTCTCTGTCAATCACAAGGCAGGTGACAGACTCTGCCGCGATGACATTAGCCGTTCTGATATCTTCCCTGTTCAAAAAAACAGTACAGAGAAAAATCATGTTCTGATGCATTCAAAATATACACAGATATATATATATATATAAACAGATACAAGACTGTTAGGAAAATAAACATATTAAAAGAATGTACATATTATCAATAATTGCATACGAAATAATTAAAAACACATTTTATAAATGTAAAAATAGAGTAAATATTACAATAATATATTTGAAATGATTTAGAATATTTAAATAAAATTCTAATGCCATTAAAATAATTAGATAAATATATTTGTAAATATTTATTCAAATATTAAAGCTATTACAATGAATTATAAATATAACTACAAATTAATAATATTTAAGTCAAATAAGTTACTACAATGGTTATAAAATGTCAAAATGTATCAGTTTCAACTCTGCTGGAAGAATGAAGTCAGCGTGCCTCAGAGTTTGCTGATTGTCCTCTTCCTCACTGTCACCCCAGTCGCAGTCATCAGAGTCTGAATCGCAGAACCTCATGATGCTTTGCATTTTCACTTACCGTCTGACCTGAGCACTGCTATACGCACACATATACTACTACAGCACACTACTCTCCTATTTACACTAAAACAGTCACTATGTGACATCTGTCCCATCATTGGCAGTTCTGTCTGGAGGAAGAGCTCTCACGCACGACTCTCTGAAAGCAAAAAGGGCTGGACACTAAATGGAAAACGAACACCCAAACACACATGCACGCTACTGTGATCAACCTGCAAATACTGCCAGACCCCCCCTCACACACACACACCCTGGATCCTCTTCCAGCAAAACACACTTGTACTCACAGAGGTGAGAATTCTTCACAACACATTGGCTCTAAAGCTGTCGCTGCACAAATACACAATAACGCTACTGCAAAGGTCACAGCTGCTGCGCAATATTACTGAACACACAGAGACAGAGGAGAGGAGGAAACTCTGTCATCATTTACTCACTGTCAATGATGTTCGAGACCCATATAAATGTAATTCTTCCTTGAAACACAAAAGAGAATTTTGCAGAATGGTAAAATCAATTTTTTTTCCTTAAACTGGCTACAAAAAAGTACCCTAATTTACAGAATGATTGTAAAGTGCTTATTTATGGACCCATTTTTGTATTTTTATGATGTTAAATTTGTCAGTCGTTTTAAAATGTAGTCCTGTATGAAATGTCCGTTTTAGTCTTTTGACATGTTTAGTCAATCAGTGCTGTTTTTGTTTAGTCTAGATGTATTTGACTAAAAGTCTGGGAATTTTAGCTTTGTTTTAGTCTAAGAAAACTATTAGTCATGCTGCAAAATAGTTAAAAAGACAATCGCAATTGTTTCGCTCAATTATTATTGTAATTACTTTTTTCAGAATTATAGGTGAAAGTGATAAACACAAATAAATAAAATGCCAACTTTTACCTTATCTGGTTTCCTGTATTATCACATAAATGAACAATCTCTACATCATGAAAACTCAAAAGGTAAAACATTAAAATTCTTCTTATTAAATCCACTGTCTCCAAATTACATTTATGTTTTTCCAATTAAAACAACAACAAAAAAGACTTTTTGCAGCACAGAGGCTGTGTAAGTGCATTATTTAGCACTTACAGTACAATCGCAAACAATACACTAATGAGATCAATGTCAGGATTTAGCTATTACAATTTGTTACCAAGTAGGTTTTTTATTCTTGACTGGCAACCCCAATATAAAAACTTTATGAAAGTCTATATATATTTTCTCTTTTAGATATTTTGTATATTTAAACTACATTTTAGTATTTTTAGTACTTTTTTCATTGTGATGTTGCGTCCTGATAGTCACGTTTAGTCTTAGTCATGGTAAATAGTTTGTCAATAGTCGTCATGAGTTTGGAATGCAATGATAATATTTTTCATTTTGGGGTGAATCCCTGGAGTGTGGGTCAGTGTGCTGTATGTGGGACATTCACATGCTTGAGGAAACACAGTATCAGCACCATCAGCGCTGCCAAACGTGTCTGTGAACCAATCAGGTGTCAAATGCTTCAGAATTCACATAGACACACGCATGAATATAATCCCAGGATCAAGAGATTCTTTTATCAAGTTCTGGACACTGTTAATGATCTCCGTAAAGCACGAGCCAACCACACAAGGTTTCTGCGTACACAAGGCCACAGCGGGAGCTCTTACAGGACAGCATTTAATTGATCTCTGCGGAATCGGACTGACCGCGTACAATGTCCTGGCCTATATTTCACCTCCGATCACAACCTCGCAGCTCGCATCAGAAGACTGCAGAGCAGGACACCTGATACACAACGGAGCATATCAACATGCTCTCAGGATCACTGTTTCCTAGTAACACAACCAAACGCAGGATTATAATCAGAGTAAACAGTCCCTTTAAACTAGACACCACTACAGAAAAAAAATTGAACAAAGCACTCTTAAATAGAACAAAACAGAAGAGAAAAGAACATGAAGACAACAGAATAGAAATTAATAGAATTAAAGGGATTGTTCATCCAAAAATGAATATTAAGTCATTATTATTTTATTCTATTTAGTTTTTTTAGACTACAAAAATATAGAATAAAGAATTAAATGAATAAAATTAATTCCTGTCCATATAATGAGAGTAAGAAGCAACCACCTTCAAACTTTTATGAAAAAAAGCCCTAGGGTCTTAACCCTTCTTGTCTCCAAGAAGCGGACAGAGCTCTGCTTCCGACCCAATCCCTGTATGCCTGTAACTGGTATTAACATTAAGTGTTAATGACAGTTGTCATAAACTTGCATTAAAACTCCTTCATATTCATGACGCAAGTAATGTCATGATTATGAAGGTATCATATTATGCACACCACTTCAAGCAAAGTGTCACCAGATTTTGTTTAGTTACAACTCTTGGAAAAAAAAAGAAAGATTCTTACTCAGTCATAATAAAGCTTGAGCGAAAAGTGCTTTTAAAGATGTCATGTGTTTGCTATGCAAGCGCAGCCACTCTAAACAGTTTATGATTCCAAGACTTCTTACAATACCAAGAGTGCTTTTATAAGCAGCCACAAGATGGCACCACATCTACATCAAACTAATACCTCACAAAAACCTTTCCAGGTCACCTTTCACCATGATCAAAAGGAATTATCATTCCTATAAAGCAATAAAAAACAAAAATCCACAATTTTTAAAAAATGTTTGTTATTGTTGCAAATACATACATTTCTATATCAGATATATTTTCTGCATTAAATTATGTTTTTGGAGAATTAAAATGTCATAACTGGCATGAAAATCATGTAAAAAAGCAAAACATAGTCTTAGAAGCAGATTTTTTTTTTCTTTATGCATATGTGAATCTTGACAGGTTATGAGAAACCATCTTGGATGTGCCTCCAAATATCCAGTTTGGAGTTTAAATTTGGCAATAAATCTGACTTTAACAGCAATTAATACAATCTCACCCCTGTAGGGCTTTTTCCCCAAACGAGTCACCTTTCCCCATAGAACGCAAATAGACGGGCTCCTGACCCAGAGAGTCCTCTCGAGTCATCGTTACCTGGGCGAGATGAGAACAAGAGGAAGAGATATTAGAATGGGATCATCTTCAAAGCATCACTGCTTGTCCTTTGCACTGAAATAGACTTACCTTTCCTTTACTAATAATGAAGAATGTGTCTCCTCTTGCCCCTTGGCGAATGATGTAGTCGCCATCCTCATAGTGGGTCTGAAAGAGAGAGAAAATTGAGGATGTGAAGATGATATGGAAACAGATGATGCAAAAAAATACAGGTGACACATTCTACGAAGAAGGGGTATGAATAGAGGATGTGCAGACACAAGACCCGGCAGGTTTCTAAATAGAAAAGAGGCAGCACAACATCTCTCTGACCCTCGGTTTGCTATCTAAGACCTTGACCTCCAGACACATTGGTCTGAAATCAGATATGACCAGCAGATAGGAAAACGAAGCCCATAAAGACTGACACAAGCAAACACTTTGTTCCAACATCACCTAGAGTCTGACCTCCAACAAAACTGCAGTGACACAAGACAAATATTTCATTTATTATCCAAAAATAATCATAAATAATAAAAAAACAAACAAACAAACATAATTCAGAACAACAAATGCTAAAATTATTTATATACTAAGTGTAAATTTAAAGTGTACATTTAATCATGTATTATTTTACATAAGGCTGATAAGCCTTATACATAAGGCTTATATATATAAATACATATAAAGTGGGGCAAAAAAGTATTTAGTCAGCCACCAATTGTTCTCCCACTTAAAAAGATGAGAGAGGCCTGTAATTTTCATCATAGGTATACCTCAGCTATAAGAGACAGAATAAGGGGAAAAAATCCAGATAATCACATTGTAGGATTTTTAATGAATTAATTGATAAATTCCTCAGTAAAATAAGTATTTGGTCGCCTACAAACAAGCAAGATTTCTGGCTCTCACAGACCTATAACTTCTTCTTTAAGAGGCTTCTCTGTCCTCCACTCGTTACCTGTATTAATGGCATCTGTTTGAACTCATTATCAGTATAAAACACACCTGTCCACAGTACATGTCCAGGCCTGTCTGATGTTTGCTAGAGAGCATTTGGATGATCCAGAAGAGGATTGGGTGAATGTCATGTGGTCAGATGAAACCAAAATATAATTTTTTGGTAAAAACTCAACTTGTTGTGTTTGGAGGAGAAAAAATGCTGAGCTGCATCCAAAGAACACCATACCTACTGTGAAGCACGGGGTGGAAACATCATGCTTTGGGGCTGTTTTTCTGCAAAGGGACAAGGACGACTGATCCGTGTAAATGAAAGAATGAATGGAGCCATGTATCGAGAGATTTTGAGTGAAAACCTACTTCCATCAGCAAGAGCACTGAAGATGAAACATGGCTGGGTCTTTCAGCATGACAATCGCCCAGGCCACGAAGGAGTGACTTCATAAGAAGCATTTGAAGGTCCTGGAGTGGCCAGTCTCCAGATCTCAACCCCAGAGAAAATCTTTGGAGGGAGTTGAAAGTCTGTGTTGACCAGCGACAGCCCCAAAACATTACTGCTCTAGAGGAGATCTGCATGGAGGAATGGACCAAAATACCAGCAACAGTGTGTGAACACCTTGTGAAGACTTACAGAAAACATTTGATCTATTAATTATTGAGATTAAATTTTGACCAAATACTTATTTTCCACCAAAATTTGCTAATAAATTCTTTAAAAATCCTACAATGTGATTTTGTGGATTTTGTTTTTCTTTTTTTGTCTCTCAGAGTTGAGGTATACCTATGATGAATTTTTTTTTTACAGCTTTTTAAGTGTGAGAACTTGCACAATTGGTGGCTGACTAAATACCTTTTTGCCCCACTGTGTGTATATATGTGTGTGTGTACTGTGTATATTTATAATGTGTGTATATATAAAGACACACACATACAGTTTGTATTTTGAAAATATTTACATTTATGTAAATGTTTATACTCATATTATATATAAATACATTTTCTATACATTTTTTTTCTGTATAGAAAAGTAAGATACACAGTGCACAAACAAATATTTATGTATTTATTTATTTATAGAAAAATAAAACACGTTAGGTTCTAGTGTTTTAGGAATGCTGAAACTAGTTTCATTAAAAAAATATTTAATGGCATTTTATTTCTCAGCAGAGTCTGGTGTTTAAACATTAAAACATTTTATTTTAGTTGTTTTATATATATTTAAAAAAAGGAAGAAAAGTATGTGACGTGTGGCCAGGTATGGAGTCATGAAATAGTTTAGATTTAGTTTTTCGTGTTAGTTTTTGTATTTGGATTTTGGTTAAGAACAATGTTTTATTACATTTTTGTTAACACATAATAATTCTTTGTTGCCATTCAACAATATCCTTAGATTTAGCAAAGATTTAATCCCCTTACCAACCTCTAAAAATAATTTATAAGATAGTAAAATCATTTTATGTCAGGACTTATTCCTGCAGCTATTTAATTATTCTGTCCTTATTTGCAGATTTCCACGGCCACTGTCAGCATTGTCGTCACAGACGTTAATGACAACGACCCCAGCTTCGACCTCACTCTACCCAGAAACCTAACGGTGAGGGAGGAAGAGGCCAATGTGTTTGTGGGTCAAGTCAGGGTAAGTTCCCAGTCATATGAAGTATCTTCGTTGTGGTGAGTTTGCTGTCTTCTGAGAGTCTTGTCAGGTTCCCACCTGCCGCCCCTTCAACTGTCATACCGCACAGACATCTTCAGACATCACTTTGTATTGTTCTCTAATTAAGTCGTGGTAAATTAGAGTCATTAGTCACCTTACAGTCTGTCCCTGAGGACTGCTTCTGTTCCGCCCTGCCAAGCGCTTGGATTTTGAATTAACATGTTTGATTAATCATGCTTTGGTTGGTTAGAAAGATAATCAATGAAAGATGCGTCAAGCTTTCATTCACAATGCCGTGTTGTCATCATGCGTCTCTTTACCGCTCATTTGTTTCTCTGTGATGTCTTGATCACTGAGCTCGATGGCAGATGTGATTGACAGGCATAAGATGACGTGACAGTGCCTTTGTGCAACAATAAAATTACAGCTGAAATCAATAATAATAAGAAACATCCCTATGAACTGCTCTCTTTGTTTTTTACTGTCTTCCCATTTCAGGTTTTTTGTAGAATTACATGCACAAACAAAATAAAAAGTCCTCCCTAAATGATGTGCATAGACCCTTATCTAGACATAATTCATATTACATGCATATATATATGTATGTATATGTGTGTGTGTGTGTGTGTGTGTGTGTATAGGTATATGTCTTTACAATTTAGTTTAGTTTTTGTTTTAGTTAGGCTGGTTATAAAGCTGTCAATATAATATACCATTTGCCATTTTCATAGAATTTATTTTTAATTTTATTTTTATTTTTGTTATGGTTGTCAAAGTGAGTGGTATTGTTTAAATAAATTAGGCATTATATATTTATTTATTTATTTTAGCAGTCTACTATTATTGCTTTTATTGATGTTTTACAATGTACCATTTGAAGTAAGTACTGCAAATGAATGAATGAATATATTTAAATATATATATATATATATATATATATATATATCAACTAAGATTAAACACAGAGTCTTTCTTGAGTGAATAAAACTGTCATTTAAATGGTTTAGTGCATGCTATCCTCATATGGCCTCATATTGTTTTTGTGAAGTTTCTACTAAACAGCTAAAAATTAGTTTTTTGGATGTTGCTCAAGTCAGATCACTCCCTCTAAGCTGTTCTCTCACTTTCCATCATCTTTCTTTTCATTTCATCATCCTCTCATGTTCTGTGTAGTCTGCCATGTTCATGCTCACCAAACTTTGAGGCCTCACTCTGAAATTCACACACAGATCCCATGGAGATCAAAAACACCTGGATTCTTATAGTGCTGTGACAACAAACAAGCGTACGCACACGGACACTTACTTCACACATCACAATTGCACATCAGTGTGTTCCCGGCTCTGCAGAAACTTACAGCCATGTTGTTTGCCACAGGCTAGCATGTCCAAAAGCCTTGAGATGCTATTCACACTGATAGCTTCAAGCAATTCTGATAGACCTCTTTACCTTGGGGACAAAGCCTTTCTGCCATCAAATCAAGGGTTTTCTTATACAGTATATTATATTTTATTTCCTTACATTAGACTACATTACATTATATTATTTGCAAGTTATTTATTACACTTCAAATGAAGTAAATAAGATAAAATAAATTTCAAAGAAATGCTGTCAAAAAAAAAAAAATTGTCAAAAAAAATAATAATTAGCAGCATAGTCATCTTTTGGTTGGCAATCTATGAAGGTTGCAAATGTATCTGTTCTCAGTGAACCAACTTCTCTTTAATATGAAAAGTTATATAATAAATAAAAGAATGAATGAATGAATAAATAAACACTACCATTCATAAAACTGAGCTCAGTAAATGTTTTAATTAAATGAATACTTTTATTCAGTAAATTAAGTGACAGTAAAGACATTTTTATTATTTCAAATGATTTATAGTTTCAATAAATGCTGTTATTTTGAACATATTGTTCATTAAAGAACCCTGAAATAAAAATGTATGATTTTCACAGACTTTAATCGACTCTTTTCAACATTGGTAGCAATAATAATTATTCCATGAGCAACAAATCAGCATATCAGAATGATTCCTGAAGGATCACGTGACAAATGATGCTGAAAATATAACTTTGAGCCACAGGAATAAATTACATTTAAAAAAAAACAAACAAAAAAAAACAATATAAAAACTGAAGAATATTAATTAGATTTCGTTGCTGATTATTGAATATTGCACCATTCCAGTTCAGTATTTGATGTGCTATATTCTACCTAATATTTTAAACAGCATTTTTCAATTTCTTTCATGTTTATTATACATGCATCTTTTATGAGCATTAGTGTTTGACTGTAAATAAACTAGTGAACTAATAAAATAAACTAGTGAAGGCAAAAAGGCGAATCAAAACTTCTAATAAATGGTGAAACATTTGACGGAATAGCATTCAACAGTGACAATAGGAAGCAGGTTTTAATTAATGTATTGTGTAATGTTGTTTGTTTATTTATCGCTCTGTTTACATATTCATTCCATTAGTTAATTATTGAGGCGAGCAGATGCCATGTAAGTGTGCTGTCAGGACGTTTGATGAGTGCTGCTGGTAAGAGGGCCACAGGCAGCACTTTCATTCCTCAGCGCTCAGATGTGGCTGTAATTTCTCAAGGCTCAGACATGCTCATTTCATTTCGCTTATTTCAATTTGCCCGCATTTGGATTTTGGCCCTTCATCCCCGTCATCTTCCTGTCCCTCCTCTCATCTCTCTCTTCCTCTTCTTCCAGAGTCTGTGTTGTTCTTGTCGCTAACCTGGCATGCTTCTCTAATAAACCCCCCAGTTATTCTTCCCATCTGCATCTGTAATTACTACAGGAAGGAATTATAGCAGGCACCTCTGAAGCCATTACAGCCGAGCGCTGCTCCCCAGCTCACATACAAATGAGCCGCTGTAACCACGCAGGAATTAAGATTAGTTCAGCAAGTCTTTATTTCTTTGCACTAAAGAACCGACTGTGATTATTATTATTATTATCAGTAGTAGTATCTCAAGTTTCTCATGTTAACAAGACTACAAAAATGCAGTAATATTAATAATATTGGGAAATATTATTTACAATTACTTTTCTGTTTATTCTATATTTTATATTTTTTTTTATATATTTTGTGGGAACTGATATATTTTTAAGGATTGTTTGATTAATAGCAAATATAAATTGAAGGTGTGTGTGTGTATATATATATATATATATATGCAAGTTTCTCATGTTAACGAGACTACAAAAATGCAGTGCAAACAATAATATTGGGAAATATTATTTACATTTAGTTTTCTATTTATTCAATTTTGTTATATAATTTTGAATATATATTGAAAGTATTTTTGTGGAAACTGTGGAATATATCTTTGAGGATTGTTTCATTAAAAGCAAGTTCAAGGGAACAGCATTTATCTGAAATATAAATCAACATTATGTCTTTTCATGCTAATTATGCATTTTTACTGATTAAAAGTAATTAAAAGAAGATTTATTTCATTTATTTACAACATTATATTACAGAGAAAGTGATACAGTGGCAAACTAACTTGATTTATGCAAGCCAAAACATGATTTAAATCAAGTTGATTCAAATACAGTAAACTGATGAATATGCTATATAAATAAGAAAATGAATGAGTGCATGTCTCTGTTTTTAGGCCACTGATCCTGATGGCGGGCTCAACGGTCAGGTCCGGTATCGTTTGCTCTCCTTTGCGTCTCTATTCACCATAAACGGCACGGGCAGCATCTTCACTGCAGTGCCGCTGGACCGAGAGACTCGGAGCAGGTACGATCTGATCGTGGAGGCGTCAGATGGAGCGGTGGACCCTCGCAGGACCACCATCACACTGCTGGTGGAGGTGACAGACATCAATGACAACAGCCCTGTGTTTTCCCAATCCATCTACAACGTCAATGTCCCAGAAAACACCCCAGCTGGAACCGTCATCCTGAGACTCAGTGTAAGTGCTTGCTTCTTTCGTATCTGAATACTTCACGATTTGATGCTGCTGAGTGGCATAAGCTGTTGTGAAAGTTAAAGGTGAACTGCAAAATTTCTGCCTCCGTTTGACCTGGGCATCTAACCTGGCTTTTAGAAAGGAAGGAAAAACAGATTGTTGGTGGGTGTGTGTTTATTTATGTGTCTGTCTATCTGTGTTGTGTCTGCTGGCCTGACAGTAACTGGCTGATTATGTGTGTTTAGTTTCCCTTGAGAGTGTGGGGGGAAAGCGTCTCTGCATTTACCCTGTTTATTCCTGACGGGTTGCATATTTAACTAGATAAATATTGACAAGCTTGACAGACCCAGTGTGAAAAGCAGGAGATGCTGTCTTGTGGTAAATGTGCCTCTAAACAATCACGCTCTTGGGAGTTTTAACAGAACGCCAACGTAACAACACAATCACCAATGAATTTTACATAAACTAGAGACAAATATGGGCAAAAAGTCTGAGAGATTAACTCAAAAACTGTTACGCCACTTTAAGATGCCACTTTTATTGCAACACTCTGTCTTATTTGAATATAATTTTGCAGTTCACATATAGTTTAGCCAAATCTGGAAGTAATGTCATAATGTTGTCTCAGATCTCTATAACTAACATCGGGTAAATATCAGTGGTCCAGTGTTGCCTGCATATCAGTGTTTTTGTAAATGGTCTGAAAATCTTACCATTTCCCATAGATGTAGATTTGGTAAATATAAAAGCTTAAAAGAAAAGGTTAAGTAAATAAATGCCTGGTTTCTGAAATTAATTTGCAGAATGCAAATGAAGCACTGAGTAAAATCTCGGTTACGTATGTAACCCTTGTTCCCTGAAAAAGGCAACGGAGATGTCACGTCAGATATGGCCGTTGGATATGTATTAATACAATTGAAGTGAATTAAAACAACATTGGCATGCGCTGATTGCAGCTACAGCTGAGGTGCAGCGCATATTCAGGGTTTCACTGAGGAGCCGAGCCGGTGACCCGGCCGGTCAGTGGTAGTACAGTACCATTGGCGATAGGAAACGAGGGTTACAGTACATATATAACCGAGATGTTCCCTTTCAGTCGGTCACTCTCAGAGTCACATCAGATATAGGTAGGTCTTAACCGTGGAATACACACATGGAGTCCTTTTAGGTACTTCACATGAGGTGAGAACACAGGAGGATACCGGTTCCACACGAAGGCTATAGAATCTAGCGAACGTGTTGGGGGTCACCCAGCCCACAGCTCTACAAATATGCTGCTGGAAGCATCTCCGGGGGACTTCTCATTGAAAAGAACACTACTCGACGAACAGGTTCCACTTCAAAGCGTAGTCACATCTTGTGTGTGGCGCTGTTGCTGAAGATATGGTGTCACCTAGAATCTCAGCGTCTTATCCAGACATGGAGTTTCCAGAGGTCTGGACGTGGGTGCCAAAGGATGCCCCATCTCTGAGTCAGAAAGTTGTTCCTCAGAGGAATCAGCTAAGAAGGGGCTGTCACGAGGAGCATGAGTTCTGGGAACCAGGTCCGGGTGGGCTAATAGAGCACCACTAACAGGACCTGCTCCTTGTCCTCCCTGACCTTGCACAGTAACTGTGCTAGAAGGCAAACTGGGGGGAACTGGCCATGAAGCCAGTGCTGAAGCGGTCTCATATGAAGCAGCCCCACGGCGTGACTGCCACTGGTGCTGCCGTATGCCCCAGGAGCCTCTGAAAATATGTCAGTGGGACTGCAATATTCAACATATTCAAGCAGTCCGAATGAACAATATCCTGTGTGAGGCATGCTGTTAGTTCGACTGAATCCAACTCCATAACGAGAAAAGTGTTGGACAGAGTTTGCTCTTCTCTCAGTTGACCGGAAGACCCAACAAACTGAGGCACAACTGAACTTGAGACTGATTTAGAATGAGCCAGTCATCTAGGTAGTTGAGAATGCAAATACCCTGTTCTCTCAGTGGAGCTACGGCAGCCTCTGCTACATTCATAAATATGCAGGGCGACAGGGAAAGCCCGAAGGGTAGGTCTTTGTACTGATATGCTCGACCTTCGAATGCAAACCTCAGGAATGGCCTGTGGCGGGGAAGAATGACATGAAAGTACGCATCCTTCAGGTCGATCGCTGCAAAACAAGCATGTATTTTTCTGCTTCGCGCATGTCAGCCAGACACGGCACGACCTACAGACCGAGCCTTAACCTTCTGCCATATTCCCCAGGAGCCACTGAAAATATTTCAGTGGGACTGCCGTCCTGCCATTGAACATATTCAATTAGTTCAACACCGACTGAGCACGTTCCTGCGTGAGGCGTGCTGATTGTTTGACCGAATCCAACTCCATACCGAGAAAAGAGATCCTCTGTGTTGGACAGAGTTTGCTCTTCTCCCAGTTAACCCGAAAACCCAGCAGACTGTATTCACACAACTGAACTTGAGAATGAGCTAGAATGAGCCAGTCGTCTAGGTAGTTAAGAATGCGAATACCCTGTTCTCTCAATGGAGCTAGGGTGGTCCGCAACTCCGCGATGGTCATCTTCCCACAATGAGAACATGACTCAACCACGAAAGCCGCCTCAGCGTGCTTCAAGCCCAGGCACGAGAGGCAGCGATCTTGACAATCAGCCGGCGCCAGGTAACGACCGCATCCAGAAACGCATGGGTGGAAGAACATCGGATGGAAGACTCATCTTTAAAAAGACATTCCACCCACGAGCTACTCTTTTAAAAAGCTTTTTAGTGTGCTGAGGCACACAGGAGAATTGACCGCTTGCACACAACAGGGGGGTAGTGCAACCTGATGGGGCAATCAACTCTACATAGGAAACCAGCACTGCTGACAACCCCGTATACCAGCCACTTGTTTCCTCAAAGTAAGAAAGGGAGCAGAACATCTGAACACTCAGCTCCAAAGCAAAAAGCTAAATATGCGCTGCACAAGCTGCTCATTTATACTCACACTTTGATCAGCTGCAGCTGGATGCAATCAGCGCATGCCAATGTTCATTGGCTTGTTTTAATACACTCAAAGTGGATTGGGTGGATTGAATTTTTTCAGTTAATCAATTAGTCCAGGTTTCCACAATAATACAAAGTGGGGAAAAAAGTTTTTTTTTTATAATAATAAGTATATGTACTATTAAAAACTGAGCACCAAATCAAGTTTGGATTGTTATGGTATGTATATATTAAAAACCTATTGTTTTAACGCCACATGTGTGTATGTGGCCAGATATATGCACGTAATTAAACGAAAAAACAATATGTGTTCAGATACACAACACTATCAGCAGGCACAATTGAAAAAAAGTGAATTCCCCTTTTAGATTCATATTGAAGGAAAAATATGGTTGTTTGTGTGTGTGCGGTCGGTGGATGAGGGACAAATGAGTGACACTGTTTGAAGACAGTGATCTTGCTGCTTTATTTTTATCTCAGTGTGTCTGACACCTTCGGGTCCCCGCAGCACTGGCTGGTGTCAGAGTCGTGGGTCCTGGTGACAGAATCTGGTCTGGGGCTGATCAACTAATCAGATTCCCTGTGCTGCCTCTCTCTGGGGGTCCTGAGCTTTATTTATATACTTCTGAAAGCTTTTAGATCAGTGTAGAATTTAATTCCTTGTGCCTCTCACATCAAAGAAAGACACCTGAAAGGTTCCCACACCCTCAGAGAGACAGAGCTGCTCTGCTGTCTGTTAGCTTTCACTTCTAATTAGCTTTAGATGCACATGCATATGGAGCGCAACTATGACTCTACATGTGCTTAACATGTGCAGTGGCCCCAAAATATATCTGGACACCTGAGACACACTTAGAAATGTAGAAATGTCAGTGCACTATACTGTACAACAAAATATCAAACCAAGTGGCATTTATAAAAAAAAAAAAGCACACTTTTCAAGTAAAACTTTTCACACAGTGATGTTGTTGTACAAGTCATGAATTTGTAAAAATGCCCAGTATAGTTTGGACTTAATATCTTGACATTTAATGCAGAATGAAATGAAATGCAATGCAATGAGATCAATTAAATCAAAATTGTCCAATTTGTACATTTTCATGGTCTAATCATACATAATTCATCAGTGCACATTATTGCAAATAGTTATATTTATTAATATTTTTATTTATTTAATTATTTACCACTAATTTACTTTACACTATATACTGTAACAGTGGAGTTGATTCAGAGATTATTGTCGGAATTAAAGTCTTAAAAAATGTAAAATATTAAATAGGTCTGTCGTCTTGGAAAGATGTATGACTGTCATTACCAATCAAAATGCCTGTTTATTTAAATGCAATATGTGAACTTTCTACACTGATCTCACGGAAATTCATGCATATTTTACTAGGTGATGTTCATATGGATGACCACACCTAACCCACCCCTAAACATCTATCCCTTACAGAAATAGTACAAAATCATGATTTATAATACATTTTAAGCACATGCGTTCTTTGAGATCGAACCTATGGTTACATGATTACATATTGTTGTATAATGCAATGCTCCACCAACTAAGCTATACAAAACCCAAATTTTGATGCAGATAAAAGAGTACAAAACTTGTTCCCGATAGTGGTGCAATTGTAGATACACTATGATGGGTCATTTTTGAGGGATTTGGTCAATTCTAACTTGTATTTCTTTCTAATTTGTAGGTTTACTGTCCCTTTAAGAAACTTTTTTAGGCTGTTTTATTCCTGCATTACCTGGCAAAGTGTGGGATCATTAATTCCCTCTTTTTTAACCTTTATTCTCTCTGTTCTCTTTCCTCTGTGTCTCTCAGGCGGTGGATGCCGATCTCGTCTCTAACGTGACCTACAGAATAAAAACAGAAGCGGCTCGGCAGCTCTTCGCCGTGAACCGTCTAACCGGCGCCGTATCAGTCCTGCAGGCGCTAGACTTTGAGGAGTTGGCAGCAGGCAACAGCACCTACATGTTTGAAGTGGAGGCGTTAGATCACGAAGGAGTCCTTCCTCCTGGAATGGCCACAGTCATCGTTAGAATCACGGTAAGGCCTCTAAGAGCACTCATTAGATTTTAAAAAACCCTGTTTTATCACACCAGTCTCAGTGGCAGTACGAGAAACTCTCATCCTGAGAGTTCTGCAGGTTCCAGTTGGAGATGGTTTGAACTTAGGGGAAGGAGGCCAATTTTCATCAGGTCTAGTGCCGGTGATTGGATTAGATCTTTCAAAGCTCGTCCACGGTGTCTACGTGCTAACTCTTCTCGCAGAAGCTCTGCTGACTCCGTTCCAGTAATGCCTACAAAAGATTTGATCTCTGAATTCAATTAGTCTTGAAAGAGAAACCTCTGTGTTGGCAGGATTGTGGGCGTTGTTTACTGGATCTTTGCCTGTGTTTGCCTGCTTTCCCGTTGTGATATTTCTGGTTGACGGTGACAGGAGTGACAGACAAAGCTAGGTTCCGATGCTAGCCTGGCACAGCTATTCCAGGCCTGAATGACTCATTAGCTTTGTGACTGCAATTATGTGAGGATTTTAACGCGAGCGCTCTCCATCGCCTCTGAAGATTAGCCGGGGGATCAGAACAGAAGGATTAGCCTCCTCCAGTTTACAGCAGCTGGAGCGAGTGCGAGTGTGTGATGAAAAATGAACTTGAACTTTGTGTAAAAAGTTCCATTTTTAATTATGTAAATCTGATAGAAATGGTGCGGTTTTCGGCGAGGGTGAATGCAATAGCTAACATGGACTGAAAATGAACGCTCTCAGGAAACACTCGCAGAAGAAAAGGTACAAAACCTGTCACTGGAGTGGTGCCCTTTTAAAGGCACATCTTATTTAGCCCTAAACCGGGCTCACACTACAGGAGTTTTGAAATCCTAACTGATTATAAAATCTGGTTGTAGCACTCACATAGCAAGCAACTTTGTAGATTATCTTCCCCCATATCATCAAATGATTTCACTGCAGCGCTTCTCTTTCTCCTTACAGTTGTGATACGTTTTCCACACATTATTCAGACTGTCGCACTGAACATCAGGACCAATCGAGGTACATGTCAAGATCAAATGACAAAAATCCTGTAGTGTGAGCCAGGCTTAAGGTGCATATTAGTTTCAGTGAAAACTTTTGTGCTATCTTTTTCTGGGAATGTACAGAATGTAATCATTTTGGAAGTAAGCATCATTAGATTGCATACTGGTTGCTCACAATGCTATGTTATAATTAAACTAAAGCAAGGAAAATTAACTTTATGAGTGTAGGTAACTTCAGTAAATGCTTGAAAATAAACACAGACTTGAATTGCACCTTTTCTTGTTTTGGCCAGAGAGAGCGAGCGACCCAAACAAGGTCGTTCCACACAAGTCCTGCGAGCGGCCGCCAATGGCTCATTAAATCAGTTTTGCTTCCTTTGATCACTCCAGTATGTACTTGCCAAACTGTGGGTAGTCCATAGCAAATACATGCAAATGAGTGTCGACCCACCTCGCTGCTGGGTCGCTTGCATTTATCAGAATAATCTGTGCTTCTGAAGTTTTTCATGTTCAAAAGATGCCATTTAACACATATCAGATTTCAGTTTAATGTTAACCGCCAGTTTTACATTTCATAATGAATGTTATTTTAGTGTTATTTAGTTAGTATTAGAATGTTTTAATTAATATTTTATATATTTTACTTTTATTTTTGTATTTTCAGTTTCATTCAAGTTGAATTTTTACTCGTTTTGTTTTGTCATTTTTTAATTTTCAGTTCTTATTTTTCTAGTTAGTCATTTTAGTGCTTTTTTATCTTTTTTTTATTTTTTTATCTATTAATTTTTTGGTTGAATTTGTTTTTATGGTTCGAATCTCAGCCTTTAAATAATCAATAGCAAGATATGAAAATTCAGTAATTGTTAATTAATGCAGTTGTTGTTAACAGTTTTCAGAATGTATTATTGTGACTTTTGTTCTAACTGATCTGTATGGCTTCTATTGCCTTATTTCAATTTTATTAGATAGATTTAGAGGTCAAATAATATGTTTTTTTGACCTAATAATCCATGGAAGATATCAGCAGTATGAGGCACGTAGATTTTAGCTTCAAAGATTGTTTCTCTTATTAAAGTGTGTGTTTATAGATCACGGTGACTTATTTCTTATGAGACAAAATTAAACCCCCAGAGATCGCCGTGATCTTTGCAGCAAGTGTTTTGTTGTGATGTGAAAAACAAAGCAGTGAATTGTGGTTTTGCTGCTGCTCTCTTCAGATGTGCCTTGAATCTTGAGTTTCTTGAATTTTGCAGTGATCTTTACCTTCAACTTAGCGAAGTTTGCACCCTGTTAGTTTTGCTGCAATGGAGATGGTGTAACAAATTGTAATGATGCTTGAGCTGAGGTGAAGGCAATATTATTAATGTCAGGCTAGAGTCATCGTAGCTGGGCTTATGCGAGATTTTGAAGGTCTTGCAGGGAAAGATGCTTTTCTCCTGACTATCAGACAAAGTGTGGCTGTGTTTGTGGGCATATATATCCGTAACCAGTCCAAGACCTCTGAGAACATTGAGAAAGGGTCACTTGACCCCTCTGAATAGTTGCAGGGTTGTTTCGATCTTGTGTGTCTGTAACCCTCGTCCCCTTGACTAAGAGAAGTGCAGCTCGCAGCATATAGATCCATAACTCCTCTGCTGTAGTTTCAGCTACTTCATACTGAGGTGAAAGGTTAGGGTGTATTGATGTGCATTTCAGGTGGGTAACTCCCAATGTTAACAACAGCTTCCCTCTGCAGCATACTACTGAAGCTTTATGTCTCTCAGAGGTTCGGTTCAAAACCTAGCTTGTTTAACAGCAATGAAACCTCATATGTTAACAGTTTATATATAAGTTTTGTTTATATAATATATGTGTGTATACTGTGTATATTTATTATGTATATATAAATACAAACTCATGCCTGGATATGTGACCCTGGACCAAAAAAACATTCTTAAGTTGCCAGAAATACATTGTATGGGTCAATATTATCTATTTTTCTTTTATGCTTATTCTTTTAAATAAAAATCATGTTCCATTAGGATATTTTATAAATTTCCTTACAGAAAATATATTACTGTAAAACCTTTTTGATTAGTAATATGAATTTGACATTCGGACAAATTTAAAGTTGACTTTTTTTTCAGTATTTTTTTCAGTTGTTTGTACCCTCAGATTCCAGATTTTCAAATACTTGTATTTCGGCCAAATACTGCCCTATACTAACAAACCATACATGAATTGAAGGCTTATTTATTCAACTCAGCACGGACAACTGTGCTGTTAGAGTGTGTATGCATGACGTCACCAATCAGGATCCGTCACTTGTCTGTTGGCTGCTACTGTAAATCTATTTCTTATCATCCTCCATAACGCAATGGTTATTTACAGCTCATATAATATGTAAATATTTGTGTTACGACTGACGAACTTTGCGTTCCAAAGAGATCCATTTTCAGCCCCAGTGGAAAACAGAACCATAACCGTACCAGCAAAGAGAACCGCTCGGCCCGATAGTGGAAAAGCATCTGTAATGTATTCAGTTTTTTATGAACTAACATGTACATTTAATAACAGTATTTTATGTGATTGTATCTGCACAGAACATGAAATATGGTTCAGTCTAGCTCTCTCCATCTCGGAAACGCCACGCTGATATTTATTCAACTTTTATTTCATTGTTTGTTACAATACCTTCTTATGTCAGATGGTGTACATCTACTTTTTTGGGGGGCGGGGGATTTTGCAAAGTGTAATTGTGATCCATGGCTGGCACTGGACAGCACTCAGTAGGTAGTAGCTCTGGCGGGCGCTCCTCTAGTGAGTCTGTCAGCGGGTTAGTGGACAATGGGCTGGACCCAGACACCGGTAGACAGCCTCCCTCCAACTCAGGGAGATCTGGGAGATCTGGAACTGAGGAAGTACAACACACAGCACAGCAATACGTTCTGGAGAGAGAACACAAAGAGTTCAATCGGGTTTGATTCACAGCGTGAACGGTAGACTGGACAGTGAGTTTAAGTGAGGAGTGTGCTTTTGAAGGGGAGCTTGATTGCAGGTGACAGGTGCAGAGGATCAGAACTCGGGTGATTGGGAACGTGCGAAGGAGGGTGCAGATGATTGTGATGATCCTGATGCCTGAGACTCCCTGACACAGACAGCAGCGTCCATAAGCAGATTAATACTCTATTTATCATTATATCGCTCCTCACGGAACAGAATCATTTTTGCCAGTGAGCCTTGCTCACCTCAATCCTGCTTTAATGAGTGTTATTAATACATCTTTCATCCATGTTTCTGTCTCTGTGTTCTTTTAAGGATATGAATGACTTCTCTCCGGTCTTCAGACAGCCACTTTATAAAGGGCTGGTGGCTCCAAATGCAGAGAAAGGGACAGTCATCACAACTGTGTTTGCAGATGATCAGGACCCTCCAGTAAGTACCCAAAGCCCAAATGAAATACGCTTCTGCGATCTCTGACTCATTCTTAAATGATATTTAGTACTTCATTTTTACATAGATTTTGAAATAAATTATAAAACCACAGAATAACGCAGGGTTTGAGTGAGTTGTTATGGTTAGGTATTAAGAATAGTTATACAGTAGATCATTTCAATGAAATGTGAGACCAGTGCTGCACGTTCAAGGTAAAGGCAGGGCTGTGCTTTAAAATAAATAATTGAATGCAATTAGTTTACATTTATCATGTATAAAATTATTTTATTCACATAAAACCTGTTCTTTTGAAAATACTATGCATCAAAGAATCCTATTAAGCAAAGCAACCATTTTCAACATTTATAATAATAATAATGCCTGCTTCATGAGCAGGAATATTAGAATAATTTCTAAAAGATCATGTGAGACTAAAGACTGAAGGTGAAAATTCATTGCAGCAATTCATTCAATTTTAAAGTATATTAACACAGAAAACCGCTATTTTAAATTGTAATAATATTTAACAATGTTAATTTTTTACTATATTTTTTATCAAATAAATGCAGATTTTGTAGTCATAACAGACTTTTTTAAAAACATACTGACCCCAAACATTTGTATGTGTACAATGATGAATGCTGAAAAGGAAAATATGTATTATTAATTATTATTTAAATATTCATAA
The DNA here is from genome assembly GCA_032357445.1 of Enteromius radiatus. NCBI lineage: Eukaryota > Metazoa > Chordata > Actinopteri > Cypriniformes > Cyprinidae > Enteromius > Enteromius radiatus. Next base: position 14,304,972 of record JAUCMS010000022.1, on the reverse strand, counting down.
CTTTTTAAAAAATATTGTATTTATACTAAATTGTATTATAAATGTGTATTATTTATAATAATTGTATTAATTATAATTAATTATGTTATACTAAATATACTAAAAGAAAAAGAAAAACAAATCAAATAAATAATATTTACGGGAAAGTATTTAAATAAAGATCATTTTATTAACATTTCGAAATAAAAATAATTATGTACTCTATGTTAGAAATGTGTCTTACATTTTTATTGTAATGTATTTTTTTTTTTTTTTTTTTTTTATGGACATGCTTTATTAGTGAATTCCAATGTAAACACTAGCAAATAATGGCCTTTGCGAGTATTGGTGTTATGGTTGGAGTTAGGTCAAGGTTAGCTAGAATTAAGACCAGTTATGAAATTCACAAATTTTATTTTATTTATATGCATGATTTCATCCCTGAATTTCTTCATCTGAAGTCTTTATATACTGTGTTTTATATTACTGCATATGAGATTTTATTCTCCTGCTAGCATACCTGTTCACATGTCCCTAACATGTGAGTCTTCTGTTGTGGATAATCGTTTGTTCTGTGCTGTCACTCTCTCTCTCTCTCTGCATCTTTATTTGATTGATCTGACAGAGTTGTTTTACGTTTACCATCTGGAGACCGGCTTCTCTGTCTCTCTGTGTGTCTCTCTCTCTCTCTCTCTCTTTCTCTCTCTGACGCATGCTAGATGATTCCGAAATGAAATTACACACAACGACACAGAAATTTTGACACCATGGTGAATCTGGAAATGATTTTTTGTGCTTTCATCAGAGAGTGGAAATATTTATTCAGCTTTAGAATGCAGCCCAGCACGCTTCTGCAACTTTTACAGCTGGAGGGAAACGCAAGGCCATTACAGTATAGCAAAGACACACATCTCTTATTACCTTATAAATTACATAAACAAGGTTATTCGCTGCCTGAGGTTTGGTTTATTCAGAGTGGCAGTGCACGCCAGGGGCTGGATACTTGCTGAATGCTTGTAAATGTTTATCATCCACAGACTGTAAAACAGAAAGATGTTTTGTGGGTTTCTGAGACTCTATGTGCAGCATGGACGTGTTGTTAACAGACTTTATTGGTTGTCAGTAGCAGGAACACAGCGGTGAAAGTTTCAAAGACGTCAAACTGTAGTTAGTTTGTAAAAGTAGTTTTAAAGTGTGTTAATTTGTCTGTTACAAACTGCTAAACTTCACAAACAGCTTTACAGACGCACTTTTTTTTTGTTGTGGTCAATTTCGGTTCCGTCGCTTTCCTCCGAAGGGAAACAAAGCTCGCAGCAGGGGTGTCAGTTATACAGAGGAAGCGTTTTCAATTGGTGTTCAGGAATGGCCTTTTCATTAGTGGGTGTTAAAATGAACAGCAATGTTGCCGTTGAAATTTGTAGCTTTTAATGTTTCGCTGCGTGGTTGCTTCAGTTGTCACAGATTTATGAGCTTTAGTTGGAGCCGGTGACGGTACATTCAAGAGAACAGCAGGGGTGCTGGAACCACTTTTTAGCCCACGTCTTAGTCAGTCGAACTATGAGTGATATTACAGTATTGCCTTTAATATGCTCTTAAAGGTGCATATTTTACACCTATAAATGGATTATATACAAATTAACGGGACCCACTTTATATTAAGTGGCCTTAATACCTGTGCACTTTCATAGTAACTAGATGTGTACTGTTTGTGTAACTACACATATGTAACAACCCACTGTATGGCATGTGCAAGTAAAAATGTCTAACAGTCTAACACTTTTTGGTAATGAAAGCCCTAAAAGCACTTTTTGTTAAAGAGAGTTTAACACTTTATATTATTAAATGATTCTTATGGATTTACCATGTAGTTACTCAGCAGCAGTCAGTAAGTTAGGCTGGTGGTAAGATTTGTTTTTAAAAGGCTCCAAGATGAATATCAGTAATCAATTTTGTTTAATTTTTAGAATTCAAATATTAATATTAATAGAATAAATTTCTTGTATTCATGTGATGGCAAATCTGAATTGTCAGAACTATTCAGACTATTATTATCATCAGCAAAATGGGATATTGAATGTTTTTGAAATTCTTCCTCTTAAAGCATTCACATCACTATCAGTGCAAACACAAAAGAACCAACAACAATGGCATCACTGACATCAAACCTCATGCCACGGCATATCTGAATAAATATGGATACGAATAAGCTTTGAGACACGAGGACAAGATTTTCAGTGAATAACGATAAATGAGTGAGATAAGTGTTTTTACATGACAGGACAAGTCCTGACAGCAGGTGAGAGAGGAAACTGAGGGGTGTTTGAGGTGACTCTGAATAAGGACCTTGTGTGCTTACATCACCGTAGGGGACAGGAGTGTGTCAGAGTGAGGTGTGTGCTCCCAGGAGTCTCTGACACACAGCTTAACCTGAAGGACAGAGACTCTGAAGGGTTTTCAGTTGAGGTTTTATTTTATTATTTTTCATTTCTTGAATGCTGACAATACGAAAGAGACAAAACTGTGTGTCATACTAATAGTTCAAATCCAAAGATTATTATTTACTTTTTCTAAAATATTCATATATACGTGTGTGTGTGTGTGTGTGTGTGTAAGATATACAAGATGCCAGAGTAAAGCAATAAATAGACAAAAGGTTACTGTTGAAGTCGAAAATATTTGTTATGTTAGGAGATAAAGAAAGAGATAAACTCAACTGTTTCTTCTGTGGATTACAATAAGAAACATTCTTTAATAATGTAGGGGAGATGTACTATTCTATCCTCTTCCAATCGATAAGTACTGAAGTTTTCAAAGCTCAAAATCAACACCAAAACACAGGCTGAAACAGAACGCATGCTGTTGATGTGAAACTAAAAAAAATTATATTACACAACTTTGTACAACTTTATATTTTAGGTGCTTCTTTGAATAGTGTAATGTCATGAAAACATGGGGATTTCATGTTTTATAAAAATACATGTAAAGTGTCCTGTTGAAACTGTTCAGTATGTTGTTTTTTCCTCCAGGATTTGAATTCAAGAACTGTAAAATATTCTTTACATTTTAAGCTTGAATTGGGGTTAGCTTTCAAAATATTGCAAAAAAATATACACATTTTTTATGTTTGCCTCCACTGGCTCTGGCCCATCTGATCCGCTGACCTGACCGAAATCTTTATTGTCGAGCCCGGAGTATACTCATATTTTATTCTTGCGAGGTTACACATCTACAGATATCTACAGATCGCAGCCAAGGTTTGCGAAAAATTATAAGTGGGCAGCCTCATTATTATGAGTGGCATGTGTTTGTGGATTTCTTGAGGCTGTGTTTTGTGCATGTGTGTGTTTGTGTGGCAAGTTCGTTTTTGTTTTGATGTGTGAGAAGAAAGTTTTTATTTATTTATTTATTTATTTATTTTTTGATGACCCTGGAAACCTCACTGAAATACCAGATTCATCATTCCGGTTGTGTTCTGAATCACCATGGAGACGTGAGAGCGGCTCAATCTCTGTCTCACTCAGGCATGACTGGAATTAAAGTCGGATAATTCTCACTTTTAAAATCCACTTCTCGGAAGCGGCCTTGAAAGGGAAAGTGTGCTGCAGAACAAGGACAGGAAGTGACCGTCCTTATTAGGGTCCCGCTCAACACTGATGATTACAGTATGAGCGGCGCTGCGCTTCCAGCCCACGCCAGCGAATGAGATAATGACACTGTATTTATATGCACAGCTGCAAAGGTCACTGGGTAATGAAAGCTCCTCCTTTGCCTTTCTGCTGGTTGAACCTCATGTCCTGAGCGTTGACTTCCTTTTATTTGAAAAGATTTAAAGGGATGAGTAATGGACTTCCATCCTTGAAGTGTCACTACAGAGCAGAAGAACCAGCAGCCATTAATCATACTGGCAGAGCATGAATACAGTCACCAGACAGAAACTTAATGTGTCCTGCTAATGTGACTGACTCGCATTTGAGTGTTGACAGTGACACCCGCTGAATATGACTCATGAATCTCAGACACTGAACAGTTAACTGATTTTATTCTGTATTAGCAGGAATGAGACCTGTCAAATTTGATGGCTTAACCCAGAAGGAATGCTTCCTTTTTATTTTTGAAGCATAACTGTACTCTGTTGGGCTTAATTTCTACAATATTCACTAATCAATATTACGGATATCATTCCTTTTTTATTTTATTGGTTTTTTTTTATGAATACTGGACAAAAGTTTAAAGCAATTAAGAAATGAATGAATGAATGAAATTAATTATTGAAACAATTTTTTTTTTTCAACAGTTAAACCTGTTTTTTTTAAGTCATATCAAAGCTACATTTATTTTACAAAAAAATAATAAACAACATTTATATATATTATGAAAACATTTATTATTGTTTTATTTAATCTAAGAAATTTGGAGTGATGCCATTTCCATAAAGAAAAATTCAACATTGATTATTGATTAGTTGTTTTAAATTCTAGTAATACTTCAGTGTTTACAGTGTATACTGTATCAAATATTGTAAATACAGCATAAGAGTTGTCTTAATTATTCCACACTTTAGACTGGTAGTGCTTTTTTAGTTTTTTGTGTTAATTAAGTAATTAACTTTTAATATTTTTAGAAGAAATAGGAAAGTTTAGATTTTATCTAATATATATATATATATATATATATATTGTGTGTGTGTGTGTGTGTGTAAATACAAAAAAAATAAATGACTGTAGAAGTCAACATGATACTGTATTTATTATGTAGAAAATGTAAGATTTTATATAAAAGATTTAACAACTCTTATAGGGTTCTTGTTCTGTTGTTGTTTTATGTCAGAAACTGTATTTTATGGCGCTTGATTTTGCGTAATGAAATAATGTTATTAAAAAATCTGTTTATGTAGTATGTTGTCTTATCAAAACAATGAATCCCTCAGAGCCGTGCACTGAATATTGTCATCACGATGGCCTTTAGCCGTGATTGTATTTATAATACAGCACATAGTACGTTTAATGATTCTTTTTCTATCAAAATACTGCATCAAGACTATTATATCTTTCCATATAAAGATGCTATTATGACTATTAGCATTAAGTCAGGTTATCTGTGCTTCCAAAGCTTGTGCGGTGTTGTGTTTTAATGACTAAGAATTAGATATCTTCTCTGCTGCATTCATTATAGCAGATTTTGCCTGCATTTGATGTTCTTATTTGGCATCATGACTGGATTTTCCAAATGAGAACCAGGACAGCAGATAAGTGATACAGTAATGTCAGGTCATCGGATTTAACTTTACTCTCCCTAAACGTAGTGGTGTGATCGTCTTAGCAGAGATTAAGGTGGTCGGGTGAGGTAAATCTGTCTGTTTTACTTTTCCTGTTCATGCCGTCTACCGTCAAACAGACTACAGTGCTATTTATTTTTCTTGGCCTGCCACAGAAGCTGTTAAATTATGCATTTCTTCTTTAAATAATGCTTTGAAAACATAGGGGGGGTGCCAAAGAAATATGACACAAATAATAAGCCATAGAAGAATTTTGACATGGACTTAAAAAAAATTTGAAACTAATTTCTTGGCTGTCAAAGATGTAAATGTGATGTTGCTTCTATCTATTTCTACTGCAGTATAAATGACTTTGTATGTTTACCACAGCGCAAAGCATCAAACATTTATGACGCAGCCAGACGGAAGAGCTGTAAAGTATCAGTAGAATGAGGTGCAGCAGACGGAGCTCTCTGTAGTTCTACAAAACACGATGCCCGAGAGACCTTTGAGGAAGTTCAAACCAGCTATTCAAAGAAAAGTCAATCCTTTAAAAGAATAGTTCACTCAAAAAGAAGAACCCTGTCATCATTGATTCACCCTCATATCATTCTAAACCTATAAAGGAGATGTTTTGCAAAATGTCCAAGCTGTGCTTTTCAACCGTTTTCAACCGTAAGCTGTCAAGCTCCAAAGAAGACCACCATAAATGGGTCTGAAACATACATTTTGAGCACAGTTTGAGGTTGTATGTATGTAAACAAGGTCTGTTTTGCTCACCAAGGTTGCATTTGTTAAATCAAAAATACAATAAAAACTTGAATATTGTAAAATATTTTGATTAGATTCTATTTTAATTGATTTAAATGTAATTTATATTTTATATATATTTGATATGTTTTATATATCATTACAGTATGTCAGTGTTGACTACAGTTTAATATTTTGTTACATTTCTTCAAGATTATTTGATTAATATGAAGCTTTACTGTCATTTTCGATTAACTGAATGTGTCCTTGCTGAATATTTTAAATTGTTGTCTGATATGTACATAGAAGGTTTGTAGCTTAGGTAAGTGGAAAAAATGCCCAGAAACGGTTTTACAGGTCCATTTACAACCCTAGAATTTGACCCTAGAATGAAACAGTCTGTT
>JAUCMS010000022.1:14253503-14274304 GCA_032357445.1 Enteromius radiatus | reverse complement strand
ATTTTTATTTCAGTTAACGAAAATGCTTTTTTAATTCTAGTTTTAGTCTTTTCGTTCGTTTTCGTTAACTATAATAACCCTGGTTCTCCCTCTCTCCCGTCTCTGTTCTCTGTGACTTCTTTGCCATTTTCTGTAGAAATAACTAAATGTGGCAGAGCTAATGCTGAGAGAATGGACTAAATTAATTAAAAATAGTTTTTTGTCTACATTTTATTCTACTTGTCATATTACTACAGAAAAACAACATACTGTAATGTGTTTCGGGACTGTATGCAGCCAATATCCACTTAGTCTCTCTTTCTAATTGGCTTGTGCCTGCATGTAGTGTGTTGGGCAAGTGCCCAATTTGTACTACAAAAGCATAGAATCACTGGAGCATGACTAACAAAATCCCTTAATTCAAACCAAGTGTTCCTCCATTCCCTCAGGAACACAAAGAGGAAAGACAGAGAAAATTTTGTGATCCTAAGAAAACACAACAGCTCTTTCCTCTCATTAAACAACAGAAACTGACAGATGTACTGACAAATGTAATGACATCAGAGACAGGTGGCCACCATGATCCTAACCTGACTTCTGCAGCTGTCACCAAAACAAGATCAAATATTTAATAAAAATAGCAAATGAGTATCAAATAACACTGATGCTTAAACAAATATTGAAAAAATAGTGATAGACCACATCCCCAATAATTAAAAAAAAAAAAATATATATATATATATATATATTATATATTGTATGTAGTCACACTCATAACACTGCTTACATTTTTCCACATTCTCATGAAAAGTATTCATTAATTCAAATGAAACCCATTCAAAGCATTTATTGCATTGCATTAAAAAAGTGTTTAATTATTTTCATGCAAAAAAATGTGGGAAGTATAATTAAACCTGCATGCATTTATTTTAATTTATGTATGTTACAAGGTCATATCTGTGTGTTTCCGAGAGACTATACTGTCAAAGGTATGCACTTCAGATAAGCTTACAAGATCTTTCCCAGTTTCCTAATTTGAAAACTACAACCACAAATGTACATCAAAATTTTTAATCCCTATGAATTGTTCTGAAAAAAGTCTGGGCGCCCCTCGAATTTCCTTTCATCTAATATGGCAATGAAAAGAAAATAGTTGCAGGGCTCTTTCAGTATAAATTAAAACATTTAAGAGCATTACAGCTCAGCCTATCTACTCTACATGTTTAAAGCCCACACCAATAAAACTTTTAAAACTGGGGTAGTCAACAGTGGATCTGAAGTGTAACAGCTCTCAGAGGATGTGGCTGCTCTGACTAGATCAATTTTATAAGCACCTAATCAATACAATCTATTCACAGGATCAATATTCCAGATCCACTCAGAAGATCTACAACAGATACCTAAATGTGACTGTGTTTGACACCTGGGACTGGTGGTGCCCTATAGACACACTGTGGCTTTAGTTTAGCCAGGAAATGAGACAGTTTTGATTGTTTTATCAGACTTTTTGGCGGCCTGACAGTGAATTAAAGGTTCTTTCTGCAACATGTTTCCTTTTGTGAATCTCAGAAGAAAAAACATATTTAAACATATTTAAACTAAACATATTTGCTAAACATATTTAAAGCACAAACACTCTCTCTCTTCGAAAGAAATGTTCTGTTCCCGTCTCTCACCTTCCATGACGTAGACAAGGGAGCCCACGTCCCCTTCTTTAATAATACAGCTGTTTTTGTCATAGTCCACTGGATACATACAGTCCACTATCTCCTGGATCTGAGACATTTCCAGATTCTTCATGAAGTCATTGTCCAGGATAGCTGACTTGATAAGTTCCTTTGACCTGTACAAAACAGGAAAACAATGTTAAAAAGGTCCACACATCATTTAAATAACACAAATAATAATGACTATACCTGAAATAGAAACTACCTGCTTACTGCTCTGAATACACTAAATACATCAATTCAAAAACTTATTTGTGAAACAAAATGCATTATGCAACTGCAAACATTTCAAACATTATCATAGTACAATATGACCTCATGACCTCATTATTATTATGTGCAAATGTAATTCTATGAGTGGTCTCTACTTATCATTTTTAATCTTAACTTTTGGCAATTTAATCAAAATAAGAGTAGAAAAAAATAGTAAAAATAACAGCTGATACTATTAATATTGTTATGCATGGCTGGCAGTTTAATTCTTCACAGGAAAAAATATACAAAAATATGTGTTAAAAAAAAAGATGAAAGTAAATAGACATCATTTCTTAATTGGTGCTGGCCATCACAGCGAACAAAAATCAGAAGACTATCTGAAAATGAGGTCTGCATGACAGACATAGACAAATACACACATTTCAAGTAATTAAAATTCAATATAACCTCCCACACAGGGACATGGTAACTAGCAATTTGCTGAAACGTACCTAATAGCAAATATTTCCATATGTTCTGTGGAATATCAGATGTTCTCTATTTTGTCATGATAAAATACTTAATGTTCAGAGACTGAGTTATGAAAAGAGTAAACACTGTGACCCTCAAAACAAAGGTTTGATGGATCTGTTAGACCAAAAAACAGAAGACGGATTTATATTTTGAAAACCAGCTTGGAGAGTCATTATGCTATTCAAGTTATTACTTGTGCAAATCCGTTTAGTTCTGCTAATGACATTTAATTGCTCAAGTGCCGGTGGATGGAAAAACCAGGACTAATGTGACAGAATATATTCTTTAAATCTAATTATTGCTGTTTATATGACATTTCTGAGCACTCCTCAACAAAAAGTCTATCATTTTGACAGCAGCTCCTCTGTTTTTGTGGATCTGGACTTAAGCCAGACTTTTGATTTATTTGCAAAAACCCACAAACGCTCACCTATGAACCACACTGTGTTTACATTCCACAGACATGCTCCGCCGTGAACAAAAACAGACCTTTTTTTTAAGATGTCTGCAGTACTTCACATAGAGCTCCTTTCATTTGGCTCACACACACACACACACACACGGACAGTCTCACCCTGAGGAATTGTATTGACTTAAAGATATAAAAATAGAAACAAATGAGACAACTGTTGACATACATTGCAATAAAATGAAAGAGCAACGAAATAAAAGTGAATAGCACTGCTCAACTGATTTGAGATTAGTAGGGTCTTGAGGAGAAATATTCAAGAAGATATTTCTTCAAACATCTGTTTTGAATATAAAGCAATATTTCATCCTAAAATTCAAATGTACTCATCCGCAGGCCATCCATGATGCAAATGAGTTTGTTTCTTCATCGGTTTGGAGAAATTACTTGCTCACCGTGGATCCCTTTGCAGTGAAAGGGGGCCGTCAGGCTGACAGTTTACACAGCTGATAAAAACACCACCAAATGTTAAAAAATACAAGACTCCACTCCATCAATTAACATCTTGTGAAGCGAAAAGATGATTGTTTGTTACAAATAAATCCATCATTAAGCCATCTGAACTTTAAATGGTCGCTGTTGGCCAAAATAGTTCTCTATTCATAATAATACTCTCTCCAGTAAAAAATAAAAATAAAAATAAATAAATAATCCATATTAAAATTCACTACATTGAAATGAACAAATGCATCCACATCTTGGATGACCTTGGGGTGAGTACATTTTTAATTTAATTTAACTGTTAATTTAATCCCAATGATGTTTAGGAAAAAACGTCTGGGATCTCAAGCTAAACTAGCACAGTTTATTTCATTCCAACAACCTTCTAATAAGTACATACTCAAATCCAGCTGCAATTAAACAGCAACTTCCTCACTTATGTGATGCAACTGAGCATGAAAGCAGGGATACAATACAGCTGATGAATTATTCTGTGCATTTACATGACATTTGAACTAATAAGACATTTAAAGTGGCACAATGTTTTAGCTATCAAAACATAAACCTACATTTAAAAAGCCATGTGAGGCTCCATAAAGGTGTTTACATGCAGAGCGAAATCAGAGTAATCTCTGCAAGACTTGTGTGGTATTTTATATAGTACTGTAGCAGTCTGAAATCTAGAGGACATTGGCTCTCTGGGGGAACAGTCAAGAGAGACGTTTTACATCCAGTAAAAGCACAGAGATCACTGGCCTCATTTACAGCAGACAACCTCGGGATCATCCTGTAACCAGCCTCTGTTTGACTTAGAATTTTACTCACTGCCTTTTTCAGGAGGACATTCACATCACACAGGTTGACAGACTGTCTCCCTTAAAAGGACAAAGTATGCTACGGCTTAAAGCAGAGTAAATTGGAGAAAGCTGTGGACATGGGGCCACAATGGCTGAAAGTCTGCAAGAAATATTCTTATTAGGCCTTTTGTTAGTCTTGCAACATTTTTCATCAAGTGAATATCATTTCAAATACTTGAATTTGCAACATCGTTATTGAACTGAAATGAATCAATTCTAAACCTACTCAAGCTGAATGATGTCACTTGTCTTCTGTAGAGCTGCTTATAGCTGAACTAAACTTGTTTCTTAATTAGTGTAGTTACTGAAATGAACAGAACTATAAACATTCAAGCTTGTTTTGTTAGAGCGGCTTTACAGCAGAATTTAAATATCTCATATTTCGTTAAGTTTGCCTTAAATGATTCTGTTATTTTACTGTTGAAGCTGCTTCGAAACAATCTGTGCTGTACAGCATAAAGTTTCTCTGATACTAGTGGGTCTGTATTAATTCACATTCCCTGGCCTCACTGAACAATCGCTCTGACCTCGTTGGAAAAATATTGGTAGCTCTGTGGTCATCTGTAGATGTGTGTGCTAATGAGTTAATGGCTCTATTTTCTGTTCTGTACATTTTCTATTAAAACAGGAAGCAAAGTCTCATACTGCACATGACATTGCTTAATAACCTGAGACAAATGAGTGACCAAGTTGATTTATTCCTACAGATTAAGCTTGCTCAGCAGAATGAAGCCACAAATAATCGTTCCCTTATTTTCTGTTTGAAAACTACATTGCGGATATAAACATGATGATGCTTATGCCTGTATGTACATTGTTGTGGTTGCTTTTAGCCACATTCAGACACAGTGGAATAGAATCTATAAATAGACCAGCTATGAACTTAATGCAGGGACAGTCAACCTGAATCAGTCTTTTCAGCAATACTGACATTTCATATTCCCGCACTAGGTATACTACAAAAATATAATACTAAAATGAGAATTAAATCTATTACAAATACGTTTTGGTTATTGAATAAATATATATATATTAGATTAAACTTTGCTTTGGCAACTAAAATAAAAAAAAATAAAGAATTTTATTGAAATTAAGTTAAATTGAAATACTATATATAGTAAAGTTATCTAGAAATATTTGACAAAATAATAAAAATGACAAAACAAAACAACATTATTATTAATGATTAAACTATTAAAATGAAAACTGTTATTAATCAACATATTACTAAACACCATGTCTGTTTAAAAGGGGAAACTGTTGAGTAAGCTTATGATTTAATAACAAATTTTAAAAGGCTAAAAAAATCTGACAAAATTGTAACAAAGCCACCATGTAACTACTTATATGTACATGTACAACAAATTAAGTTTTACTTAAAAAATCAACTTTCCTTTCTCACAGCTGACACGTTGAATCAATATCCACCATTCATTTTCTGCAGGCTCATGGCTCACTCCTTGTGGAGATTCATGACAAAGTTTTCAGATGTGTGATGAAAAGGGTCCAAGACATTCTGTGCACAACTTCTGATCTCTGATATTTCAAAATACCTCAGACAGCCCAGGTGTCAAAGATGAGTACAGAAGAGACATTTCAATCAGGACTTCAAAAAAAAAATCTAGTCTGTCATCATTTTAAGTGCATCAAGTGACACTGCTAAGGTAAATGCAAAAAAGAATCAGAGACAAGATGCAATTATGAGACAGAGACATAGTGGGTGACATTCAAATAGCAAAAACACTGTACTGAAAGAAAAGGGGTACGTCACTCACTATTATGAATTCTGGAAGAAAGCACAGTATTACTTCGAAGAAAAGCAAAAGAACAGTGGATACATTAACGCATCGGCAATGAAAGACACTCAAAATAAAGATAAATGGATTTTCATCCAAAAATAAGAGTCATCTCTCTGACCACACACAAAGATATAGAATCACCTTCCAACACATTAGGAGCTTTCGAAGAATAAAGCAACATTGATGTCAGGCAGGCCAACACGGAAGCTTTTTTCATTTAAATCTTCATAATCATTACTTAAAGCTCAAGATGCAAGCAGAATAGAATAAAAGACTATGCTGCGATAGGGTTCAAAGGGCTTTTCTGTATAAAACAAGGTTGCGTTATAAATTAGTACAGTGTTGAGCTGTCAAATGTCAGATGCACAGCAGATGGGGAGGCCTGCTGGTCAGAAACAGAAGAAAGATGTTTCCTCTGCTGCCAAACCACTAGATGCAAATCAATTAAGGGTATGTGTGTTCATGACAGTAGACTGAAACACAAACATCCTTCACTTCCAGGGGAACTGTTTAGTCCAATTAGGTCCGCTGGTCTTGACAGTGTCTATTTGAATTAAAACACAACACGACACACTATTGTGTGCATAATAACAGCTGAGCATGTGAATAGCTTTCGTGATCCACCTGCTGCATGATATCACGCTGCTTTGATAAGCAAATTTGCAGTCCGTTAAACAAAGCTGCTGTTATTATAGTCTTTGGGTATTTCCCACGTCACTGCTCCTAACTGCTCAGTATGGACACATTATTCCTGGTTCAGATGTTTCCTTGTGGAAAATCAAACTTTCTTGGAGCGTCATCAGTGCTTCTGCAAATGTCAATGAATGGCATTTTGAACAGAGTATAATGAGTTTGTCTCTGTGAGTTTTCAGATTTACAGCAGACATTGTAATGATTTCAATTGTGCAACCTGCACAGCCCATGATATTGCTGTCCCTTTCAAGAAAGTTACCATGGTAACCACTGCCAAAATATCATAGTTATTCCGGTTAGTGTTGCTACAGTAAAATGTTGACTAGGTATTAGCCACTGCTGTCTTCAAAAGAAAACTTACATGGATGTAAAACTGTTTAGAAATAACATTTAGTTACTATTTTAGCAAACCCTACGGTCATTTTATGGATGATGTTCTGAAGAACAACAGGTGAGTTCAGTACACAGAGTACACAGTATGCATTCTTTTCTTGTCTACAAGATCAATGCAAAAAGCAGTATGTCAATTCAGTATACAGTGTCCAAATACACAGTATGACACACTAGGCAAATATTTGGTGTACTGAGGCATCTACTGAGGTGAAGCTCCTTCTCTCCTTGTAGGGATCCATCCATGTTACTGGGTTTAAGCTAACCTTGAGTTCTGTGGGAATGGATCTTGTCAGATTCAAACGTTTAAAAAAAAAATATTTTTTTAAAAAAGCAGGTAGGTTAACTGTGATCTGGGCTGCTTTTATTTATCATGGTTAAGCTATATTGTTTCCAGATTGTTGAAGTATGCAACTTTTCTGGCTGGGTTATTTAGATAGCTTTAATGTATTTATAGAGCTTTATGTTGTGTTTAATAACTTTAATTCCTAAAGTAACACAGCATTGTAACGTGGTGATGATGACTCTACTTTGTAGGCTATTAAAGTTTAGCTAACATTTAGGTAGTGAGTTTCGGTTATGCTTTTATTGACGTATTCGATTTGTTTTTGTAGGATTTGATACATTTTATGTCATATTTAATGATTTTGATGTTATATTGTGTCAAGTTAACCTACTTGGCACTCTTGGGCACGTTGGGCAGGGTCACGTGACTCAGCTGTTGGACGTTGGCGGGCTCGGCGCTGATCGCCTGTCGTTTGGTGCGCTGATGCTCCTGCAGCTCCGAGCGGCTCTGGACCTGTTGGGTCGCCGGACGGATCACGGAGCGGTACTTATCCAGTTCGTTCTGCAGTTTCTGAATGAGTTCGTCTTTCTGGTCCAGTTCGAGCTCCAGTTCGTCAATGAGCGCGTCTCTCTGTCTCAGTTCTTCAATTTTCTCCTGAAGCGCGTACTGGAGGTCGCGTAAAGTCCCCATCATCATCCCCTCCGTGCCGAATACAACCTCCCAGAACTGCACTTTTCGTAAGTTTACTTAGAGAAGAAGCGCCGCGCACTAAACCAGCTTCTATTCTAGTCAACAAACCGAAAACTACAAAACGAGAAAATCCTGTGCAGAGGGAGAAATTATCGCAGTGTGTCCGTGTAAAAAAAAGGAAAGGGAAAGAGACAGCGCTCAATCCCACAGAGCCGCTGGAATCCTCACAGCTCTGACAGGAGCGCATCCGTGTGAGCGCGCGTCGCTCGTGGGCAGTGACGTGATGAATGAGTGGAGCTCGCTCGCGCGCGTCACAGCAGAGCGCGGGATTCCTGGACAGTCAGTGGCCTACAGGGGTTCAGCTCTGCTCAACTTTTGAGACAAACACTTCAAAATGATCCAGAACTATATAAAATACCCCAAGTTTCTATATATTCTAGCAGTGGCTTTACATGTTGATTTACACCTACAGTAAAATCTGAATTATCCCTAAAGCCCGGGATATGAGGTCATGAAAGTCAAAGAAATTCCAAACCATCTTAAAATTCCACTTTTCTTTTTGTTATAACTGCTGGTTAAACAAACTGACATACTTTTTAAACATTAATGCAAAAGTCAACCATAATGAAGGCAGAAAGGCTTTTCTGAGGACAAGATCAGGTGAGCTTCCACGTATGTTGTTATTTAAAGTATTTTACCATTATCTGTTGGCCAAATAATAATTTTAAACGTTTATCACCAGACACCTTGTTGAAGACCCCTAGTTTTACTCTTTACAAAAAGCCTTGTTTAATTACAGGTTTTTATTTGAAATACTTTAACATTGAAAATATTTTACATTAAAATGTTTTTTTTATTTACATTAAGACAAAATTGGTTTATTTAGAACTGTTGTTTCCTGACAGCTTCATTAAAGAAGCCAAAAAGGTTCTTCTATGGCATCACAAAAAAAAAGAAAGAAAGAAAACACACAAATGTTGGGTTTACATGTTTTATGGGGACTCTCCATAGGCGTAATGGTTTTTATGTGTCTGTAGAGACTGTATGTGGTATTGTCCTACACTGATCCTACACCTAAACCTACCCCTTACAGGAAACTGTGTGCATTTTTAGATTTTCAAAAAACTTAATTCTGTGTGATTTATAAGCTTGTTTCCTCACAGGGACCAAACAAATGTCCCCACAAGGTCAAAATTTACTGGTATTCCTATCTTTGTGGGGACAATTGGTCCCCATAAGGTGATAAACACCAGGTGCACGCACACACACGTGAAACCTTTATTTTATTAATAGGCAGTAAGACGTTGCCTTTAAAACTAAACCTGCCTGAGAAATATTAATTCATTAGAATAAAATGCGGGACAATTAGCCTCAGTCACCTTTAATATTCACTGACACTGCTTAAATAGTTAGACTGAGCTAGACTGAGATGCATCATGTTTGATTTTGTTTTTAAGTTTATAAAAGGACATAAGGCGCCCTCTGGTGTCAGACTATGAGAGACACAATGAAATGATGTGAGGACTAAGATCATAAGCAGGACAAAAGGATGTGTTAAACTTCACAGCCCTGCCTAAAAACAATGATATCTGTGTATGGACACTCATTATAGAGTGATTAGACTCATTATAGATTATCTTCTTTATAGATAAACCAAGTGATAATAACACTCAAAAAAAGAAGACTATATCTACACAACTGGGAATCTAACTCTGGTCTGGATTAATTTTCTGGGCCTGCATCCTCTTTTTTTCTTTTCACCTGTTCTCTTTGCCAGCTTTAGCCAAATAATACATTATAAACTAGTGTGGACAGAACATGAAGAGACACAAAGAGTAGGCAAACATGAGAGAAACAAACCCTCATCTTTGGTATCTGAAACTGAAACAGCTTGTGAAAGATCTCAAAGCCCCACAATAGCACCCAGATGTCCACCATTCTTTGGATAGTTATAGAAGACAAAAATAACACACAAAGAACAATTCATCTAAACAATGCCCGAAATAACAAACAAGGAATGCACAATTATTTATTCTTTCTGCTGTTCATTTCCATCATTTCTCGCTGCCACTGTCCTTGAAAGGACCTCTCTCAGAAAAACAGGCTTTAAATTTCACCTCTATAAACTCTTCCTGCAGGGTTCTTCCTCTGTGGATCGATGGAAAGAGGATCTGTTGTAACATGACTAGTGTGGCTGCTCTTTTCTGCCACAGACTCCAGCATTTTGTCTCTTTGGGACCCTTACAAGTGCACCAGCTCTTTTTTTTTTTTAGATGACACCAAGCTCTCACTTTTAACGATAATTCCAGCACAAATCTTGGAAGACAAAATCTTGACTATTTGCTAATTAAGTAGTAATTAAGTAAAACGGTTCACTGGAAATTATTTTCAGAAAATATATGTTAAGCTTCATTTAAATGAATGGAAGTGTCATTATCTCGTACTTTGAATTATGCATCGATACAGTATTTCTCCATCACTAACAAGGTGCTGAAATTCTCATTTTAATTATTGTCCTTAGTGGAAACACTCAGTCAGATGATGCATCATAAGGCAAAGTTTGTTTATCAGCATATGGTCTCAGCGCTCATTAAGCTACAAACAGCTTTTATCCCTCTGCTTCTTTTATAATGAAATCATTATGGCAGGAGTCATTAGGCCAGCACATCTGTCTTCATACTTCACACCAGCACAAATACATAATTGCAATTGCTATGTGCACCAAGGGTGAGAATTCCTAAAAAAGCAATTATGAAGACTAGGTTTTTGGTTATTAGTGATGTGATGGCCCTTAAGTGATAGAGGAAAACAACAACAATAGAGCTTCTGCCCTCTTGTGGGCATTTCTGCATGCAAATCAAATGTGAGATGATGCTAATATATTTCCCACAATGTCTTAAGGTTCAGCGCAACACAAGTTGTAACTTGGAAAACAAGGATTTCTGTATATACTCTGGTGGCATTTGATTTAATGCAAATACACTGACTGAATACAAATCTGTAAATACAAAGGCATTATATACACACACACACACACACACACACACACATATATATATATATATATATATATATATATATATATGTATACGCATAGTGGTTTTAAGCATTTTTTTTAAATAACTGTAATTCCAAAAGCAATAAGCAAAGTAGGCGACACTTCTGATTTATCTTCTGATTTATCTTTAAAAAGTTCGGCCAGATCTTCTACAAAGATGCTCAGAGAATCGGATGGATATTGCTGATGGGAGGGGAAGCATATGGTCAAACAAAGCACTTTCTAATGGCGTATTAAATATCCAGAGACAGGCTCTTGGGCGCTACACGTTTAAACCCTAAAAGCCGATAATGCAAGAAGCTTCCTGTGCTCGGAGCCCTCTGGGAGCTGATGATGATGATGGTTTAGATCAATGATACACTCTATCTCCTCCACCTCCTCCCCTCTCTCTGAAGCTTCACAAAGATGCTCTGTCATCATGAGAGTATCTTCATTCATATTCTCAATCCTCAACCTCAAACAGCCAACATGTAATAACCTACAGATGGAACCAAATCAAGCAGTGCCAACGAAGTGTCAAACTATTAAAAGTCCCGACTCAAGACTGCAAAACCATCAAGCATCAGTTTCATATGTTAAACGCTTGCGAAATCTCACCTGTCAGATTTGGCAACTCTCCCGAGGCTTTGGTTTGATAAATCCTGGTGCGTTTGCGGTTCGGCTGATATTCCCTGCGCGCGGTGCGTCCGGGGTCCGATCTGCGCGCACGGTAAAACAGACTGACATTTGTGCAGCTTTCTCTTCAGCTCGTTGATTTCGTCTTCTCGATCCAGCAAACGTCTTTCCAAATCTCGTATCCTCTCCTCCTTCAGCATTAAAATCTTGGCAAAGTCTTCCTCTAGGTCGCTCATTCTGAGGTAGTAAAAAAAACTTTAATCCCTTTGAAATCAACCAGGCGCGCTCTCAAACTGTATCACGCGCCCAAACGAGCTCTGGATGTGAAGCTCCAGTTTAAAACAGCTGATCTATCCACGTGTTTACAGTTGGAAACGGGAGTTGACGTCGGTCCCGCTGTCGGTCACTTCTGTTCCAATCATCCCCGTGCAAAAACACACACCATACCGAGTACAGACTGTCTCCTCGTACACAGGGTCTTCAGGATAGGCGGAGTTTCACTTTTGTGCTTGGGGGGGCTAAAGTGGGGTGGGTGAAAAGACGCATCGGAAACTCAAAATTCTACATATACCACGATATAAATGCAGTTAAGTTACACTGGAATCACAATCATGGAAATAATAGCCTGCTAACTGTGCCACCAAAACCCACACGCGCTCTGACTGATTTGACAACTTGCATTGTCCAAAATGTAAACGAATCATTCTTCGAAAGAGTCGAATTCACTACAATGAATTGGTTGAACATTCAATTAAAATTGAATCGGTGCGGGCAGTTTACAACAGACGGAACCGAGAACCGTAGTGAGCTCACATGGATTTAATCAGAAAGAGGGCGGGGCGAAAAGTTAGTAAGGCCTCCTTTAAAAGCAGAGCTCACATACAAAAAATGTTTAATAAATAGATATTGATTTTAGTATTAGCAAATGTAGGCTAAATGCAAAGTATAAATATTGTCTTGAGGTGATTCACTGCTGCAACAAAATTAACTAGTAAAAGATTACAGTAAAATCTTTATAATAAATACATTTAAAAGATTATCTATCATAACCTTCCTATGTGGCTTTGTATGGGACGACGTGCTGCCGAATTGCATGGAACCTGTTCACTAAAACGAACTGTTCGAAAGAACCGATTCTCTTAAATGAATCAGACATCAGGTTTCATGTTCAGTGTTTCAACGCGGGTCAGAAGTGGCAGTTCTAAAGCAAACATCTACTGCTTAAAGCCTGTAATCACATATAAAATCTAAAGTGATAATGAGTTGAATTGTGGTTTATTAAGGGTTTTTCCACAGGCTCAAATAATGCTAGACTATCCCCTGGCAGTAAAATTAAGGTGGCTCTTCATCCCAGTCATGTGATGAATGGATGACGTAATTTCGTGCAACCTGACACGTGAATCACATCCTATAATATGTAGGCATATTCGATCAATTATTTTATATAAATAATATTAATAAATAGGGTTTTTTTACATTAATTTATCCTGCGATTTGAATAAAGCCTTTTGGTATTAGCAGCATTATTTCTTTCTATGAGCACTCTGAGAGACATACAGTAGACTATTGTGCATTCATGCCCATCCAGCCATGATATGAAAGCATTATCCCTCTTCACATTCGAGAGAGAGGCTGTAATTCAGATGCAGGAATAGAGAGCGAAAAGGGTGACTAACAATCTATTGTTTTTTATTTGAAAGGCACGCAGTGCACAGAAAACTTATTTTCATTTTAAAAAGAAGCCCTATACAGCACAGTAGCTACATCTATTAGAAAATAAATAGTTCAGATCTAAGCCATTGTCAATAAAGATGATGTGCATTCTATATTAATGCAATTTTATATATAAAGTCAAACAAATCACAATAAACCAAAGCTGCATGTTAACAGTGCTAGGTTAAGGGGGTTTTAGGCTATAAAAACTACTGTAAAACCTAAAATAAGATTTCAGACTGAACATCAAAGTGGGGACCATAACAAGAAAATTATTTTATGGCCTTCATTTTGATCTAATCACTACTTATTTGTTTTTATGGTTTTTATGTTATCATTATCAGTTAAGCAGGATTCAAAAATCTGTTGTCTTTGGTGTGATCAGAGAGATGTGATAGGAGCTCATTCTCTGGCTCTCCTGCTGTGTGAATGATGACACAGTGATTAGCACAGGACTGCTGTGCACCTGAGGGAGCGATTGGATTACAGGCTGGGTGGGGTGGGGCTGGTGGGTGGTGCTGGCGCAGACATTACTCATCCCATTCCTGTTACACAGTCTCTCTCTCCCTCTCTCTCAGTGAAACCCAATCAGATGTCTCTGAGCTCCAGGACCAGAGGACGTTCTGTCAGTCATTGATCAGTTCTGCCGCTATGCTCTGAAATCTGGGATACAGGAAGTCAGTAACAAGATATGGTCAATACGGCAGACTTGATCAAGAGTTCAGTGATCATGTGTCATTGGTGGTGCTTTCTTAGGTATGGAATACTAATATCATAGTTGATACATACAGCATGTGCTACAGTGAAGAATACCTCAATTCAGGAAGTTTAGCGAGGAGACATGTGTTTCTACTTATCTAAGTGACGAGGCTTGAGGTTTTCTCTAATCTACAAATATCACACAGTAGTCCTGAAAGGAGTACTAAATACATTTCTGTTCATAGACAGTTTAGTTTATTCTACATTAATATTTACTTTATATGACATAGTAGAAACTGTAAACAGTAAACTTTTGTAGTATATATATATATATATATATATATATATATATTAAAATTTTATAGTTAAATAAAACCTGCAGCTTGCAATTATTTGCTTGTCACATTATTGACATGTAAGATTGCATTGTTATTCTATGCTGTTAATAATTTCTCTTGGGTTGTGAAAAACAACCAAATAAGGATACTGTGCAGACTCCAGTGAAGAACAAAACACAATTCCTGTTAAATGAAAGAACAAACCGAACTGGAGAGTTTTTGGATGAATACTCGAGAGGATGAAAGCAGCAGGAGTTACCCAAAATAGCTGAGAACAAAAATTAAATCCCTAAAGACCTTAAAGGCTTTATATTTACTATTCCTATCAGTTGCTGTGGTTACAGGCATGACACTAGGTTATAAAAGCAGATTGATTTCTGTTATCTGTCCATACAGACCAATCTATCCCTGTATGCAGAGGACAAGTCACAGGTGTTAGTAAATATAGTTGCGCAGACCACCTTGGCAATGGATAAGCAAACACTCAAGACAAGTAAGCATCGCTCGTATATTCTCCAGAGAATGTAAAATTAGTTTAAGACTGCCATATCTTAAGCTTCCTGTGCTGATTTATTATGAAACATTTCAGTTCCTAAACGGAGGAGTCAATTTTCTGAGCGTAGAGGTGGGGACGCCCTTCTCAGCAGCTTCCAGATGCATCTTTACAAAACAAAGCTTGAGAAATGTCACAACGTAGCAGTCGGCTCAGAGCCTGTGTGAGAGAATCAAACTCACACTAATTACTGTCTCTCTGTCTGCTTATATTTTATCGACTGTCACTTCACACGGCCTGTGCTCACATTCTCTAAATGAGGAGATTCAGGTTGATATAAACTGAACTGACTTCTGCTTTCATCTCTGTCTGTGTGTGTGTGTGTGTGTGTGTCGGCTTCTCACTTAATTTCTCTGTTTCTCACGCTGTTGTCTCCCCTCAGGTTAGGCATGTTATATTTTTAGAGGAGTGTTTTTACACGCTGCTCTCAAAGGGGAATTATTTCCACTTACTCAGGTGTCTTGTAGAGGCACCTTATTAGACCTCATTCTTCGTGGAAAATAGGGAATGATTGATGCAATCCAGAGGACTTTTCAAATGGTCTGATTATCTAATCTTCTCTTATAACTGCAATGTTTTCATTTCATGCACTTTAATTTAAGGACTGTTCCCAAGTTGTTTCCTGGCTCATTTCTTTTCCTTTTAGAGAAATATCTTGTACACTGTATTTTGACTCAGTGTCTGTCTCATTCATTTTCTCTCAGTGCTGTCATTGCCATTAACATGCAGGGACAAAGCCAAACGATCTTCTGCTATGTCAGACCATCAGATTTCCTCTCACTGACTGCCCACATCTGGTGGAATTTATTGGTCTTGGCTTTGGAGTCCTCTCCCTGTCTCAAATATGTTCTTTCCTTCTTGACCTGTTCCTCAAGAGTCCAACAAAAAGCTACTCTGATGATCCTTTCTTATCTCAGGTTAAATCCAAATCTCAGTAGACTAGGTCACTTTATCGGATCCTTTAGAACCGCTGGTGAGAATAGAGACCAAGATAGATAGACAGACAGACACACACAGATAGATATGCAGACACACACACATAGATAGACAGACAGATAGATATAGATAGATAGATGTGTCAACTGGCATTTTATTTGCTCTCTAAGCCCAGGCTATGATATATGTGGTACAGAGTGCTGCTGTGTGTGAGTGGCGCGTAACAGACCTTACATGGTGTGGCTGTGCTTTATAACGCTGCGGTGGGACCCTCTTCCTGGCAGGAACCTAAAGACAGCAAACAGATCCCACTACTTCAGAGACAGAGCGGCATAGACCATAGTCACAATCCTTCCTCAGATAACTTGATCTAATTGTAGCTTCAGTGGAAAAACACAATATCTGTCTGCATCGCTGCCCCTTCCTGTGTGTGGGCGCTCTGGTGTTTAGGATAAATGTGTGTGTGTACATGCGTGTCTATCACTCAAGTGGGAAAGGAATCATTGAAGAAAGGTCAGCAGGCAGATGTCTAGTTAGTAGACAGACGGGAAGGCTGTCAGAGAATATAAGTTGCAGGGATGAAAAAACATGTGGAAGTTAATGGAGGCTCAATTCTTGCCGAGCACATCCTGCACAGGCACTGGAACAGATAAGGGCTGTTTCATCACAAACATTATTCATTTTTGTGTAGACTAAAGGAAGCACTTTCATGCATGCCTGAGGGTTAAAATGCAAATACTGTATCTGCAGCTTACATTGTTGTTAAAGTGTTTATATTAAAGTAACAGTTCACTCAGAAATTAAAATGAGTTGAAACCCTCATGCTATCCAAAATTTAGATGAGAAATTTAGCTGTGCACCAGTGAATCCTTTGCAGTGAATGGGTGCCATGAAAATGAGAGTTCAAACAGCTGATAAAACAATACACGTCTCTTTGTAGTATTCAACATTTAGTGTAATTACCCTATAGATTTAAATTGTAAACATGATTTTTTTTTTTTGCAAACTGTGGGATGAGTCTAAATTATTTTCTCTGTCAATAGAGCTTATCTCTTATTCAACATTCCTTTAATGTCACCAACAAATGCATTCACAGTATTGTTTTTTTAACAACTAAATAGAGTTAAGGATAATGTCCATATGTTACATCGGCCACCAAACAAGAAATGGGTTCTTGATTTTTCAAGTCTGTCTGATATAATGAAGATATTGCACATTACATTCTAATCATTAAACAAAAACGGAGAAAGAATTAGAGCATTTTTGTTTTGTGAGAGAACATAAAATTAGCTGATTCTCCATTATTTTTGTTGTATTATCATCTGCAGTAAATCAATGTAAAGGTTGAGGCTAGCAGTGTCGAAACTTTTGTTTAAAAATAAACTGGGCTCCAAAGCAGATTTTTTAAAAGTCATATATTCCTAGAAGTGCGAGTTTAAGAATCAGATGTTATTTTCTTGAGCGTCTATGTTCTGAACAATGTCCCTCCACAGCATGAGTCCTCAAACTGATTGGACTCTTGGGTGTCATTTCACCAGCGTGTCATTTTGGAGATGTTTACATGCATATTAATTCCATTTTGTTATACAGACATACACACACAAGCACACACACATATAAATATATATATATATATATATACACACTGTCCTCCAAAAGTGAGGTTTTGGATGATATCAGCATAAATTCCAGTTTTTTTTTTGGGAAGGGAACTGTAACTTGACGTTATCATTGAAGACCAGCAATAATAATTTTCATTTTGATGGCAATAATGGCAATATATACATGTCACAGTTGAGCTACTATGGGAGGAACTGGGCCGTGATGTCTGTAAGAAGTGTCCAACCAGTTTGAATCATCTTTGGGCAATCCTTCAGGAGACTTGGAGTAATATATCTAGTCAATGATTGAATAAACTGACAGCTCGGATGGCCAGATTATGCAGATCTGTAATAGCTGTTAATGGTGGATGTTTTGATGAATCAAAAATATTAGTATTTTTTACTGTTTATTTAATAAAATGACAAAATTTGTGTTTTTTTTTTTTTGTGTCCCTTATCCTTTTTCTAGGGCATTTTCAAACTTTTGGAGGGCAGTGTATATATATATATTTGTAAATTATTGTAACAATGTTATTTTTAGAGTTATTCTATTTATAAAGACATTAAGACATTATCTGGTGGTATGTATTCATTTAAATAGCTCAACAAATGCGTGTATGTAGACCTCAGGCAGGTATGTCAGGCATGACATTGTGGCTTTATGTGTCTGAGCAGTAGGTCAGCTGCGGTCAGCTGTCCCACCAAAATACAGATTCCCTCAAAGAAAACTGTCCTCGTAAATGTCCAGCTTCCTAAAGATAGATGTAGACTGCTAAAGGGGTATCCATAAATCACTGCATGATGGGCGCTGGTAAAACTTCCCTTAAACTTACACTCACAAACAACATCACCTCTGAAACCCAAGCCCACATGCTCTAGATTCTTCTCACCCTAAACAATACAAACCTACCCTATCTCCAAGTAGTCCCAGCATGGACAGTATAGGTCCGTCTGCTCTGTTGCTCACTGCCATGCTGACCCTGTGTAAACATGCTCTGATCCACGTCTCTGACAGAAGAACTGTGCCTCAGGTGTTTTAGTGCTCAGAAGGGCCCTCTGACCTCTGACCACTGGTGACTGTGATCTAGTACAGCCTCAAGATCTACTGCCGATTCCGGTCACACATTCCAGACGGAATTCAACACCTGTTGAACATGCTGAGAAAAACAGAGAAAACAAACAGATGACTAGGGAGAAATTATAGAGAATATGAAAAGAAATCAGTGAAACAAGAATGAAAATGTGAGGTATACTAAATTAGTGGATCATTTAGGATTTTATATCAACTGAGAGTCACTAAAAAGGAAAGCTTTTTCTATATTTTGATGTAATGAAGAAAACAATCATTATTTTCTATAGAATAGCATGCGCTGATAAATTGTTCAGTTTCACAATTGTTTTATTTAATTTGAGCTATTTTGCAGTAAATTTTAAAGTCTTTTGAGTAATATGAGGTTAATAACTGTACGCATGAGCATGATTAAAAGATTTACAAAATAAAATAGTCCTGGGTAAAGTTGTAATACACAGCACTAAAACAAGTCCAAACCATTCACTCAATGAAATAAACACTCAATGGAGACCCTGCTGGCAGAACTTTGCAATAACATCCAATGCATCAAAGAACACTGGGAGCAGTAGCACTACCCAAAATCAAGAAGACTGATAAAATGTTAACATAAAGAACAATGTATTAAGGCCTTTTGTGGTCCTCTAGAGTGTAATTCATAATGAAGTCCATGAAAACAGTGTAATTCTGCAGATAATGAAACACGTTGCCTGAGAAACTGCTCTATCAATCAAATTAATACAGATAAAAACCATTTTCATAGACCTTTGCTTTTCACATTCTGCCTTTCTAAGGAACACAGAGCTACACAAACCCTGAAACCCACTCATTAGTGGAACTAGACACACACACACAAAATCTAAGTCATACATAAAATTATATTATATTTATGATTAATTATTAATTATATTATATGTATGATTATATTTAATACAAACTGTACATTATGTTCATATTACTGTATATTCATCTATAAATATTATCCAGTTTCTGCTTGTACATATCTTCTATAGGCGCACTTATAACTTATACCTGTATCCTGCACTTGCTGCTTATTGCACTGCTGGTTAACCCAATTTCGTTGCCTTGTACTTGTACATGCGTAATGACAATAAAGTTGAATCTAATCTAATCTAAAACAAAGCTCATTGTAGTTTTAGAAGAAAAAACTATTTTAGTCTTTCTACATCAAAATGTCATGTTTAATTCAGGGTATTAATGGGTTTGACTTGTTTCAAAGTAACCCTACACCAGCCTTTTTCTTAGTTTACACTCCTCCGCTGTTTGTGTTACAGACATGACTGATGCCTCACAAATGCAACTTGCTCAGGTGAACTAAGTAAACTACTATTATTTTTCTAAATGAGCAGACTAACAATAGCTGCATCCCAAACAACACACTATACACTATGCACTTACACACTATGTGCTCAACTGTGCACAAAAATTTTTTTTTAATTAATCATTGGACCCGAATTGGGACACACCTCACCTAACAGGTATTAAAACAGTCATAAAAATCTCATATAATTGAATTTAAGTCAAGTTCATTTAATTAATTAAAGACTGAATATTAACATCATATGCGGCAGTATTAAAACACATGCAGTATTTATGCCATTCTCTCTCTGCTGCCTTTTGTAACAAGACACGGGCACAATCAAGCGATCTGACTCTCGGTGTGATTCCCAACAGTCAGAGGTTTTCAATCAGGGTTCGCTGAGAGAAGTATCAGCACGCAACAGCGCACGACGAAGAATAATTTACTACAAAGATATCTCACACAGGATCAGTTAATCTCATACAAAGTTAATTTAGGGAAGGCAATTCAAGAGGCCTCATCAATGTGAAGGATCCTAGAGAGTTTCTTTCATCGTAGAGGCAACATCATCAGCCTTGGTGTGGCATGTTCACTGACAGCGAATAATTGCATTTATACAATGAATCTTAGGCTGCTCCTACAACAGGCATCTAATAAACAGACATTCCTGCTCATAAAATAAAAATGTGCTTAAAAAAAGGATAAATAATACTTACTCTCAACTTGTTCTTACATCACTTGTTCACCAATGGATCCTCTACAGCAGGGTTCCTCAAATCTTACCCTGGAGGTCCGATGCACTGCAGAGTTTAGTTCCAACCCTGATAAAACTCACCTA
>JAUCMS010000022.1:14235892-14251538 GCA_032357445.1 Enteromius radiatus | reverse complement strand
GTATACTCCCATACAGTTATAAATAATATATTTATGGAAATAAACAAAAATAAATGAATAGAATAATTATAATTTATTTATGAAAAGCTAAATAAAAGTTTACTGGAACAGTCTTACAATCAAAACACTACATATATATACAATTGTTTATTACTTAAAAACAGGAATTGATCAAATAATTTAGTTTTTACTATAATATATTATTAATTTTATAAAGTTAATTTGATTTATTATACATTATTTTGGTAAGTTTAAATGTCAATACCTTTTCAGCATAATCATGTTACAGCTTTTATGAGCAGGAGCTGAATAATAAAGCTGATAGAACATTAGTGAGCAGTCAACAGACAGGACTAGAAATAATTAATTATAGATATTATAATTTGTTTACTGTATGAGAAGCTCAAAACTTAATAACTTTTATTTAAAAGTTAAAAAGTCCCAATAAATCAACCAAATACTGTCCACAACGTGTCCACAAACAAACAAACAAAAAGTAGAATTGATGAACTATCAGATGAAATCTGCAGGAGGTGGTGAGGATTGACAGAGTTCCAGATTGGAGAACAGGCTGATGAAACGAGAGCCAGGACAATACAGAATGTCACTCAGCCAGAGAACGACACAGGCCATAAGGGCTGGATTCAACTCCCACTTCACTCCTACACAGACACACAAACAACCCACATGATATCACGGTAAAAAAAAAAAAAACATGAACTTGGAAAACAAGTGTGTTTGTGCTGGAATCAGTTCCAAAGTCTGAGAGAAGGTCTGATCATCTCTGCTGAGAAGACACTGGATTTTAAGGTTAAACTGAAGGGTTACAAAATATTCAAAGACTAGTTTGGATGAATAGGCTATAGATCAGTGGGCAAGATGAAAACAGATAAGGTTTGTCCAAAACGTTGCTGTAGTTGTCCCTAAACTTTTAAAGTCTCAAAAGCGGTGGGGAAGTCACTATATCTAGCTACAGAATTGCCAATTGGCAACAATGCTTACATTACTAGCCCTTCAGTAATTTAATCTAAATTAAAGGGTTTTTTTTAACTCTTAGAACATCTTAGCCAATCACACATTTCATGAGAAGACATTTCCTTTTTGCTAGTGTGATATCATTTGTGATATGATTCAAAACACTATCTAAACTGATATTCTGAGACCAAACAAATCAAATCAAATCAGCACAGTCCTGAATTCCATTCATTCTAAATTAATCTACTGATATCTGAGTGCGCACTGTCCTCTAGTGGTCATATCGTGTTATTGCTCTTCTTTATTAATGTAGCCTACTAGTTGCCTGCAGTGCCATTCAGATCAATATTTCCCAGGCCCTCTTGATCTCACACACTTTAACGCTGTTATTCCTGCTGCTCCATTGATCTAGAAAGAAAATCTGCAAACTGTGCACAATATACACAGTATTCAGTTTCAAGACGCATGCAGAATAATTAGGCTACTGCAGCAACATGCTATTCTTAGCACGGTCAGTTGTATATTTTGTAATATTTTAATGTCACAATTAAATGAATTCTCCAACTCTTTATACAAATTTTCATGTGAGGCCATCTAGTGTTTATGAAGAGAATAGACGTTAACCCATTTATAGCCTACAGTATATGCATAAGAAATGACCTTCAGTTTGATTTTATTAATGACATCATTAACATGTTTTAAAGTATTTTTCTATGTCTTTCATTTCAAGTTATTTAAACAATTTTATGCTATTAATCCACAGTAATGTATCAAACTGCTGACAGAACCAATATATTACAAAAGAAAGATACATATATACATCTCAGCTTTAAGAGTTACAGTGGTTGCCAAGTTGGGTCAGCTCATCATGGATTCTCAGATTATCTATTATTACAAATGCATTTGGGTGAGCAGGACTTTCTGATTTATCATTCTTGAGGCCCAGGGTTAGATCCATCTTAACTATATTTCTGCTCACAGCTTTCAGCGAAAACAGTTAGTATAACAGTTAATATAAATTAATTTAGCCCAATTAAATATTACATCAAGCCAAGACTAATCCCATCCTGTTCTGACTCACTGAACAAGTAATTCATTTTATAAATTCATATATACACGTAGTCTGTGATCATTGCTCCTTCCAGACTTCATAAGTGTGGGGGGAAGAACGCTGGCTGGAGAAAGCCATCGGGCAAAAACGGATGCAAAAGCCCACCGGAAGATGCCAGGTGCACCGGGCCAGAATGAAAGATGACGTTCCCGGAGCTGAATGGAGGGTGGAGGGCAGATGTGGACCCACAGGTCTGGCTGATGTTCGTGCCGGGTTGCAGAGAACTTTCTGCGCCAGGGTTCTGCTTTTTCCACTTGGTTCGTCGGTTCTGGAACCAAATCTTGACTTGGGTTTCGGTCAGGCTCAGCGAGAGCGCGAGATTTAGTCGCTCGCACACGGATAAATATCGCGTAGCGCGGAATTTGTTCTCCAGAGCCACCAGCTGTTCGTATGTGAACGCGGTTCTGGCGCGCCGCGGCTTCGCGCAGTTGTGATCCGAGCGCCTCCGCCGCTGACGCGACAGATCATCCGGCGCTGGAGTCATTCTCTCTTCACCTGCCTCATCAGGTTCTTTACATGGAGAAAAGCCCGATCTTAAATTTCTGAGCGAGGTTGATGTGTCCAAGTCAACATCTGGATCAGGAGGATGGAGTCTCGCGCAAATTTGATGGTCATTTGATTTGATGGCAGATCGATCACCTGTCAATAAAAATATATCGATATGTCAAGTTTCTTTCAGACAGGTAATGTATTTAATTGTATTTCATTTCTGACGAATTAAGCAAAGAATGCAATTTGTTTAGGCTATTTTAGTGAACAGAACAAAACCATTTTGACCTTGGGTTTACCTTATCTGAAATTTAAAATTTGCTTTAAAAGCTTGAAATTAAGGATGCAGGCCTTAAATGAAGCTAAATACATACACAGGGTGTTGCTAGAGCGTTCTAGCCTATTGCTAGGCGTTGCTATGGTGTTCCGATTGGTGCTTTGACTGGCATTAATCATAGAGTGAAACCGGTAAAACTAGCCTAAGGATAAAATAAGTAATGCACAAGTAACGCGTTAGCCTATTTTATTATTTAAATTATGAATGAATAATAAATAAATACCAACTAATAAATGTTTATTAGACTACAGAATTGGCTAATTGATACGGTTCGCTATTGCAAAGTAAACCTTAGCTTATATTAGGCCTTCCACTGTTAAAAAATTAAATAAATAAAATAATAAAACAATTACACAATAAAATAGGAAATTTACCATCTAAACAAATCGTATCCAGTGATCAGCTAAAGTAATTGAGAATTAAACGAATGAACGTGAGTAGCGCTGTAAAAGGAGGTTATTAGTGTTTGTGGATTTCAAGAACAGACTGACGTGGAATGGGCCATAATCCCTCAACAATTTCAAAATCACAAATCGCCTCAAATGTCATGTTGCGGAAAGAAACCCTAGTTAAATCCAGCTCTGCCATCCAGCCATGACGCGCTAATGGAGTTTCATATTTGTCGGCAGATCGATAAATGTCATCTATTTAAAGGGAAGTTTTAATCGAACGATATTTGGGATCAGACATGGCAGGGGTTTGAAGTTGGGAGCCGCAAGCTGCTGGAGGGAGATATGCAGCATCCAGTAATGGGATATCGATCAAAGTGAGCGCAGGCATCCTCAATGGGACGATTTAAACAATTATCTGCCCTGACTGTCCCAATGGCAATCACTTACTCAGCTGCGGCTGCTTAAAGAAAACGCAGTCTTGGAAATGAGGGGAAGGTCAAATTCACAATCTAATGACACAATATGGCACAAAAGGTCTGTTTGAAGGAGACATACAGTGAAAAATCCTATTAAAAAGTCCACATTACGTTTACTATATATGTGAAACGCATTTAGGAATAGCCTATTTTAAAACATAAAAATTTAGTGTGGTTTATTTTTCTTCAGAATTATATGGTGGCATTTCTAAAAGGCGTAACCCCAAAAGACAAAGGTTTCAAAAATAGGCCTATATGTTGTTTTAACATATAAATAACCTATATGCTACGTTTCAGAACAATATATCTCTAACCACAAAAGTTGGATTACAAGTCAGCAGCGCGCGCTATACTGAAAAGAAGTCGCTATAGTCAGATGGTAACCATAGTAACAGCTGCTCTATAGCTCATTGCGAACATAAGCAGAATTATTTGTCACCTCATTATAGAGTTGCATCAAAAACATAGCCTATTAGCGTTTCGTTTAGAATGCAAGATAAACATTTAATGAACGCAGATCTTGCCAAGAGAAATTGTTTCAAAAGTTAACCACTCTGAAACAATTATTAATCATATTTCCTCACCTCTAATTTTGCAGGCAGAAAGCGATTCTTCGTGCCTAGGACTTTCTTTCCCGTTGCGCTGATCCTCCAAACTTCCAAATTCTGTGATTTTTGAAAATGACGTCCGTTCTTTCTCCGACACGGCATGTGTTTTTTTACTTGTAAACTTTTTAGGATCCAGTATGTCAATAATCGAAAAGGAAATCCGATGACCTGATGTTGTTTTCACTCCGGACTCCTGATATTTAAGCATTTTCCAAATTCCAGGAGTATTTCTGATATCTTATTTCTGT
Source organism: Enteromius radiatus (assembly GCA_032357445.1). Taxonomy (NCBI): domain Eukaryota; kingdom Metazoa; phylum Chordata; class Actinopteri; order Cypriniformes; family Cyprinidae; genus Enteromius; species Enteromius radiatus. Next base: position 14,246,902 of record JAUCMS010000022.1, on the reverse strand, counting down.
ATTCTCCTACAAAGCAGACACTGAAAGTGGATGCAGCTTCTGCTCGGATGTGAGGCGCTTCGGTCAGATGTCAGTAGATGAAGGTGTGCTTGAGCTCTTTAACAGGTCCATTAGAGGAGACGCGTGAACACGAGCGTTTAACGGGATCCCTTTCGATTGGCTGAGAGCATTCAGTACTTAAACCTGCGCTCATTTCAATCAATACAATACGGACAATAAGTTCCCAGGCTGACAAGTGGCATAACTCAAGAAACTGTTGCATCTAATCCTTAACCTACACTTCAGTGTTAGTTTGATTTAGCAAAGAGCCCTGCAAGATCATTTTAAAGGGTTCTTCGATGAGCAAAGTGTACATATCAGAAATTTGTATTGTGATTATGTTTAAAATTATATAAATAACATCCTTATTACTGCTGAAAAAAAATCACCCTTTTCAGTAACAAATTAGAAATATTATTATTGCACCTCAATAAAAACTGCCAATTTTTCCAGGCAAATAAATTATGTAGGGTCAGTACAGTGTGTTGGCTTATTTCATAGTCAATAGCTTAAGCCAGTATCTTCACATTCACTATTAGGGCATCAATCTGCCAAAGCTTGGGATGAATCAATAAACGTGTGTCCGGCACTGATAAATGAGAAGCTCTCCTTCAAAGCACTACTGTTTCACAATCTAGCTAGTGATTTGCTTCTGTTAGTCTATTCCCCAAAATACACACATATATAAAAAAAATAAATAGCCTAAAATATAATAAAATATTTTTAAAAAGCAAGACTTAAACTGGCATCTATACTAATGCTTGAGATATTAAAAGGGGCCACACTTAAATGGATAATTAAAAAAGTGGAAAGTCTATCATCAAAGTTATTTTCAAAAATGTCTTTTTTAATTCAATTCAGTAAACTAAGTAAATTAATTTTCAATTTTGATCAAGCTCACCCTTAAAATGCATGAATGGTATTACATTAGATAAAGAAAAAAATCACATTTAAGAATATATTACAGAAATATATTAAGATTAACTACAGCTGTGAGAACTTGAAGGTAATTAACTTCATACATACTAAAAACTTAATTGCAAAATATATATAAATGTTATTTTTGAGAAAAGAAAATTTGAGAAAACTTTAGCAAAAATCCATAGATAATTTTTTTTTTGGCTTTAAAGCAAGCAAATACTCACTGTAGATCAAAAAGACAAGTGCATTGTCAGAATACCACACACATACACAGACACCATATCAAACCCTTGTCCATTTCTCAGATCACAGATGTTGATTCCACTCATTTATGGCACAGAGTGACTTAACCTCCCCTGCACTGCCATTCAGTTGTATTTCGACTTGTTTGCTGGAAGACTGCAGTGTATATTTTGTGGTTGTAACATGGTCAAACTTCAGACGCTCACTGTCCGAACAGGGACTGTTTGCTTGCATTAGCATGTCTAAGCCCAGCGGCTTGCACTGAGTGAGCTCCATAAGAATGGGGGCTGAAGTCTTTCCTGCAAGTTTACAACTTCCTCTCTGCAGGCCTGACACTGTGCACATCTGTTTACACAGGACCAGAACACAAAAGTGTGGCCCAGGGGGCACAACGTAGTCTCAGGTACTGGAGATAAAGAACACACAAGAGGTAAGGTGGAGAATTTCAAAACAGCTGCTGGAGCCAAGAGGAAAACATTTGGGCGCAATGCATGGGGAGAGGGGCACACTTCCGGACAAACCTCCCCGCTGTTCCAGCACCCCACCTCCTGACCATAAACTCATCAGAGCACCAGGAAGATCTGCTAAATGTCGGATCATTCGTGTAGTCGCGTCTTGTGGTGGAGCTCTGTTTACGGATAGGCAGTTTCTTTTTGTTTGGCTTTGTCCCTTTATTCCTTTCCAGAGTGCAGTGGACAATAGAATGGGAAACTGCTGAAATGTCACTCTTTTGAAGATTACAACTTCAGCGCACTAAAAGTCTCATGCTTTCCTCTCTTTAAATTGAGAAGAGACTTTAAAAAGCTTATGAGGGGTGTAAAGAGTTTAACTTATCTGTCTCTGAAAAGCAATGCTTGTTACAGTGAAGCAGCATTGCTTTGATATTCCTCAAACTTTCTGTTCAGGTAAACTACTATTTACACCAAACCACTTAATACAGATATATTTTTGGTAAATTATTGATGCCTTAAATGTGCTATTTTTGATACTTAACTTTATTTTTCCCAATCAATTTCAGATTAAAACTGTTCAGCATCAACTATGATTGTTGTTTAACCAAAGCCTACAACTTGCTTCCTACTGCTGCCCATTTCCTTCAGAAAATACACATTTAGTTGACGAATATGATATCAATTTGCAGAAATGTTAAGACTGATCTAAAAATAAATTGCACAATACTTGTCAAACAATCTGAATCCTATGAAATACATGAACACAAGAGAACTGGAATCAAACTGCTGTGCTCATCCAGTGTAAGTGTCAAAAGCATTGGACAGGAAGCATTATACCAAAACTTTTGGGCACTTCATGAGAGTGATGTTTCAGGACGTCTATTGCGAACACAAGGTCGGCAGCATTGTTTGGTAATTGTGCAAACAGTTCTACCTGTTCAGCAGCAGGCGTAATGAAGGCTTGCTGGCAGCGTCCGGGACGGGTGAGCGCGTCTGGCAGATGCTGACATGCAGCAGATGTGGAAAGTGGCTGGGTGATTTGTTAAGGGCCTGGATCACAGCAAAAGAGGGCAATTAGACCAGGGGACACTGTCACACATTCATGGACATTGGACCCCTTTTCACAAACACACACTCTTTCCCCGAGGTAAAGGTCAGTTCACTCTAAAGGCTTTATACATGCTTACATTACAGCTATCACTATACTGCCAAAGCATGTAAATGACAGAACAAACAACCCCGGAGAATCAAACCATAATATATTCACTGAAATAAAGCTTCACTGTTTCTGTATAGACTAGAATTACTAGACTAGATTAGACTAGACTGGACAAGAAATTAATTTCAAACTGGGGCTGGTGGAAAATTGCATTATGGTGCAATAAAATTCCTTAAAAACAGATTTAATACTTAACAGAAGTTAAATGGAATCAGTCTCTATTTGTGAAAGAAACAAAGAAAAATGTATCAATGAAAACACAAAAGTGAAAACACTGGCCCACAATAGAATGGAAAAGACTAGAATGTTAGATTTCCAAGATCTTTAAATGAAAATGACTTAAATATATTTAAACATAACAAAAGTTTACAATAGTGATTATTGGAGAAAAAAAAAGATTTGAAACTGGCCCTCAACAAAACAAAACAGAAATGTAATTTGCTAATACAATTTTATGAAAATTGGAAAAAAAGTTTGATATTGGCCCTCAACAGAAAATAACCGAACAGAATAGAATAGAATTAAATGCTAAACCGTTAAATTGTGACAAATGGAAATCATATAAAATTAGATGATAGTTTAAAAAAAGCCATTAAACAAAGCAATCTTCATAATTCCCTAATTATGTGACATTGGGTGAAGGGAAATCTCATCTGAGAACCTAAATTTACTTCTGTCTTTTGCCATGTCTGTTATGGTCTTTCACTGTCAGTAGAAATGACAGGACTCCATGAGCAGTGTAAATTTCTATTGGCGGCTGTCACACTGGAAACGCACACACATCTATGTTTTGTGTCAGCTGTTTAGAGATGCCCATACTAAATGCATGCAGAGGTGCCTGAGAAGTGCAACCCCAGATGCTATACAAGGGAGATGGGATGCCTTTAGGACTGCAGCATAATCACAGAGTCTTATGTGAATGGACACTCGGGTTAGTGCACTGCTAATGTAGAGTGTAAAAGAAAGAATTACACGCGGTCTGAGGTTATGGGCCGCAGTCGATGTGATGTTCTGTCACTCAGCACTTGCATTGATTGCTCATTGTTCGCAGAAGGTCGCATCATAATTCATTAAATCTTAATGAGTCCCCCTGGAACCACCTGCACGCCTTTCCTCAATTGCCCCTTTAAATTACGAGCGACTCTCACGCTCAGCGAGCTCAAAAATGAAGATATATTCTCCATGTAAAGAAGAGAGCTATTAGTAACATTATTTAAACAGCACTCTTTAAAGCCAGGGGGAGGCTGACTTTATGAAGGGCAATTAGGTACTCACTATAATTGATAATTCATACTCATCACAATTAGGCAGTATAAATAGGGTGTCTGGGATTAATGGTTATGGCTGTTCAGAGAGAGAGACACTGGGTAGAACTGGTCAGGCATGGCTGATGGAGTGGAAGGAGGCAGAACTGAATTCATCTCTATCTGTGGAGGAAACAGATTGTGTTTGTCCCTTCAACACACACCCAAATTATCCAACGGTTCCCTCACCTTCAGATTGTTCTATTGGTGATGCTTTTCAAAAACTTTGTAAAATGTATGCCACTTAAAACTGGCATGTACTGATTTTTGAGACATGGGACAAAACATCAATAAAACAATCTTATCTGCAATTACATTAAAATAAAGGCAATGTTTTCATTTAGAAATTAGTCAAAAATGAAATTTTCTAAGCTCAAATGTGCTAATTTTATCAATTCATATTTATATGACTCCTTATGACCTTATGATAAAACCTCAAAATCAGCTACTTCATATTTGACAAAGAATACATAAATATTTTTTTTTTCTACATTTCTGCTTCTGTGACACTTCTTATTATACCGCATATTCAGTTTATTTTGTTTGATTTATTTATGTTTATTTTTTTATTTTTTGCCAGGTCAGTCTTGTAAAAACTACAGTATTTTTTATCAACACAGATAAAATACAGTAAGTGGTTGCAGTCTATTTATTTGTGCTAGAGTTAAATAAACATATTTAGTTGACTAAACTTAAAAGAAAATTGTTTGTATTTTTTTTTCAGTGTAGTACAGTATGTCTTGTTCCATGTTTCCTACTCTACATGATCATATGCAGTGTTTAGACACCAGACGACTAAGGTGAAAGTCTTGCGTAGCTTTGCTCTCTGTTGACACCAGCATAATTGCTATACTGAGCGCTGGATCAGGTAATCCTTACAAATCAATAAAGTCTTCACTAGCCATTTCCCCCAGTGATTCTGACCTCATTTCTCCTCTAATTGTTCTTTTTCAGCCAGGAAGGTCTATGGCTATGCCATGAGCAAAACGTGTGTGTACGTCAGCATGTTTCGGTACTGTAAAATGTAATCTTAAAACAACACTGCAGAAGAGACCTAAACATCACACACAATATTTTTTTTCTCTCCTCCAGACCCAGTCTTGACCTTGAACTACCTCATGTAGTTCATTTTATATTTTTGCTGTATGTATGCCTAAAAACCACAAAGCAATGCTAATCCCTTTTCCAAATTTCTGAATACAAATTCTTAGCATAAACACTATTGAAAGCAATCTATAATCATGAACTATAACTCTAATAAAACGTCCATAATGTGATGTTTAATTAAACAAAAATATAAGACATACATCTCAAATATATTTAATATATTTTAAAAATACCCATTTTATCTTTATAGCACCTGAAGTACAAAGTTAGCTGCATTTATGAGTATAAATAAATGAGTTTTTATCAAATTGAACATACACTGAGATAAAATATCACTTGATGAAAACATGGTATTCTAATTTGTATACCGCCCAATTATGGAGAAATAAAGCTATAAACAACGACTGACACTTCAGTAAAAATAAAGCACACGATTGGCTCTTGACATGACAGATAAAAGTAAATTTTGATTTGCAGCAAAAACTATGTCATTACTTTTTTGATCATAAAGAGAGACAGATTCATGGATAATGTAATTGCTTATGAAATAAAAGCCTCTGTCCACTGGAGGACTGGAGATTTAGAACAGGAGCATGATAGCATGACTTCTCTAACCTTGGTGTTGGACAAACTGATCACGTACGACAAACTTTTCTCATATGTTATGGCTTGCAGAGAATTATAGGTCAATTTAGGCTCGGTCAGTGAGACGACCCTCGTCAACAACCTCTATTCCACCATCCGTCCTCTTTAGAAGTTGACCTTTGTGATTTTTCTTGCAAGGAGAGCAGACTCTACATTGCAATGATGTGTGCTCGTAGTGTGGTCAGTCCTCATGTTGTGCTGGATGGGTACTCATGTGTAGTGATGCTTGCAGGGCCCATCCTGTGACTCTGGGGCATATGGACTCTACTGCCCATTTCCCTGGGGCATTATTGCCATGCTGATTTACTACCAGTGAAGGACAATCATCAGAGACCAAATTACAACCCAATCACAGCGTGTGAGTGTTTGTTCATGGACTTTAGGTTAAAGCAATGAAGGGTGAAAACCTCTATAGACAATCAATTACCTTACAATTAGCATGGTTTTTACTATCATCTCTTATTTTAGTAGGCCACTTTAAAATATACACATCCAAATGCAAATAAATTAGGAAAGGAGTCTGTGCATGGTCATATTTGTACATGTCGAACTGACAGTTTTTGACATATTGCACCATATTTAAGAAATGGGATTCTTGATGTTTGGAAGTGAGAACCACTTATCTTTAACATTAAAGGTAATAGATCTCCAGGGTGAGATTTTTATCGACATTTCTCATTACCAACCTATTGGTGTTTATAGCGATGGTCATAAATGTCTCCCTGTGGTGCTGTGTTTTATGAAGAGATCAGCTGTCAGGGCATATGCGTTAGAATCACTGCAAGAGGCAATGACACTGGTCAAGTTTAAAGACCTGAGAGAGAGGAAAGAGAGAGTATATTACTATACAGGAATATATATATATATATATATACATACAGAAATAGAAAAATTAGTAGCAAAATTCTGTCAGGATATGATATATAGGCCTATATATATATATGGATCATATTCTGACAGAATTTTGCTACTAATTTTTCTTTTTCTGTATTACCAAAGGATAAGCAGGTTTCAATCAAGAGGTTGTGTTCTCCAGACAGGTTATTTTCTTTCCTTAAAAATTAAAAAATAAATAAATAAATAAAAGAAAAGAAAAGAAAAATGTCAGAATGGGGCAGTATGTGTTTAATATGTTGCAACTTTACATTAAATAAAGGTCATTAATTGAATTCATATTGGCCAAATCAATAGTCATGTTGGCTGGTCTTGAATCTATTGTCTGTCTTGAATCTCACTAAACAGCAGACGTACCAACTGTGACAACCTACCCCATATAGTCTGAACTATGAACATAACTGGGCAGTAACAGCAATCTGGGCAGTTTTCTGGCAATAACGGTGGACCTTGTATCTTATAGTCTGCAAGACAACATTGATTTCATTAATAATATAAAAGGTTGATGAATGCGCTAAATAATTATGCAATTAAAATAACAAAAAGCATAGGTAGCTGCTGTAACTTTAATTAATCTGTTGGAGGAGTCACTTGTTAACAAAATGGACCTCCAGGGCAATTTCTCACTCAAATGGTTTGCTAAACTAATAAATGAATGCAAACACAGTTGACAGAATGCTAAATTAAATGTGCTAAAGCAATTAAATAAATGCCTGACAGAAATGTGTTACAGTATAAACCTCAAAACATCCCGCTCATATATAAAAAAAATAAAAACAAAAACAAAATAACTTAATTTGGACGAGTTAGCCTACATTTAGTTTAAAGGCCCCTTGGGCATATTTAGGTTTATTTATCAATTACATTCTTACAATTATTTTATAAATTTTGCTGTTAACTGTAAGTTACATTTATACAAAACTTAAAATGTAACATTAGGCACAAACAACAATGCTTGTTATCGCTTGTGGCTGTTTGACAAGTTGTTGCTAAGCAGTTGTTAGGGGGTCCTGGATAGTTATTTAATTGCTTAAGTTAAAAAGAAAGGTTGAGCACTGATGTATGAGTAGTAGTAACGGACATACTTGCCTTAGTAAACAACTGCACTAACGAGTATCACATTCCCAGAGAAGACCTATTGTAGTCATTGCTCAGCCAATCAGCGCTCAGTACACATCCACCGCTGAGAGAAGCACGCAGCAAAACAACGCGAGATCTTCAGGAGAGAGAGAGATTCAGTGAGAGGAACCGTAACACCGGCGAGCCAGAGACCGATTCTCCCTCTGAGGACCCGCTGGACAAAGCGAAGGGTTTTCATGCTCTTGAGAACGCACAGAAACATCACAGGTAAATGATACGTTCATCTGCTACAGTGAAATAGCGTCCAAACGGCTTTACACGGGCTGTGAAGAAGAGGCGGGATGACGTCACCGCTGCCGCTGCTTTCTTTCAGTCCGTAACGTAAATGTTTTAACGTGTTCGATGTAAATGACCCGTTACCCTATTAATTATACAGTGTTGGTTGAAAGTCAACAACCCATTGTGGGTCCCACTTTATTAGACTGAGCACTGTACAGCACCCAAAAAGGTTTGTGTGTGGGCATTGGTGATGTCCTATTCAATATTTTATTATAACGTTACATGAATATAATTGTTTTCGAATCGTTTGATTCTTCTGTTAATTCTGTGATTAATTAATCTGTGATTAATTTGTTTTGTTTGTAGCTTGGTGGAGGTATGACATTAACCAGGGGCTCCTTCACTTATTCCAGCGGAGAAGAATACACTGGAGAATGGAAGGAAGGCAAGACATTTCATAAACACATTACATTGATTTCAATTCTTAGTACGATATTGACACATTGTTATAATTGTGTTTTAGATTCTGTACTATTATTCATTATTGACGTTTTTATTTGTCAAAATAAGTACGTTTTTGTATGCTATATATATATATATATATATATATATATATATATATATAGTCTATATATATATATATACACTGTCAGATTCAAAAAAAAATCAGTTTATTTTACAGGCTATATCTATGTACAGCTACCAATAGAATTATAGAAATTAGCTTTTTTATAATTGGGGTAATGGATTTGGCATACTACTATTGCTACAGAAAATATCAGCGTAATTGTTTTCAGTTGTACTGAATCTAAAAATGTTGAAACATTATGAAAGAGGTTCAGATCGGTCAAAAGAAATGTTCTCTTATATTAATTTATATTATTTCTTCTTTTTATGATCTGAGGACAGGTTGTTTAAAGGGCAGCGACTGATCTAATTCATATTTTCTTGATAAGAAATTGTTAATTAAAAAGCTTACCATAGGCAATAATGGCAGGTTCCCATTATGACAAATTGCTCTCATGTAGTGTGACCATGGTTTTCGCTATTTTTTTATATATATATATATATATATATATATATATTTTTTTTTTTTTTTTTTACCAAAACATTTATGTGTATATACATACTTCTAAAAATTACCCTTGCATGAGAAATATTCACTAGTGATAAAAGTGTGACAACTAGCCCCAGTCCCACTTCATATATTAACATGCTTAAACATGTTCATAAGACATGTTTTTTTCTGATTACTGCGGAAACCGTGGTCAGGATGGCATGAGGTGGTGCTCTACGCACTGCTTCATGATCCAGACTGCTTATGTAACAAATGCAGGTGTGATCTCAAGTAGGAACGATATTCTAATTATAGTACTAATTATCAGAGCTATTAACACACTAGAGAGTGGTCCATAGAATTAGTCTATTGCATGAACACTCAGCGTTCATTTAAGAATCAGTGTGTTTGCTGCGCAGGTCGGAGGCATGGTAAAGGCGAGCTGAAGTTTGCTGATGGCACCTGTTATAAAGGTCATTTTGAAAATGGCCTGTTCCACGGATCAGGGGTGTTAGTGTTTCCCGATGGATCTAAGTGAGTGAGCATGTGATAAGATTCAAAATACTTACCTACTTAAACAGAGATGAACACATTGGCAGTGACACTGTGAGACTATTTACGGAGTAAACAACACTATTTCTGATCAACAGGTACGAGGGTGAATTCGCCCAGGGAAAATTCCAAGGGGTCGGAATCTTCAGCAGGTTTGACGGGATGAAATTTGAAGGAGAATTCAAAAGCGGCCGTGTAGAAGGATATGGTAAATATTACACCTAAATTTGACAATAGCTTCGTTTACATGCACCCAAATAATCAGTTTATGATCTGAAAAATGGCTTAGTCAGAATGAAAAGCTTTAATGTTAAAAACTTTTATGTACAATGACCTCAATTGTCCATACAAGTCAATGTCACATACTAACAAGAAACTATGCTTCAAACCACAGGTCAAGGGCTGTAGTTACAAACCTAAAAGTTTGTGATGCTTTTTGGGAATATTAGTTTGAATTATGGTTTCAGGAAACACTGAATCATTGAACTATATTAGTAATGATTAGCTGATTAATGAAAATAAAGAGCATGTAAATGTTTAAATCTGACTATTTTCTTAATTAGATTCAGAAATACCTAATGCACATGCGTAGTGCCATAAAAAAAGTTTACATACATTTTACATTATACAAACTTGTGTTTATTTACATCTCCAATTTTTGGAACTTTCAAATATTAACTAAATATTAGTATGTCATGTTAGCTTTCTTTTTAGACACATCATCAAGGCAAAAAATGGTAGTGTACTTCCCTGGTACATACATGGTAAATATCTTATACCTACAGGCAAATGACTGGTGATGACACAGGGTACTTACCTGAAGTGTATGTACAGGTACATGGTAACAAATAAGAAACACGGCTGTACTTAACAGTTATGCATGGTAATTAGTACATACAGACAAGTGTGGGTAAGAGTGGTCACTGACAGCTAATGCCCGTACATGGTAACTAATTAGATACTTTACTGTACTAATATGTTAAATATGTAGTAAGGACAAGTGAGTATAAACAGGCACGTCCTTTCAGCATCCATATATGATAACTAATAACTAGGGGTGGGCATAGATTAATTTTTTAAATCTAGATTAATTTTGAAATTAATCTAGATTAAAATGGCTCATTTGAATTCTGCCAAAGGTATTCAGAATATGTGTGCTACCTAAATAGTGACTAAAAGTAAAGCCCTATTGGGACGGGACTAGTTTTACAGGGGGTC
>JAUCMS010000022.1:14220587-14235792 GCA_032357445.1 Enteromius radiatus | reverse complement strand
AAAGTCATCGTAGCTTGCGTAGTATAGACCCAGCTCCCAACACAACTTTGTGAATAGATTAACGGCGATATTTTTTTTTAACGCGCGATAAGAGTCTCGCGTTAACGCAGCACGTTAACGCCGATAACGGCCCACCAATACTAATAACATTAATCTACATACTAGTGATATGTACATGGTGAGTCCCACAGAAAAATGTGCTATTATTTGGTAACAAACAAGACTTGGTATATATGTGAAAAATATGTAGTACTTACAAACAAGTCTGTGTTAATGTTAAATTGCTCACCATAACAGTGCTTAAAGTTTGAAGAACTGGTTATTACAGTGTAATATTTGTGTAAAATTATTCACTTTATTTTACTGTCCTATTTCTATATACTTACTATGTAAGTACTGGTGTATGTACCTGTTAGTTAATGTAGTACAGAATAAGTCATGCAGCACTCAAGTTGGTTGGGGGTATAAACATGGACCATGGTATGGGAACTACCTGTAAGTGACTCACACTTGTCTGTATGTACAAATTAATTACCATGCATGTACGAGGCGCGTTTCTTACTTGTTAGCATGTGCATACACTTAAGGTAAGTACCATGTGTTATCAGTCATTTCGGTTCAGTTCAGTACATGTACTGTAAAATAAGGTGCTACTCAAAAAAATGTATTCATTTCAATTGATGAACATATCCAGCTTTGATTTTGAAATGTGGAAATAAGAGATTTTCTGCCAATGCGTGACAGTAGCTGTAGGTAAATAACTAGAAGAAAAACAAATATTACAACTATACCAGTCTGCAATATAAAGCAGCATAACGTCTATTTTTGTAGAAATAACTGAAAGCCTTTAGGTTACACATTTTTGTTATAAAAAGGTGGATAATAAAAAGTATTATGTGGTAATATGTGTGATATGATATTGGGTTTGTAATGGTTTATAGCATGAATAAATGTAGTTTTGTATTTTTCTTCATAGGGCTGCTGACATTTCCAGATGGTTCCCATGGTGCCCCGCGAAATGAGGGAGTGTTTGAGAACAACAAGCTTCTGAAACGTGAAAAGTGTCAGGCTGTGGTGCAGAGAGCCAAGAACTCAGCATCCACTGCCCGCGGCCTCTCTGTATGACAAACTGACCTCAGTGAGAGCACCCCTAACTGCGGCTTTCAGATCAGGCCCCCAAATACATTACGGATTGCAGTGTCCCAAGTAAAGAAGTCAAAGCTGACTGTGGATCTGCGTTCAGGGGTGGTCTCTGCCTTCACCAAACAACGGAGCTCCAAAAAATGTGAGACCCATCAGACCCTCAGGGATGGATGAAAGTGTTTCCATTCCACACACCTCTGTTTCTCTCACATTGTTGCTCTGCCTTGGTTTCCTCTGTGGCTTAAAAACATCACACAATTCAGTATGTTTGTTATGGAGGCATGGAAAAACTCTCGTCACCATCGGAGGCATTGCAGGCATGGAAGCGTGGTCATGTGAAGATATTTTTGGTAAATATATGAAATTTGCCTTTGTGAGTCTGCGATTGTATCACTTACGTTTGACTGTATTGTTACTATTGTAACTGTCTGTTCGTTTGAATCAACATATTCTTTATCGCACATTTGCCTTAGTTACTGCATTAAAAGTCAATATTGCTGGATTCAAATCTTGTTACCGATACACAACAGCAGTGAGGGAATGTTTTCAGCAAGCTGTCTTAATTTCTTATTTATTTGCTCCTTGCATTCATTTTAAATGGGTACATAATTATTTGATTAATTATAATTATGATATTACGACACTTTTTAGTTGGACAGTACATTACAGAAAACTATTTGAAAAGTATTGGGTCATTGGGCAGATATACATTCAGATGTTTAATGACTGATTTGTGTGTTTATTTTCCAAACTGACTGCTAATGGTTCACTGTCCCCATCATCCAGTGTCAGAAGCCTTAGTCACTATCATCTGAAATACACTGACACCAAAAAGCATTTTGCACTGTTATTTATTTGAGCAGAGAATCAAGAGACTGACATGAAAAATAAAGTGAAATAAAAGTCAGAAAACACCACCTGATCTTAATTCGGTGCATTATTTTTAATCATGCATATTATGTCATGATACCATTTTACTTTCTATATCTGTATTTCTGTATTATAAACATAACCTCTGTGAATCATCAGGTTAGTTCGTTAACAACACTTATGGATGTCACAATTACAGTAAAACAAATTATATTTTTCACAATATTATTAATTGTAATTTTCAGCATCATCACTCAAGTCTTCAGTGTCACGTGACCTTTCAGAAATTATTCTCATATGCTTACCATCAATGCTGAAAAAAGTCGTGCTGCTGAATATGTTTTCAAAAATCTTTGATAAATGTCTAATGAACAATGAAAGGTCTAATGAACAACATATATACATGCATTTGGGAAGTTTGGAAGTATCAACTACAGACAGAAATATGTAAAAACAACATATTTATAACTCTTTCTTTTATTTTATTATTTCTTTCACATTTTTGCTGTCACACCATAGGACACAGTGGAATTTTTATTTGTCAACTACACATTTACTGTCACACCAGTTTAATGTATCAATGTTAAATAAAAACATCATTTCTTTGCAAAGAAAAAAGGAATCACTGTCCTAAAAGATTTATTCAAATTAATTCCTTAATGCATAACTTAGCCTGTTACTCCTCACTCAAGAATTGGTTAACAGAATATTAACAGGGTGCATAGCACTCCAACCGCTAAACCACTGCAGTGTGTGACTAATAGCTTTCTAATCATTAAAAAAGTGATTCACAGGCACACTGTGTGATGTTTCTATCAGTGAGACTGCCAGTGACACACAGGAAAACCCTTCATGACGGCAGACCAAAAGATCAGGGAACTGGAGGAGTCAGGACATAGACTGCATCTCTAATTTAGCAGCAAAACACACACATACAGAGAGTAACTACAAAGAGAAGAGCTGGATTGTTGATTCATAAACAGCCTTGTATTGGGATAAATGTTTGCTTTCAGTCTGCTGGATTGTGATTATATAATAAGCACAGATGACGCATGTCTCACACATGGGTATATCAGTTTCCTCCACCCAAAGTCTTGTCATCTGATGCATTAGTTAAAACTAAGCCTGTCCTGGCACACTTAACCATAAAGTAAACTATAGCATGCTAAATATGTTTCAAATGAAAGATGTGTTATGCAGAAGTCGAACAGACTAAATATTGTGCATGCATTTCTTATAGTGCATCTTGACATTAAACTTTTATAACACATCAACCATGTTCACTTGAGTAATGCACAAATACATCAATATAAGCAGGAACATTAAGATGTAATTAGATGTTCAATAAACTTTGTTATTTAATAATCAATAATAAAAATGCAAAAGGAAGAAAGAAATACTGTCATACAGTAAGGATTAAATAAAATTGATCAAAAGTGACAGTAAAGGCATGCAGCCTGGTTAAGAGACTGTCAAAAAATGTATAAAAATAGTTTTATTCAAAAATCTTGACCTGATCTGATCAAATTATACTGCTGCTATTTAAACAGAAAAAATACAAATGATAAGCCTCAGTTTGCTATAATTTAATCAAATCTCATTCATCCAGTATAATAATAAATTGGTGAGGACAGCACTAATTAACACAGAAAGTAAACAGAGGTGGGGTCATTCTCCAGCCGTGCACCTGTTTACAGACGCTCTAATCAATCCAATGCGTCTCCATGTGTCTGTCAGGTCAGAGAGACCGACCTCTCTCACCTGTTCCAGTTTCTCCAGTCTCCTTTGTGTCAAACTTTACCTGTTCTACAGCCGTAATTCCTTCCTAAGAAACAAGAAAATTAATTCTATATTTTGTATAATTTTCTCATTCTGATTTGTGCTACTTACAGCATTCTTGAAATCGGCTCCTGCCAGCATAAGGAGCCGCTGCTTTTAAAAACTCCTCTGGTTGCACAGGTCCCTGAAAAACACCAAAGATTGATTTAGATGCTTAATCTAAATAATAAATAAATCAAATGTATAATATAATATTCAGGGTAAAATCAAATCAAATGAAAATTAAATGAAATTAAAATTTAACAAGGTTTTCCCTTACTACTAAAACATCCATCAGGTCTTTAGGAGCTGCAGTCTTGTTCCTGATCTTCTTCTTCGTCCGCAGCCTAATAATGTTCCACCCAGACATCAGATCAGACATGATCTTCCTCACCCGTTCCTCTGCCTGCATGAACAATCACTGATTCAGAGCTCATGCATCAAGTACATGCATGAAGACGTATTACAATAAAGTTGGTTAATACTTCTTTTTTAAGTGAAAATCTTTTTAATTTCTCACTTGTATAAAATACTGTAAATAAAACTGATATGATGAGATGCCAATTCTGATATAAGTCAGTAATATTACTAATACAGCATTCTGTATATATCTGCTGGTGAACTGCCCCATTTTTGAAAAAACAAGCAATAAATAAAATATAAATAGGCTTTAGTTATTAAAAATAAACAACATAACAATATAGTTATGTTATGTTGTAAAATAAAAACGATTTATTTTTTAAGCAGTAGCAGTGTTTGTTTGATTTATAAAAGATTTTTATGTAAAAATTTTGAAATTCCCATTTATGGAAGAATCCTGAACATAGTTTCCACACATTTTTTAAGCTACAGAAATGACGTTTCATAGTGAATTTCAGGAGGAACACGTACGAACGATGCCAATCTCCTCATTACTAATTACCAATCAGAACTCCTCTCCTCCTCCATAAATACTGCTCACTTCCTCTCTCTGGTATCTGCGTTTTTTGACTTCCACCTCCCCTCACTGCCTCCAGTTCCGGGACCAGACCGGGGGAGAGGGCCCAAACTTACCAATCTCCTTCCCCAGGGGGTTTTCATTCGGTACTCCACCTACGTAACAGTTCAGCTACCATTTTAATCACCCGGTTAGCAACAACTTATCCCACTGCTTCCACTTCCTCCCGGGGGGCACACGGGGTCATATTTCTAAAGCTCATATTTATAAATCGCAGAGGAAGTGAGAACTAGTGAAATGTTTTCAACACTTGTAATAATAAGAAAGCAGCAAATCAGCGTATTAAAATTAATTCTATAGGATCACTGAAACTGGAGTAAATCAAAGGAATTAGATTACCAAAAGCGTTTTTTGTATTTGAATAATTTAAATCGCATTATTATAATTTTTTTTTATCAAAGAAGAACTTAAGAGAATAAAAAACATTAAAAAAAAATTTGGCGCAATAAAGTTATATATTATGTCTGAGGATGTTTCTAGTAAAGTCGATGAATATTATTTTCTTATGGTTATTTATGAAAATGTTTAGTATTTAACTTAATTTTATGTTATTTATTGTTCTGAGCAATAGCTGCATAAAGGATGTAAAAGACCTTTGTAACATGGCATTTAGGAATGATATCAAGCATAATCATAAATGGAATTGTGTGGCTGTTTGCACAGTAATCAGGATAAAGTACTGTGGTATACAAAGGGAAGCCTCTGAGACGGATAAATGATTAACTGTGAGGAGGGATCAGAGCGAGACAAAACACGGCAGTGAATGAAAGAGACAAAAGCGCTGCTCATTTTCAATTCAACACAGATATGTTTCTATCTCTACACCTGGGAGAAAACAACAGCAGCTGAAATAAGAGGTAAGAAGCAACACAAATCATAGATTAAGGCACAAAGCATTCAGGTTAAATGTGCTGTGAGTGAAGGCTGTATAACATTGACTCTACAGAACAAACAAGCAAACCATGACTCCTCAATTCATATTTCATCACTGACAGGTGAAGTTGAGAATTGGTTTTTAAAAAATGGTGACGCTGAAACACTTGAGTGTTAATGATAATGACCAAGACAGCGTTCCTCTGTTACCGGAAGCCAGCAGCTTGGAGAGCCCAACCACCCAACACAGCAGGGCAGAGTCCAGGGAATTCTTCCTTAGCCGGTGGGTTTACCCGAGATAAGCAAACTGTGACACATGCTGCACTGGAGATTTCATCACCTGAAAGCACAGAGCCTCTGAAACACCGTAAGAGTGTAAGCTTCATGAGACTGCTGTTTATGATTTCAGGAGGAACAACTTTATTTTGAGCATTGCTCTCTTGTTAAGCTGTTACTCGGCCATTCTGGTTCCTGCGTATCTGCCAACCCCAGAGCCCACCTGGACTAATGACAGTTCTGCTGAAACTCGGGTACTGTCACTCACACACACACACACACACAGACACAGTGCTGTCAAACGATTAATCACGATTATTTGAAGAAGAAAAAAAATGATATATGTAAACCTGGACCACAAAACCAGTCATAATTTTAGTCAATCTTTTTTTTTTTTGATTGAGATTAACATCATAATAATCATAATTAAATCTTTCCTTTGATGTATGGTTTGTTAGGAAAGGACAATATTTGGCTGAGATACAACTACTTGAAAATCAGAATATTAAAAGAAAATTAGAATATCAAAATCAAGTTCTTAACAATGCTTATTAGTAATCAAAAATTAAGTTATATTTTGTTTACGGTACAAACATTTACTAAATATCTTCATGGAATATGATATTTACTTATATGATTTTTGGCATAAAAGAAAAATAGATCATTTTGGCCCATACAACGTATTTTTGACTATTGCTACAAACATACTCAAGCTACTTAAGATTGGATGTGTGCTTTTTTTATGTATATATAAATTTAAACACATACAGTACATATTTTGAAAAAGAATTAATGTATTTCCATGTACATATTTAGGCTATGTATTCATATAATTTATATTATATACATATATATATTTTTTAAATGCATAAAAGACAAAATGTTTAATAAATATATATGTGCATGCATGTTTATATATATATATATATATATATAAAATAAATGATAAATAATACATACACATTTTTAAATAAGTATACACTATTGTTAATACCTTTAAGGACAGTAATATACAAATGTTTTTGAAAGAAATATGCTCACCGAGAATGTAGTTATTTAATAATAAAAAAAAAAGTTAAATAAAACTGTGAAATTATTAAATATATTAAAGAAAGTAAATACATTATTTAAATATGTAATTTTCTGACATGTCTAATTCTGTGATGGCAAAGCTGAAAAGCTTCAGTGTCACATGATCCTTCACAAATCATTCTTAGGATTTGCTGAAGAAATGGTTATTATTATCAGTGTTGTGCAGTTTAATATATGTGTAAACCTAATATATACACTTTTGATTAATTCTAGAAGTTCAAAAGAGCAGCATTTATTTGAAATACACTTTTATAAACGTATTATGCTTGCTAAAATAGAAATTACTCTGGAACTTTAAATAAAATCATAAAACAATTGATATTAAAATGCTTGTAACAATACTGACTATGCATGTTGTAAACCCGTGTCACCTGCACTCACCTCAGGCTCTGCTGAATCAGTCAGCGGCTCTGCTGAATGGGTCCTGTCACAGCGGCTGGAGCGTGGAGAGGGTGAGGGCACTGTCTCTAGCTGCTGGGCTGCTGAAGATTCCCGTCTTCCTGGAAAACGACACAGGAGACTGGGCACTGCCTCCTCCTCTGGGTCTGCAGGGTAGTGAGGAGATGGTGACTCAGGCCCTGAAAGCCCTGCCTTATACTGCTCTACCCACTGGCCCAGAGACCTGCAGGAGATGTGTGGTGGTTGGAAGCGGTGGCATTTTACACGGCAAAAATCTTGGAGCTCATATAGACCAGTACAACATTATCATCAGGTTCGTTCATTAACAAACACTTAAGAGTGTCACTAATTTCTTCCTGTGATACATAGCTGAATTTTCAGCATCATTACTCTTCCTACCTAGAGTGAATGATGCTCCAGTATTTGGATATGAAAAAGACGCTGGATCTAGAACTACCATTCGGCTCATTTATCCAGAAGGGGCTCCTTCTAAGTCAAAAGAATACGAGAGGACTGAAATGGTGGCTTTGGTGGCATTCAAGAGTTTAGATTTAGCATGGCTCAAATCTGTGGTAACCAAAGAACCTTTGGTGAGTAATGCAGAGTGATTATGGGAAGGATATTCTTAATCTAGAAAGTATATTGTTAGAGAAAAAATGCTTTTGGCAGTGCACTAGTATATAGATTACATAAATGGAAAAAAAAAAAAAAAGTACCATTTTTAATTTCTACAATGTTCTGTCTGTAGAGTTGGTGGTCTAAATTGTGGTTCTGGAGGAATGTAATAGACTCGATACCTCTGCAACCAGAAAATGTCCGCATCCTAAATCCTGAAATCATGTACAGAACTGGGCAGGTGCTGCAGACATATACAGAGCAACAGAAAAAGGTGAGAACTGAGATGATTTTTTTTAAAAGTGCAAATTCAAACTATTGCCGTCTTTGAATTCGAAAGGTTACTAAAAAGATGTTTCTTCTAAAACATTTACACACACACACACACACACTACCACTCAAATGTTTGGGTCAGATGATCCTCTTATGTGCACCCAAGAAGCATTTAATTGATCACCAAAAAAAAAAAAAAAAAAGTTAAAACTGTAATATTTGAAATATAAGGTATGAATAAGTTATTCTTATATAACATTTCAAAATTCGATCATTTCCTGTGGTGCAAAGCTTAATTTTTTTTAGCAACCATTACTGCAGTCTAAAGTGTCACATGATCTTAAAAAACTGTTGCTTATTATTATAGAAACTTTTCTTCTTTTCTTAGTAGAAAGTTCAAAAGAACAGCATTTAATTTAAATATATATATATATATACTTTTGATTTATGTTTCCATGCATGAATCATTAGACTTGCAAATCTTGTGCTGAAGTCATTTTTATGTTTTGTTTTGTTAGATGGTGCCGACGCTGGGTATAACGGCAGTAGTTCTGGCTCTGCAGGTGTGTGATGAGGTGAGTTTAGCTGGATTTGGATACGACCTGCAGCACCCTGGAGCTCTGCTGCATTATTACGGATGGATTCGCATGGATGCCATGAACACACAGGTGGTTCATGATGTCAGCGCTGAGACCATCTTGCTGAGGGAGCTGGTCAAATCTGGAGCGGTGAGAGACCTCACTGGTGCACTGTGATGACTGCAGAAACTTCCTAAAAGTTAAAAGAGATGACAAGCAGCACAAAACAGTCCAGAGATCTGGACGCAAGATCATAACAATAGGATCATCTCATGATTGCTATTTATAATTTAAAAATATAACAAAAGAAAGTAATTATTGGGTATAATACAACAGGCAATACACAATAACAAAGTAATATACAAAGGCATTTAAAACGCCTACTAATATTAAAATCAAAGCTACTATAATAGACACTCAAATACAGGCTATAAAGGATGACAAGATTTATTCTAATAAATTTCTTACCATTTATTTTTCTTGGAAAACTGATTACATAGCATATTATATCAGAACATTATGTATATATAAAAGCAAAACATTAATGAGATATTACTGTTAGTAATAGGACTGACAATCAGTTCTGTGAAATATAATTTTTTAAACAAAGCTGAGAGTGAAAAAAAAAACAAATGCACTTTCATCATCAAAATTAAATTTTAAATACAAAAACTTGTTCTTTTTCTGTAACGAAGTTCATGATCACAAAAAAAAAAGTGCTGACATACAGGAAAGAGAGAAATCGCAATGAAATACATGTTTTACTGCTGCATAAATAAATTATATAAATTAATAAATTATCTCCTTTAAATCAAGTACATTTATTATTATTATTTTATTTTTTTTACTTTGAAATATTAGTTTCAAAATCATTCTGATGGTGCACTGACTTCTAATGAGGAGGCGAAAGGCTTATTGTTATTTCCACGCTCCTTTTTGTTTTGTTTGAGAATGCTTAAAATTTAGATTTAACTTCATCTATGTCTGTTTATATAGAATCATGGTGTGACTACTTTGATCTTTGTGTCATAGTTCTTGTTTGGTGGAGCACCCACATTGAGCTTTTTTGCTGTACGCTCTTGGATTGTTTTTTAATCATAATAAAAATGTATTATGTCATTAATTATAAAAGACTCAAGGTTTTTTTTCCAAATACAGTTTTGTCAATCTGCTAACACTGCTGAGCCAGAAACCTGATCAAATCTGAATAATAACATCTTTAAAAGGAGTGTTCTATATTGTACTGTCCTATATTATTTGGTCCTGGTTTCACCAAAATTCTCAGTTAACAGCAGAGATATGTGCATTATAAGCACCTTAATAACGTTCATGCACATTACACTCATTGTAAGTCCAAGAAGCGCAGTGTTTGGTTACCTGACAATATTTTTTGCAATTACCTTATCTGAAATAAAAAGTGCTTGTGCAGAAAGTTCAGAAAACTCTCCACCTAGATTACAGATCATGGAAACGTGAACACAGCTGTATGGACCATAATCTTTTGAGGGCCGTGTTGGTCACAGGAGCGGGATACGGGTGGGCTCCCACAGCTTACGGGCTAGTTGACTGCAGTGCTGAAGAATATATTCATTGGGGATCACACCCAGATGCACAGTAAACAGTTCATAACACTTCACCACCTCATTCTGATGTTTTCTGCTGTAATACCTCAGCAGTTTCCTGTCACACAATCACAGCAGACACAGTAAACATATAACACATGAATACATGAATTAAAGAAAGTTCAGCAGGTGTTATGTAGTATGTCTAGAATAAGAGTTAGAGTTTTTTAAAAAAAATTTGTTTAAAAAAAAAATGAACAGAGCATGTTTTACCAGTAAATAGTTTTAATCTTTCCACATTTTACTCAATATGCTACTGCTCAATGCTTTGTATTTCTTTTCTGAAATTTACTAGTAATTTCTGGTCAATTCTGAACTACGTCATCCTGTACCTACCTGTAATAATCACAGGTGAGCATTCCTACTGGTGCGGCATCATCTGGGGAGCCAGGTATATCTTTCACTTCCAGTTTGTAACCCTGCACAAAAATTTAAACCATGACAACTCATTTTAGCATGGTAATGGAAATGACAATATTAATGTATTTGTTTTTGGGAGAATAGATCTGCTACACTGCTGCTAAAACCTGAAATACACTACGGGATTTTTGCCCCGATTTTACAGTCTGAACAAGTTGACGCTTGTTGAGGAAAGTCAATGCCAGTTTACAGATTGAAGCTGACAGCTTCCACTGAAAATCGGGTGGTGTATTATGGTCATAGACTCCGATTTTTTAGCTTCAGACATTGATTCTATCAAGTCTGAGGAAATCAAACATGTTTGATATTTTCAGCCAATTTTAGAACCTATTTGTTTTCATTTGTCATGCGTCTCCTAGCAACAAGGCGCACGTTTCTGCATTAGTTTGTTGTTAGTCCAGTGGTGTATGATCCTCAGTCTTGTACTGTAGTGTATGATGCTCAGTTTTCCTTTGTCACTATTTACAGAGTCTGTAAGTGTATGATGCCTACTTTTTTAAAAATCTGTTCAGGTTTTAAAATTCGTATAGTGTATTACAGCCTTAAATTGCTGCTGCTCCTGGTTATTGCTGCTGCTGAAAGCAAGTATAGGAACTGCCAATGCATATGGCAATACGGTGCAGAAAGTATTTAACATAAACTGCTACTGTGCAAATAACATAAAATAACCCACAGCAGATCTATACAGGTTGAGTTGGGGAAGGTGGAGGGTTTCAGAGAAATTCTGAAAGCATGCTGCAGGAATCTCAAGTGAACGTCAGCCATATAAATGCAAGGCAGTATAGCTCATTGGTTTACTGCATAGGCAGCCAATCAGCTTGTGCCAAGAGTCTAGAGTTTCATGACTTAACTAGGCTATATATTTAAACCTCATCAACAATGACCATGTAACTTTCATTATATGTATTATAGTAACTAAAGACGATGCAAGTGTCCATTCACCGTTTCATTTTCAAACCACAGGAAGTAACAGTAGAAATAATCTCCATCCCGGAGAGTCACGGTGGTGTAACCCTTTTGCAGGTACCGCTGCGCTGTTGCAACAAGACTCCAAACCTGTGCAGATTCATGATGAGAATCAGTACCTAATTAAATTCATTGTGAATTAAATGTTTCCGAAAGATATTTTGCTGCGATTAAATGATTAAAAATATAGTAAAAATGATATTATAAATAATAATAATAATAATAAAAATAAAATAAATATTTTCCATCTTAAGATATTTTAAATGTAATTTATTAACACAAAGCTGAATTTTTAGCCTCAATACGCCAGTCTCTAGGTTCACATGATACTTCACAAATCATACTAATATACCGATTTCTGTATGGGCTATAAGCACAAAAACACCTTGTTCTTTATGAAGTCAGCTAGAGGCCCCTTTCCGAGCTCAGAGACAGTGCGATCTGTCACATTTAGGGAGGGCGCAATCATCTGACCTTCTAAACGATCCACGTAGATAAAGTGAATGAGACCTGGGTATTGTTCCAGGTATGTGAGATCATGGTTAAAGATTATAACAATGTCACATAACAAATGAAGAATGATTCAAGATTGAAGTGTGAATGCCACACATCTAAAAAGATTGAAGGGAGGAAATGCAACCAAAATACTCAAAAGGATATGATACCATTGTGATATTTCTTTTGCTTTTGACCAGCAGAAAATCCTTCCAGTCCATTAATTTCTCTCTGCAACAAATGTAAAAGAAAAGTGACTTAATGTTAAAGGAATAGTTTACCCAAAAATGACAATTACACCATAAACTACTCCCCCATCCATCTCAGGTGTATATGACGTTCTTCTTTCAGACGAACACAGTCTGAGTTTTGAATTTATCTTGGCTATTCCAAGCTTGATAATGATGGTGGATAGCGGTCATTATTTGGAAGATCCATAAATCGGATATATATATAATGCATTGTAAAACTAACCTTTGTGGGTTATGACATGTCCTCTGAAGCAGATCGATGGGTTTTTGTACCAGAAATATGTCTAGTTTTACAATTATAATGTAAATAAATGACTGACTGAGCCCTTGGTACTGTTATTTAAGTTATAATTATAACATAAATGTGTCTGAAAAAAGAAAGTCATATACACTTAGGATGGGATGGGGGTGAGTAGGTTAATGTGTAATTTTCATTTTTGGGTGAACTGTTACTTTAGGGCACATTAAAATAAGTATCCATCAGTACTATTGAAGTGTATGTTCAGACATACTGGACCATGCTCAGAGCTCGTTCTTGCAGATGAGGAGCCAATCGCTGACTGCTGCCCATGCACTCAGCTGCAAAAAACAGCCTGTACACTGCACACAGTTGAGTCTTCATGTTTCTACACGAGGGCAGCAAACTGCAACACAACAAATAAAAGGTGAGTTTTAAGTTACTTTTGGCTTTATCCAAGCTAAAATTAGTGAATTTTGCAGTTTTTTTTCATAAAGAGAACAGCACTTACTCTCTTGTAAATCCAGATCCTGATCTGCTGAATGCCTTGTTCTTAAAGTCTGTCCACGCATTTTGAAGTTGGGAGGTCTGAGTATATAAATGAAGAGTTGAGTTGTCAAAAAAATATGCCATTAAAGCTACAGGGTTCTCACCATTTCCAAAACTTAATTTATGGAGGGTGCTGGGGATGACCTGCTTTTAATTTATTGGTATGTAATGTATTTACCTGACATACCAATAAAGTAAAAGCAAATCATCCCTATTTCTTGAAATGAATACATTTAAATGGATTTAAATATAAATTTTAGTGTGCAAATGTCTAGATTTATTCTATATTTTAATACTAAATAAAAGTTTTATTCATCAAGAATGCATTAAATTGACCAAAAGTGACAGTAAAGATAAAAAAGTAGGGCTGTATTTAACATGATATTAAGAAATGTTTCTTGGACATCAAATCAGCATAGAATGATTTTAGAAGGATCATGTGAGACCAGTACAGTTCCTTCATAGGAATAAATGAAAATGTAAAATACATTACAATAGAAAATGATAAATGATTATTTCAATTGTAATAACATTTCACAATACCACTGTATTTTTTTATTGATACTTACTATCTTACTTTCAAACAGAAGTGTAAATAGAAAAACGATTCAGCATGGGAAATTAATTTTGTAATTGCTTAATTTTTCTGGAGCATAGTAACTTTTCAATTTAACAGGCTTTTTTTAAACTAACAAATCATTTATTTTTAATCAAAAAACACCAAAAGATCAATCATTGATCCTAACATGCTTACTAAATGAATCTTTATTGGAACTGCTCAGAATTGAGGAAAAAAAAGAAAAAGAAAAAAAAAAAACTTTTACATTTAGAATATTTAAAGTTAAATCCCATCCTTAATTTGAGCACATTTTAAAGTGGATCTGATCAAGTGTGTGCTCTGTTGTCCACTGACCTGAATGTCCATGCTGGCACAGGTTTTGATTAACTTCTCCAGTCTGTTCCGCTGCTCCTGGACAGAGGGCTGACCCCGCATGGCTGCGGTCCCTTCATGTCCATCGCATAACCTCTTCTCTAACTTCACAAAAGCTTCCAGAACATTAAAAAAAGATCCTGCCACATGACTGTTGGGAATCTGTTGATGTATGTGTAAATAAAATGGAAAAATGAGCAGTCAACTCAATACGTTTATGTAAGACCTACAGTATATAATCATGTTATTCAGCATGATTTGAAAACTATCCAAAGAGCATCTTGTATTCAATAGAAGCAAAAACAGCATATATATTAGGGGTGTAATGATTTGCATATTGTGTATCGAACAGTTGACAGGCATTTTCCAAATCATAGTGATCATCCTTACACCCTTGTTAGTCAGGACTTTGGAGTGAGTAGAGCATGTGTGTGCCATTATTTAGTTGTTTGGAATGCACTTGACTCAAGGGAGTGAGCTAATTTCCTCATTATCTTCAGCTGGGATGTTCCTGTGACAACGCAGCATGGTGTGCTTTTTAATGTCATAAATGTCTTTTTATTGTTTTTAGCATAACTGTTGCAAATAAACATACATTTTATATTTTAAAATATTCTAATATATAAGAACTAATATGTATAAAACATATATATATATATATATATATATATATATATAACTATATTTGTTATGCCTGTTCAAACTGTTCAGTACGATACAACAAACGATAGATAGATAGATAGATAGATAGATAGATAGATAGATAGATAGATAGATAGATAGATAGATAGATAGATAG
>JAUCMS010000022.1:14208929-14220382 GCA_032357445.1 Enteromius radiatus | reverse complement strand
ATAGATAGATAGATAGATAGATAGATAGATAGATAGATAGATAGATAGATAGATAGATAGATAGATAGAACGAAAGAGTGTCACCTTGGTGAGCAGCACTAGAGTTATTCCCGGCCAGAGAGGTAGGCAATACATGGAGTGAGGCATTATGGGACACTCTTTGGATTCCAGGAATACTCTCAATGGGGCTGAAGGGTCAGGGGTTGGAGCTTCAAGAGTTTGCAGACTGTCCTCGGCCATCTAAAATCATTTTAAGGTTTTAAGAAGCACTAAACATAAACAGACCGTATTACAGTGATAAAAAACACTTAGTTCACCTGAACGTCAGGATCTACAAACTGGAAGACAGGAGGACTGTCACCTCTTGGTCGGACTATACATTAAAAATATTAAAAAAATATTCACACATGCAAGTACATAACGTTTATCACTCCTAGAGCATTTCAGTATTTTAGAAAAGTGATCGGAATATAAATTGCAGTAGATAGATGCAGCAGTATGCATTTTTGTCACCTGATTCTCGTTCAGGAGGAGAGGGTTCAGGTGTGTAGAAAACATCAGGGACTGAACTGCTTTCTAACTCCTAAGTACACAGAATTAATTTTTTCTTCATTTTCTTAATGAAAAAAAACAAAGCTGTGAAGCAACTGTGAAGATATCAAACCTCAGAAGTTTCATCTAGGTCGATTTTGCTGGGATAGAGATCTTGCACCATGATGATCAGAGCCAGGAGATCAGAGGTGTGTAGACTGCTGGCATTTCGACTGCACAAAAAAAAATCAGAAATCAGAGATTCAAAGTTTTTGTTATTGTCACTTCCTTCTGATGTTGTGGTCAAAACATCATGGCCTTAATCAGCATTTCCTGTACCTGGAGTAGAAGGCCAGCAGTTTGGTGTTCACCAATATGAAAGCGTGTAGCACCTCCTCACCCATTCTGTCCATGTTGCTGTTGATCTGCTGAACCAGACGACGCTCCAGAAACTCGATGCACTGCTCACAAAGGGTCGGGTGGATCAACCTTTCCACCGCCTGAACAGAGGCAGAGAACTTATCGTACATGATCTAAAACTAGCATGCAACTGATTAAAATAACAGACATACACACCTCTACTAAAAAGCTTTGGTCGTTCACTCGTAAGCGGCTGTATGTTTCCAAAAGGCTTCGCAGATTCTTCCACAAGCGGTTCCTTTGCTCTGTATCTTGAGGGCGCAATCTGACAAAATAAAAAGTCCATTTAAAAATGTTTCTTGATTGATTTTTTATTTTTTTTTGCATTTCAGTTCAAAGGCTATTGCAACAGTCCTTGGTGTAAAAATAAATAATAATAATAATAATATTAAAGTGAAACGCAATATACTAAAATCTACAAGATGTAAAAATTTTAATTCTGTCATCATTTACTCACCCTCAAGTAGTTACAAATCTGTATGAATGTCTTTGTTGTTCTGAACACAAAGGAAGATATTTTAAAAAAAGTTTGTAACCAGGCTGTTTTGGGTCACCATTGACTTGAATAGAATTTTTTTTCCTACTATGGAAGAACAAGGAAATTTATACAGGTTTGCAACTACTTGGGGGTGAATAATGATGACAGAATTACCATTTTTGGGTGAGCTATTCCTTTAATCTGGTTTTGAACTAAAAATGCAGTTCTCACTCTTTCCTCAAGAGGGCACCGCTGAATATCACCATGCCAAACATGATTTCTGTGAGTTTCTTCACCACATGGATCTTTCTCTTCAAATCATCTTCGGTCTCATCTCCATCTCCATTCACAGCGATGTACAGGCATTCCTCAAACTGCATGACAGAGCACAACATCAGCATGTTAGTGATTTTAATCAATTGAAAAGCTGGGGAATGTTATAGTATAGGAGTTAAGTTCTTAATAAGTAATTAAGTCATAGTTCAAGTAATTTTTAGAAACATGCCTTAGAAAAAAGCATTACTGGTATGCATCTTAAGACAAAGCAAAGACACTGACATTCAGTGCAAGTTTCTTTCAGCTGAAACAGCTCAGATTTACATTTTAATCTAGGACTAGCCTTTTCTGTAAAACTAGGGTTTAATTAAAGTGGGAGTTATAATATAGAATATAAAAAAAAAAAAATATATATATATATAGTAAAATTTTACTTTTTATATATTAGGTTAATATAAAAGGTATATATAATAATTAAATATATTACTTAGATTTAATATATATATATATATATATATTTGATTATAACTTATAGCCAGTATACACGCAATATAAAATATGATTTATATGACATTTCCTTTACAGAATAATATATTTTCTAAGTATTTTACAAGTAAGTTATTGAATGCTGGCTCTCCATAACAGGATGCATGTATGTTATTAGTGTTAGATGACTCTTTTATTCTGCTGTGGATTACCTGCTGCAGAACATAGATATGATTGTTTTCTGTGCTGAAGGAGGTGTAATTATCCCCGAGTCGGTCCACCATGGTGCTACAGGAGATGATGATGGGTGCGAAGAGAGTGTTAATGCTGTCTTCAAACGCAGGGAGCTGAGAACACATAATGTTTTTTTATTATTATAAATAACCATTCAATATTCCATAACTACGTGCACACTCAAAATAATAATAATAATAAATTATAAAATAATCATATATAACATATCATACAACAATAATTATATTAAGTATTATTCATGTTTCTTTAAGTCAAACAGCATTCATTTTGAACATGGTTCTCACTCGTTCTCCTTCCTCCTGGGAAACTCCATACTGCTCCTGAATCTTCTGCTCGAACTCAGTGTCAGTCCAGTAGAACAGAACCTCTGCGCTCTCATTGGCCACCAGAAGACACTTCATTTTTCTTAAACACAAATGCAATTATTAGTTCATTCTAGTTATACTGTTTCTCTCACTTATCTCTCATTTAATGATTCTAAAAAGACTTAAACATCATAAACTTGACAAACTCATAAACGTCTCATCGCATTTAGTCAAAAAAGAAGAAGAAACAATAGCCTAATTGTAATAAAATCCTAGCCTATATTTCACACAATAATATATTTAGTTTAGTTAGTTAGGCCAGCATGCATCCTCATCTGATAACTGCTCCTGTAAGACACGAAAAGAACTTAAAAGTAAATATTTCAGAGTACAAGTACTAGTCCCTATTGGAATAAGTACTTGTATCTAATGAAAACGTACTAGTATATCTATGATTAAGTAATAATATATAATGAATAAGTACTTGTAACCTTAGAAAAGACACTAGTACCTAAAGAATAAGCACTAGTAGTTAATGAACAAGCATTAGTACTTAATGGAAAGCATACTAGTATCTAAAAAATAAGTACTGGTAACATTGAAATAGATACTAGTGCGGTTTATAGATTAAATGTTAAAACGGCTTGCCATACACCTCTCGGTTCCTGCTGAATGAAACTAAGGCTCACGACCCAACGTTTTATTCACAAAAAGCCATAAGAACTTGTTCCACTACACCTTCTAGCCTAACGTTACATGTTTTATTAAAGCAAACTTACTATTTTAACGTTCACTTCTAGAACAGCAGAGCATCATTGCGCATGAATCCTGATCCAGTCTCCAAATCACAGAATAAGAAACAGTTTGTTATCAACTGTGAACTACGGCAGAGCTTCCGTGAAGTGTGTGTGTGCGGGTCACGTGATTTGATGATCAGCTGCGAGCGCGCGACACGTCTGGAATTCAGATCATGCGCGGTGGAGCTGAAGCGCGTGACTCCTTACTACTCATTCATATAATAAACTCATTCAGACTCTTTCTTTCCTTTTTAATAAAGTAATAGCCTAGTTTGAAACTGTATCAAGTTAAGTGGAGTTACATGTTAACATTTTAAGAAAAGACAAATCAAATGTAATCCAATAATCTTTGTTTTATTAACTTTTAACAGCTGCTATTTTCTACATAGCTATCAAACACAATGTAGGCCTAGCATATAAAATATATAGTAAAATAAAGGTCCTACTGCATTTTCTTTCTTTCTTCCTTTAAAAAAAGATTTTCATAGTTTGCACAAGTGGAGAAAACAGCAAGTTAAACAAATACTGAAAGATGCTAAGACATCTTTCTTTCGCTCTGTATTTCTTCCTGTATGAAATTGTAAATAAATATTTGTGTGCTTTCCTTTGTTCAGTATATGACACACACATGTAAGAATTTCACAATGTATCAGCTTTAACCCTCTATGCAATTGGCTAATGCATAGTATAAACACCATGAAATCCACCATCTTGGTTTGAGGGGGATGGGTTCTGGCTTCTCCAAAGTATAAACATTTTCATGCTGGGTTTGGTTACAGTGTGCATGGCAAAGCCAGGCAAGTCACGCAAAGGTAGTTTGACTCTTCACAGAGCTCCAGTCCACAGAATATACAGAGAAGGAAACGTCACACTTCATTATGTCTGTATATGAATCCATGATCAGATGACAAAGACCTACCTGCTTGCTTCACAAGGATCATGCATATTCATAATTAATCCAAGATTGCAGCAGGTCAGTCAGGACATTTGCACCAGCAAAACTCAAATCACAAAACTCAATTCTGAGGTAGATTTTGCTTTTTGTTTTTTAAGAAAACAAACCAATAAATTAGTTCCAATGCGAAAGCCTCTGAAAGCCATCTTGGTCAAAAATGACAAAAATTATAAGACAATTATTCCTCTTATTTATTTGCACTGTAAATTAGTGAAAGTTACTAAGATCTGAGATCTTGAATTACAATAAAATAAATAATATGAGACAAGTGAGACAGTTGTGGCTACTGGGCATGCGCATTATTTTGTGTCACACTGTACAATTATGCTAATGTTTTTGCAACGTAGCCTACAAAAATTACTCTAAACCACATGCTTCAATGACGCACATTTAAAATACATGGGTGGAGTAATTGAAACATATAAGCACACTTCAGTTGAATAACAAAGTTTAGCCTGCCCTTTTTAACTTCTTTTTCTCATTATCACTCTCAGATACAACAACAGCCTAATTCCTTATATATACTGACAAATTAAATTTAACCTTCAGTTCAATATGGTATGAGATGACTGGAATTGATGTCCTGTTGAGCTGTCACCCCGTCAAGGCCGCTGTAGCTCTTGTCGCCGGAAATCGTCAGCTCTCCATTGAAATGAATGGGATCGCGTCGCTTTGTCGCTGCGTGTCGCGTGTAGTGTGAACGGGGCTTCATAGTCAAACTGTTTAAAACATAGTGAATTAAACAACTCGATACAATGCAGAAAGTTTCCATCTAACATTCATTAGAAGGTGTATGAGTCATTTCACTAGCTAGCAGTAAGCTTGTTTACCTCACCTGAAATGTTCGTAGATTTGTTTTGGATGTTTGAATGGAATATTTATTTGTATACTTTTTACTGTGTCGTGCAAACATAACTGGGAACAGACTAGTCTTAGACGTCATGTTCACAGAAAGTTGGCTAAATAAAATGTTTGCATTTTTGATTATTTATTTTAGTTTATATTTTGCAGTGCAAGTGAGTTAGTGACTTCTGCGGTCTAAAGTTGAGTAAATGTAAAGGCCTGCTGTGTCATGTCAGACTTTGTGACTCTTGACCAAGTGTGAATGAGCCTGGATTCTGTTTATGAGTGTTAAAATGAACCACATGTGAACTGCAGACATGTTTTGTTTTATAGCACAATGTTAATTCTGTATGCATTTTAGTGCACTTAATGGGTAGTATATTCATTTAATGACCGCATCAAGGCAACATATTTTGGTTTGGTCCAAATACATAACGCATCTACATGACTATGTAATTTAAAACATGTCTTGAACCAGCTTTGATGAGAAGAGATCAAAATCCCCTTTATCTAAATCTGAGTCTCATTCAGGTGCAAATGGTTCTCATCACTTAGTACTGCACATGATTGTTCTGACACCACAGTTCGCTCTCATTCCTTAACAAAGTCTTGTCCCAGCTGCTTGGAAAGGGAACATCTGCTCATGTGCATGCTGCAAACTGGCTCCTTCCCTTTGTGAGCCCTCCAGCACTGGGATGAGGACCCTGCCGGGCCTTTGAAGACTAGCGAGTTGATCTTCTCCCCCTGACCTGATGGGACATAAAGCTCTCGGTCTTGGGTTACCAGTTGCAGCGCACTGTCACAATTTATTTCTGTAGTTCTTTGTGTTCAGGCTCTTATATAAATCACAGAGATCTTAGCTTGCTTTTATCCTGCTATCGCATGCTCCTGAACATGTGCTGGAATACAGCCTCTATCTCACAGCACAGTCTCTTAAAGAGTCATAGCGTACATTGTTTGTACTTTTTTCAGTTTTCATTACTATACAAGACAAATGGAATTCAATATTTGTGATGTTCACAAATTCTTTTTGAAGGCTGAAAAACCTGGATTCATAAAGAGAGGCCAAGTTCATTCATATTTGATCAAGAGGCACAAAATCTGACAAGAGTCAGCAGGCCTTTACCTTAATTAAATTAGACAACAGAAACCATCAAAGTACTCATTTTCATTAACTTTAAAGTTTTTTTCATAAATCGTTGTTAAATATCGAACCAAATTCTATGTCAAACGAAGATGAACTTGTTTCAGTTTTAAAAGAATTAAAAATAACTTTAATTTACTGAATTCTGCAACACAAAAACCATCAAAGATGTCACAAACGTTTAAGAGTGCACACTGAAAAATAAAATAAAAATTACATAAAAAGTACAAAAGCTGTCACTGGGGTGGTACCTTTTCAAAAGGTACACGTTTGTACCTATTAGGTTCAAATATGTACACTTTAAGTACTAATATATGTACCTTTGAGGTACCAAAATGTACCCTTTTATTGTAATAAATAATAAAATAAAATATAAAATCAATACTGTTTTTTGCATTTTCTTATATGTTAAATATCAAACCAAATAAAATGTGAAACCAAAATTAATGCATTTCAGATGCAAACCTAGACACATTTACTGAAATTATTACAAAATAGTGTATATCCGTATGCTTTGAATATTCAATACATTCAATATTGTAAATGACAAGTCAAAAACAAGATCTTCAATAAACATTTTTACTATTATTTTATTTATATATTTTGACAAAAATAACATTCAGACAACCATTTCCATAATAAAATAATGCTCTTTAACTGAAAAAATATTAACAACTCTAAATTTGCAATAAACACATTCAAGGAGGAAAATAGCTTGTGAAAGTGTCATTTTACAAATCAAAGACCCTATAAATCTTTAAAATCACAACAGAATCTTCCAAATCTAAGGAAATGCTATGACGCTGATAGAATTACTGACCCTGGAAAATCAAACGCGGTCATAACCAAGCCCGAGGGGGGGGGGGACTTTTTACAGAATTCATAGAAATCGTTTGAAAGCTGAATCCATTTTTTTTTCTCCATTGTGAATACGTGACCAAAGCATACTGTGAGCAACTCAATACATTTGAAATTCAAAGGGCAGTTTCATTGCTAAACATTAAAATCAGTATCTGCTGGATATTTTACAAAAAGTACAATATAGTTATCTGCCAACGTGGACAAAAGTCAACTGTTTTTATATACACATAAACACACACACACAATCATAATCACACATATACATTTATATAAATAATATTTATAGAGCAAGGAAGCACACAGTTTAAATCAAAAACCAACTGTATGTACATTTATTAATATAAAAAAGGTCTGTACCTGTACAAAAACATTTGTCACTTTTTTTGTTTTAATTAATGCAGCTAGCAGCAAAAATGAATCGCTGTACATGGTTTTATAGTGGCCCTAAAATTATATGCACAATTTGGCGACACATAATCAGAAATATCAAGCCAAATGGTATTTTTTTCAGAATGTACAATACTTATCTTACCATTTTTGCAATTACTTTTTAAATAATTTGACAAATGTATTTTTGTATCACTTGAAAAATAAATAGAGCTGGAACTCCCCGGGGTACTTACTTACTTTGGACATACTTTCTAAAAATAATTATATTTTAAGTTTTGCTTAATTGTCTAACACCTTCCAGGGCCCGGGTATCAACACAGTAAGGTAGTGTTAAAGAAATCTGGAGAACTAAGCTCAGGTTCACAATGTTATAGCAAAAAAAAAAAAAAAACCTTTGGACATGATGCAAACGGACAAGCTATTTTCCTGAGCTCTGCAACAACTTTACGATACACAGTTCTTCATAAAGCATAACGATGCCTTGCGAAAACTCCCTACTCTTTCCTTTTCAGCTTCAAAAGAGTCTGAGCTACAATGGGAAATCAAACATGTAAACATTATAAATATAAGGCTGTTTTTCTCAGAGAACCGATAAAGATTGCAAAAAGATAGTGTGGTATGTGAACTTCTAATTTAATATAAGGATGTTTTAGTAAATATCTAAATATCTTCCCATAGTACCTTCATCGTCGTACAGTTTGAAATGATAAAGCAGCAACCGAATCAAGAAAAAACATCAGAAAGAGAACCCAGGACTGCAAGCTGTTTTTCAGCACATGGGTCAGTGTTAAAAGTTATAAAGACGGCTTTAAATAGGAGGTTCATATTTACTGTCCTGCAATGAAAAAGAAAGATCAAGATTTGGCCCTGTGCCTTTTGAGTGGCTTCAGACCCCAGAGTACAAAAACGTACACAAGAGAGATGTAATTCAGATCGTACTGTTATTTGTACAATGTGATTTAGCAGGATTAACCTCCTTTCTTGGTCCTGAAACAACATTTCCAGCAAGCAATCATAGTTTGAAGACGTGCAGCCCTAAGTTTAAGCTGTCTCTAAAATGATTGGTTGGAAGGACAATATTCAAGCCCCGTTAAATCTAACCCTAAAATCTGATTGGCTGTCAAGCTGGAATGTTGTTTAAGAACCAACAAGGATGTTGATCCAGGAACGAGTCCTACTTGGCTAAATCACTTAAGCTGACAGACAGGCCCACACAGAATTGAAATGGCTGTCGCTTGCATCCTGTGCATTTTCATCATTAAAATATTTGGGCTAATCTGATAATGTTTCTAGCTACCAATGAGAATGTAGTGCTGTCGTATCTGTTTAACGCATGTTTAAACCCATTGCACATTGTCTTCAACATCGGATTACAAAGCTCTCCATGAAGCCGACTTCATTACACTCCTGCGACCGAAAGCCACTAAGGGCAACCAAAATACATTCACTTTCCACAAGTCGAGCTTTTCTTGTGGTAAAAAAAAAAAAAGAAAGAGGAGAAATGTTGTTGGAAGCGTTCAGTGCAACCCTTGCTTGAACCAAGGAGTCTTTTCCATGTCTCTGTGGGCTTATAAAAAGAGGAGAAGGCCACGAGGATGGTCTGAGGTCGGTCAGTGTGTGTTATCTGCGGCAGGCGTAGGCGTTAATATTCTTGATGACGTAGAAGCCGATGGATACAGGTGGCATGGCTATCGTTCTTCCTGCCCTGAGTGTCCGTGGCTTGAGCTTGGGGAACGTCTCGTTGTCCACCATATGCAAGGGCTCTCCGTTCAGCTGGACAGACCTGCGAAGCAAAGGGACGTGTGTTAGCATGCTAACTGTTTTATATCAGTATATCAATATGAGAACTGTAATAGGCTTTTAGATAGGCTATATGAAGTGGTGAACCAGATATCAGTCAAAGCATTATTTTAGACAAAAGTAGCTGGATTTAGGACCCAGTTACACCAAGTGTAAAGGGAGTCTCTAAAAATAATAAACTCTCTGATCCCGCGCTAGGGGGCGCTACAGCCATATCAAGATTATAGAAAACAAACTTCCTGATTTGAGAGTGTTTGGAAGAGCTGGATGCCACACACAACTGCACAACTCGCTCACAAAGGTTGCATTTACTTATTTGATGAAACATTCTGTTAAAAAGTCTTCATAAGAGTTTTTAAAATGTCATTTATTTCTGTAAATCTGAAGCTTTCAGCATCATTACTTAAGTCCTGAGTGTCATGATACTTCAGAAATCATTTTAATATGCTGATTTGCTGCTCAAGACATAATTATTAATTTTATCAAGGTTGAAAACAGTGCTGCCTGATATTCTTTTGTGGAAACTATGAAACTTTTCAGGACTCTTTGAATAAAAACATGTTTAAAAGAACATTTTTATAAAACAGATTGTTTTATTATACATTATAAAACATTATAAATGCCTTTAGATCTACTTTTGATCAATTTAATGTGTCCTTGCTAAATAAAAGAATTAACTTAACAATAATAATACAAATAAATCAATAAAATCATCAGACTGTTAAGTGTTTGTTTAGTTAAAACTAAATCTAATTAGCAATTAAAAAATATTTAAAGCTAAATATAATGCATAATAACTATTTTATATGTCATTTATTGATTCCCAGTATACTTATTACAACAAAAAATAAGATTAAAAAGGTAGTGTCCTATTCTAAGCTCAACCTGGGATAGTTAAAAAACAATATTGGTCAATATTAAGAAATAAGAAAGAAGCTGTCCTGACCATTTCTTATAGTTCCAGCAGATATCTGGATGATCTGACCCATCACCTCTGCTTATCTCATGGTACCACAGACTGAAATGATCAGGAAGCTGCGTTTGCGTTTGCCCTGAAGCCCTTCTGAAACACAGTGTGACGGCACGCATCAGACGCGACGGTGAGGTGGGATTGTTGATCTTCCCAATCAGCTTTACCCCGGGGAGGATTTACGCTCAGGAGTTCAAAGCAGACAGAAGTATGTAAGAACACAGTCAGTGTTTGGCTCAGGGCTTCTGCAGAGGAAGATCAGCATTTCTTCTGGATAGAATTCAAATTGCATTAAAGTCTCCAGATAGTTCTGGAGCTCTAACGACCTCTTGCTACAGATGTAGGTATGTGTTTGAGAAATGAAAAGACCTGAAAAGACAAACCCTTCAAGGCACAGAGAGATCATAAACATCAGCCGTGATCACACAGTAGCTTCTCAACACCGCTGTTTTTTATATTTAAAAGATCATCTTTAGGTCAGCTTCTACATTAAACAGGACTAAAAAAGGAAACTGTGTGACATTGATATTTCTTGAAGACGACACTACACAATATTTTAAGCATTTTTTTGAAAGCCTTTATAATGTAAAAAAAAAAAAAAAAAAGTTTAGTCTTGAAAAGAAAAAACATATTAGTATTTTTATTTACACAACTTATAACATATATGTGATCAAAAATACAGTAAAACAGTAGTTATTTGGAATTATATTATACTTTAAGTAACTGTTTTCTATTTGAAAATATTTTTAAAATGAACTTATTCCCATTGCACAAAAGCTTAAAAATAGAAATAGTTTTTCTATTTAATTTTTTTCTATATTATTTTTTCTAAAACAATGTACTTTAGATTTATTTAATGATTTAAATATATATATACACAAACACACACTTTTAAATATTTTTTTATTGTTTTATTAAATATTGTATAATATAACAATTTTA
>JAUCMS010000022.1:14192375-14208829 GCA_032357445.1 Enteromius radiatus | reverse complement strand
CATTGCACAAAAGCTTAAAAATAGAAATAGTTTTTCTATTTAATTTTTTTCTATATTATTTTTTCTAAAACAATGTAGTGGTTACTTTAGATTTATTTAATGATTTAAATATATATATATATATACACAAACACACACTTTTAAATATTTTTTTATTGTTTTATTAAATATTGTATAATATAACAATTTTATATAAAAGTGTGTGTTACTAATATTATCTCAAATTCACTTTAATGATTTAATATGCATCCTAGTAATAATTTCTTTATTCATTCTTTATATATATATATATATTATATAATAAAATTATTTTTATTAAATTCTAATAACAAAACAATATTATAAAATTGTATGTGTGTGTGTGTGTGTGTGTATATATATATATATATATAAAAAGAAATGAATACAAAATTTTTAATTAAATCATTAAAGTGACTTTTTGTATAATATTGTTTTATGAGTAGTTTTAAAAAATAATAATATACATTTTTGATCAATTTAATGATTTAATGGATAGTATTAAATTCTTTTTAAAAATTAAATATTTAAACAAAAAAGTAATAATTGTATACATGTGTTACATTATATAATACATCTACACAGAAATTGTTCAAATGTAATGTAAGTGTACCCAGCTCTCTGAATACCCCTTTCTCTCTTTGTTTCCATGTTGTATTACAGAAATATGATTCAAAACAGACAAAGTCAGATCGGCCAAACACTGTAGGGAAAATGTATCCTTGAAAAGAGCAACTCTGTCTGAGAGTGTTTAAGTGTGACCCCACAAAATGAGCAGTTAATTTCCCTGCATATGCGTTACAGAGGAGTTAAGCATTGGAATGTGTCATGAGTAACTTTATAGTCTGCCTGTATATGTTACTCACTGAATTTGCTCTGCAACACACTGATTCAGCCCATATGGAGCTTTGGCCATTTCTGAAGACACAAATACACTGCATGCCTCACTATTTCTGACTGCACAGACACAATGTAAGGTGGGAAGTCTTGACTAATTAACCTAATAACTGCATTTAATGTGGATATAATTAAGAAGTAGTGACTTAATGGAAAAATGGCTGTAGATTTACAAGCCTTCGAGTTTCTTCAGAATCAAAATTTCTATAAATATTATCGAGCATGGCAAGTGGATGGTTTATGATTATTAACCGTGGGAATGGGTCTCTCAAAACACACGTGATTATGGGTTTGTTTTCATACGGGTCTATGATAGATTGCTCTCTGTGATATAACTGGTAATTACTCTCTGCTTCTTCTCAATATTCCTTTCTATCCTTCATTCAGTTTTTCCTCGACGGAGGGATTTAAGCGTAGACTTATTCAAAGCATTTCTGTTTCGCTGATCGACACCACCATCATGTTTTCAAAGCATCACGCTTAACTCCCAATAATAGACGTTAAGCTCAGACAGAGGTGGCCTTCTGGATCACAATTCCTCAAAAGAAAACAAGAGAAAACCAGAGAGGAGAGCAAAAAACGGCTTGAAATTCAAGCTGAAAGCTGCTGACAAAACTATTGCCAACATCTGCCCCAAAGGAAGCTGCATTTCACTGTACACTCAGTTTGAATTGAGCTTCAATAAACCAAGACAATGTTATTATGCTAACTCAATTGGATTGTCCATGTTTAATGGACGTTTTGAAGTTTCGTTCTTGGCTTCGAATTATTTCTAGCGGAAAACTCAAAACAGAGCACTCTCTGGTGTTTGTGTCGGCTTTGAGTGAAAAATATGACGTGTCTCTGAACAGCCGAGATGATCTGTGAATCATATCAGAGCGAAATGGGGTGTTTGTGACCAACGAGTACGCTTCTTAAGTAATCACATTTGTGAAGTTTTTCATTCATGACTAATGTCTAGAACAAGTCGTTAGAAATAACCTGTCAAGACCAAATGCTGTATTTTAAACACATTAGCTGAGAATCTACTTGGCACCGATAATAACTGAAACCACATTCAGAAGAAGAATTCAAAAGAAAACGTCCACAAGGGTCAAGATAGACGTTAAGGATGTAGACGTGTTTACTTCGGCTTTATCAAGTAAGCGAGCGGCCACGAGATAATCCACAGATCCCATTTAAGAGTTTGAGGCGATGTTTTTATGACCCAGGTCTCTCTTTTGCCCTTTCCATGATTAGGTTAGTGTTGGCGAAACGGGATCCCCATTTGTGGAAGAGTTGAATATTTAGTCAGAAAACAGTTAGTACAGCTGTGTGTGTGTAGACAGTTACAGAGCACCAGATTTATCTGTTCCGTCTGAGTTAAAATGTTTAGTGAAGCAACAGCACTCCACGTTGATTATTATAGTAAAGCGAGAACAGAAGCATAAACTGCATTCTTAAATAAGCTGAGGTCAGAGTTCGGAGACAACTAATAATAATAAAAATAATAATAATTATTATTATTATTATATAATACTATTTATAATAGTAGTATTACTATAATAACAATAGTATCATTATATATTATACACCAATGGAATATTAGTATTTACATACATTAGCACCTAATAATAGTATACCATAACATTATAAAATATAATATATCAAATTAAACTTATCCACAAATAAGAATCTCATTTCACTTATACATATAAATATACTACAAAACTGAATTTTATTTTATTTTAATTAGATTTCTTTTAATATAATAAATGCAACAAGAAGCCTTTTTGAGGCGTTTAACAAAAACACAATTAATTTGTCAGTTCCCTTAAAAAACTAAATGTAATATTTACATGTTTTGTTTCTTCTGTCAGTAAATCTCTGTCATGGATGATAACTGACTTACGTGGAATGAAGTCCATCTGTGCCGAAGGGCTGTAACAGGTATTGGTGAACAGTTTTATTTCGCAAAGTCCCGGCCAACTTGATTTTTTTCCGTGAGCGATGCAGGTTGATGATGTAGATGGTTATGGAACCTCTGACATAATCGTGACTGCAAGAAACACATTCAAATTTACAATGCGGCAACATTTGATTTCTGAAGAATCATGTGACAATGTGACAGCTGAAAATTCAGCTTTGTCATAGTTTCAAATAGAAAACAGTTACTTTAAATATTAATAATATGCCACCTTATTACTGTTTGTACTATATTTTGACTGCAGCCTGGGTGAACATGACATAAACATAATATATCAAGCCTTCAATACTCAATTGAATACACTTCAAAAACAAATCAACACATTTGTAAGAAAACAGGCAGATGTTACAGCTCTCATTTACCATTCAATGACAGAAACATTGAGTCTGTTCCCAGAATTCCTTTAACAAGAGACAATGTGTTATATTTTATGTCTCCAAACCCTGATGTGATCCAATTTCAGTACACAATAACCAAATTATAAAGTACTGTATATAAGCAAAGGAGGCCCCAGTACTACGTCATGTAAAAGAGCTGATTGTTTTCACGAAACAACTGTAAAAGCATTAGCTCCCCTCCCAAATTCACTGGGGTAACAAAAGCTTTATATGCGTTTGTGCTTACATTTCAGCGACTCCAGCATACTGCTCCTTGTTTTCAGGGTTATACCGCTGAAGAGCTAGCTTTAGGGAATATTAACTGGAGATAAGTAACTGGCAACACGATTAGGCAAACATGATAAAATTTAATAAGGATTCTAAGGTGAAGGCAAGGAAAACATAGCCGCAGTGCACGAATACCACATGTGTGCACCGGTCATAGCTTGGCTTTTGTGAGGCAAGGCTGTTAGTTATCTCACCAATCACGAGCAATCCGGGCCATGTGCATCTTTACACCTTAGCGCACACTGAATAGAGTTCAAGGGGAAAAAAGAAAACTTCAGGAACGAGACAAACCCGAGACTGTGTAATGAAAACATCTCTCGTGTCATGTGATACATGTGCGGTGTCTCAGTTTTAATAGACTTTGGTAACTTGGGTAGATATTTTCCAGAAGGGCGCGTTAGATCAGACGAACAGATCGAAAAATGATAAACATTGTCCAAGACTTTGAAACAATGTGCCTCTCCAGCATTCGCATGGGGAACATAAACATGGAATCCTTTGTTTGATGTCAGCGAATGGTCCTGGGGAAATGTGGAGCGGAGAAACCACTCAGAGAGGCCTGTTTTGTATAAGGGTGTTGTGATGGATTAGTGAAGATACTGAAAGCATATCCATGACTTGTCTGACCGGCCATTTTAACCACTAATAGAACTGAAAACTTGAAAGAGGCTGGAGTGAATGAGACCCGAATGTCTCGCAAAGAAACATTGTTCGCTTTTCCACTGACACGGAGGAAATTCTGGAAATAAGATAATATGATTGTTGACATTTAACAGTGCCATTTTAATAAAAAACATTTTCATTTGAAATGAAATCGCCTGTCTATCATCAATAAAAACAGCCAGCGTCACCTTGCCACTGGAAAAGGCAAAGCAAAAGCAAGGCGTTTAGTGGATAGGTTTTGCTGCAGACCAGCTGTTTTGGGTTTCATGCCATTTACAGAGATTACTTGTTCGGTTTGTGGCGGTTTCGGGTTGATGGATAAGACATAATGAGATGAGATTTTGAACGTGGCCCAAAACTGTCATCTGTATGTATCAGAAAGTTTAACTGGATAATGTCAGTGTGCTTTTAAACATCTCATGGCTAAAGACCTGAAACCCTCTCAACTACAAATTAAGATGTTAAAACAAATACAATTTAACACTTTTCCAGTGTGTATTCCTAAACTGCACTCTCAGAAATAAAGGTACAAAAGCTGTCACTGGGGCGGTAGCTTTTCAAAAGGTACATGTTTGTACCTTTTAGTATCTTAAAGGTACATATTTGAACCTAGTAGGTACAAAAGTGTACCTTTTGAAAAGGTACCGCCCCAGTGACAGCTTTTGTACCTTTATTTCTGAGAGTGTGCCTTGTTAGGGAGTTACTAAAAGTAGCAATGCCACATTTTGTAAAGCCACTCACTGGCAGGCCAAAAAAAAAAAAAATGAAAATGTCTTTTCATTTTAGTGATTCAACAATTAATTTTAGGGATTCATTGATTCAAGTCAAAGATTCATTCTATTGATCTGATAATTAATTTTCATGATTCAGAAATTCATTCAAGCTCTTTACTGTATGTTGTCTTTTATTTAACAAAATATGTAAATGCTGCTAGCTTTTGACTCAATTAAAAATGATGACATTCTCTAGTTTTGTTACTGGCATTTAACAAATTTCTCTCTTTTGTTTAATGTTGTCATCTAAATTTTTGATCCTCACAGTTATTACCAGATTACTGCTCTCATTCTAAATAATTACATAGAAATAAAAGCATATTATATCGGTGTTGACTACCCTACCAGTAAGCAAGATTTATTTTTAAAATGATTATTACTTTTTTTCAGCAAAAGTATAATTATTAATTAGTGACAATTAAAACATTTTGATGTTACAAAAGTTTTATAATAACTCAAATCAATGCTGTTATTTGAATTTTCTATTATTTAAAAGATTCTAAAAGCAACTGTTTTCAACACTGATAGTAAAATTATTTAATGAATGTACATCAATTACACTTAACACTTAATATAATAACATTTGTTTTTTAAATAACAAAATTTTAACCTAAATAGCAACAATTTCACAATACTGTTTTAATGTTGTTTTTCCCTTAAATAAATTGTCTCAATTAAAAAGATACACTCATTAAAAAGCTTTCATGTGTTTGTTGACTATACTGTACTTCCCATTACGAGTAGCACATTTCAAAGCAGCTTCCCCAATGTTGTTTTCTTTACTGTTTGAGTCAAATGGTCTGTCCTGCAGGAATCCTGAAGCCAAGGGCCTTTAGCAGCACAGAGACAGAGCTGTAACTGAGCTGAGACACAGGGATCTGTAGACCGTAAACCTACACTGCTGCTGAAAACCTGGCAGGTCCCGCTCACATCATTCTGGGGGTAATAGATAATCATCAAAGGGAATGATGGCACTTTTTATCTGGCCTGGGTACAGACC
This sequence comes from Enteromius radiatus, assembly GCA_032357445.1. Taxonomy (NCBI): domain Eukaryota; kingdom Metazoa; phylum Chordata; class Actinopteri; order Cypriniformes; family Cyprinidae; genus Enteromius; species Enteromius radiatus. The sequence goes on along the minus strand of JAUCMS010000022.1, from coordinate 14,202,847 downwards.
TTCCTATTGTCCCGCAGCTCTACTCCCCTCACCTGCCTGAGCCTCTGGTGTCTTTCAGCGCCTCTCACGCTGTAGAAAGAGACTCTGCACACTTGACAATTGATACTTGTTAAATTTTATGGGCTCTCACTCTGAAAGAGTGGCTGTCTGGACTCAGTAATTTATGTGTTTGAGAATGAGCAGGTAAGCCCTAAAATCCTCCACTATGGCTATGTACTCAAATGACGGCAAGCTGTGTTGAAATAATGCAACAGGTTAGAAAAAAAAGGAAATTTACACACATGCAATCTTGTTTTGGTGATGTACTTGCTATATACACTGAAGTTCTGTTCCAAAATCTAACAGGCAGCCTACCTAAAAATCATTTTTAAGGCATTATAAGTCAACAAGATTTCACTGACTTCTAAGAAATTGGTTCTGGAGCCAATTTTCACATAGGGCAATCAAGTGGCAACCCAACACAGCACCAAAATGGTTGATTGTACAAAATTGAATCACAGTGGTTTCATGCTCTCTGCATCCATTATTCCACCACATAAAACACTGCGGTCGGAACAAACCATGTTTATCTCTATTTGAAGTGAAGCTGTATAAAATGCAGTCTGGGTCATATTTAAATAGTTTGGAAGGCAATAAGATCACGGGTTTATATAAAAATATTACACAGCACAAACGTTTTAAACACACATAATGTTTCTTGAGCAGCAAATGAGAATGATTTTTGAAGGACCATGTGACATTTAAGACTGGAGTAATGATGCTGAAAATTCAGCTTTGCCAGCAGAGGAATTAATATTATTTTATTAAAAAGTGGGACCAAGGTGGCGCCGAAGAGTAATCATGTGTTTTTTTTTTTTTTTCGAGCTGGCTAGCCTCGGATATCTATAAATGTTTCTGCATTATTTAATCATAGGAGTGGCTCAGAGCATGCTTCATTTTAACAATTGTTTGATTAAATCTTCTGGTATTTGGCTGAAAAGCGCTAAGAAAACACTCAAATGAACCCAGTTAATCCCTGATGGAGAGGTCACAAAAATCATTGCTAATGATGCTGCTAACAATCCTGTCACTAAACCTTAAACAAGCTATGAAGAGCATGGCAAAGGTTATAGTGGCAGTGACTGATGTTAAGATCTCGACGAATCACAAACCAATATATAACCACTCATCTAAAATTTAAAGAATTGTACAGAATTGAAGTGACTGGAGCCACTTGCAGTGCCTAGAAAAAAAGATTCAGGATAAATGAACACATGATTTCACAGAAAGCTGTGCAAGCTGTTAGTAAAATTGGCCCTTGGATTTACCTCAACTGGGACACAAAGGCAGGCAAACTGAAATTGTATAGAGCCCATTGCTCCTTCACTCCAAAACCAGTTTAAGACCACCGTCCCTGACCTATCATTGTTTGAATTCATAATTTCCAAGACAAGCAAAGCAGGATGGCACCTCAAAACACTTAGCTCTCAACATAAAAGCCTGGAATACACTAAACTACTTTTAAAATATAAAGGCTGAAGTACACACACACACTTTTTGCCCCTTTTTTTTCACGTATCCAGAGAAGGTACAACTACTGTTGGATTAGTGACCATATAATTCGTCTGCAGACCTTGCCTACATTTTGAAATACATTTCCATCGTATTAAGAACAGACTGACTGTGGAGCCTTGCAGATGCCTGATTTATAATGTGATGAGTTTTGGTGAAGAAGAAGAAGAAGAATGGCGTTTTGAAACGAGTTTGTGTCTCTCTTCACAGCAAGGTTTGTTTGGAAAGCCTTGTGAGATGGTTGAAGGGTGGTTCCCATGTTTCTTATTTTTTTTGTTATTTGTACCATAGCTCTGGAAAATGTTTTTTGTTTGTTGGTTTTTGTTCAGATCAGCATTTTGTTTTCTTTTAGGTCACTATCTGCACTGTTTTCTCGAGTGAGGCCTATGACAATGGTATTTCAACTTAGGGTTAGGGTTAGGATTAGGAATTTATAATCGTATAAGAAGGTTAGGGTTAAAAAGAGAAGACTGGTATAGCACTATTACAAGAAACACATTTATATAAACAGAAGTTTTAATGAAGTATAGGATTACTGAAAGCAATTAAAAAAAAAGCAGATTGAAAAAAGTGCCAGGCTCTCCTCTTGTGGTAGGCTATGAATTTTATAAAAAAAAGTCACACTTTATTTATCACTCAATTAATGTTGGACAGCTTCCTGAATCTCTGAGAGAAGCTAATATTTCTCTAAGAAAGGTAAACCTCCCGAAGTCTGCTCTTCAAATACGCATGTATTTTTATTTAATATGGACATGAAATTGTTAGCTAATCCTGTCTTCTTGTTTGGAGAACTGCCATACTAAAGAGTGACCAAGTGGCTTTTATAAGACGCTGCTTATCTTGCAAAAATATAAGACTCCTTAATTAAATAGAGACTTTTAAACAGCGTGAGATTGAGGGGTTAGCTCAATGTGGAGAAAGCATTTGAACACAGTGAGCGGTCATTTTTGTTTTTTCAATTTTAGAAAAATGTAATTAACCTTTGCTCTCACTCCACTTGTGAACAATCCTGACTTCCCAGAGAGATATTATGCAAGGCTTAAATATTGGGTGGTATTAGTCAGCTTATGGACTTGTTTAATGAAGCAGGTTTAATACATGTCTTTCCACTGTCCATGCAGGACTTCTTTCATTTTATTTGTTATATTGTTATATTTTCAAAGATACTTCATGTTATGTCTGCAAGTCTGTCTCCTATAGAAAAAAAAAAACGTTTTCAGACACCTAGTAAAACCTCAGTGAGTCTGTTATTCAAAGTTCTCAGTAGTAGATTTGATAAAACTGTTCTGAATACTAGACCTGCTCTCTATGTTAAGATCAATGGGGAAGTATTTGGAAATATGTCAAATCCATTTCAGTAAGTGATCATGCCAAAGAGTTGATACTAGATCCATTTTTCATTCTTGGGCTGCCAGACCAGTTTTATAATTTCGGTATATGGCTATTATGTCCTATAGTAATTAGGGGACTGAATTGTTAACTTCTGCAGAAAGGTTTTCCCATTCACATGCCTCAAGTGAATACATAATTGCAACCAATTTTTCCACAAGAATAAATGACATTTTAAATTGTAATAATTTTACAATACTACAGTTTCTAGTGTATTTTTGTACTACTTCACTTTTACTTCATTCCTGATTATTTTTTTGTTTAAATTCCAAATGCTAAATCAACATTAGTTATATTATAAATACAAATATTACCTTTAATAAAAGACCTGGAATTAATCTCATTTAAATATCTGTTAATTTTGACAGTCCGAAAAATGCATTTTATGAGGCTGCTTACTAGGTTTTGGAACAGAATTGATATACTTGAATGGATCTTACAGTCTAATTAGGACCTACTTGTGAAAGCTGGTGCAGTGCGCATAGATGCGGAGTTTGTCTCGGATCACCCGTCCAGGCCGTGGTTTCCTCTGGAGACCTGCGACGTGCAGCGCAAGCACCCTCGGGCCCACCAGACGTTTAAAGAGCAGAGATAACCAGTAATCCTACAATGGTAACACACAAAACACATGTTATAAAATAAAAAGCATCACTGAGCCATTTTTACTGGAGCTCTGCCATGTCAACACGCATGTTAGGTCAAGCGATTCTGCCATAGAATCGTGTTAGTGTGGTGCACCTCTGCATAAGAAACATGATTCATGCAAGATGATTCTGGTTTAAATACACTGGACAGATGTGGCATTTCTCCGCCAGCACAAATCCAATGAATTCTGGCATCCCTTCATCTTTCAAAGGAGTTTTAATTTTAGAATTGGTAAAGAGAAAGCTATATTGGAAAAGTAAAAGAAAAACAATGTAGGCGTAACATAAGTTTTTCATATCTGCCTTCAGTTTAGTAAAACTGTTCTTTTTTTTTTAAGAGATAGAAAGAAATGCACATGTGCTTCAGTCTTTTATTGAGAGAGACAGTTTCTTGGATACTTGAATGGAGAGATATAGGCATAGTCTTTCGTTGAAAGCTTTTCCTGTTAAAACTAAGAAACAAAGCAAAAAAAAAAATCTTCTTGACCATAATAAATGAAATGGCTCATGGAATTGAAAGATAAACACTGCTTTCTGCTACCAGGGGAAAGAAAGCAAAGTTTTAGACGTTCTCTTACAGGAAAAGTAAAACTGATAAAGATGCATGTGCAAAGTGTACTTCTGTAAAATGCTACCAATCACGTTTCAAGAGTTTCAACTGGACATTAACCAGCTTAGTGTTACCAGAGAACTATTTCCTACATGATTACATGGATTTTTATTGCATGGATGGCTACCTGAATTTCACATGCACGACTGCAATAGGTCTCTCCTAATACCTCTCATCAGTTCCTAAATTCAACACCTAATTGAACTGGTTCAAAGCAGCATGTGTGCATCAGGAAGTTCCCATGCAATCCTGCATATGGCAGCATTTAAAGGCTTCTTTTCCAGGGAAACTTTAACTTAATTTGCTCCGGCAGTGTACATTGTGCAGCATCTGCTATAGGCAGTGGGAAAAAGAGATTGGGGAATGGGTGGGTCTCTTTCAACTGCTATTTTACAAAAAAAATAAATAAATAAATAAATAAATACACATATCTCAAATATTGCAATTTGATATGATGCAGTGAAGCTTCACATTTCCTGTTTGAAACCAATTAGATTATATATTGAACCTGGACAACAAAACCAGTAATATGGGTCAGTTGTTTTTGAAAATGAGAACCATACATCATAAATAAGCTGAATAAATAGTCTTTTCATTGATGTATGGTTTGTTAGGATAGGGCAATATTTAAAAATCTGAAATCACAAGATGCCAAAAGAGAAAATCGCCTTTAAAGTTGTCCAAATGAAGTTCTTAGCAATGCATGTTACTAATCAAACATGAAGTATGAATATATTTACAGTAGGAAATTTACTAATTTATCTTCATGGAACATGATCCTTACTTAATAACCTGATGATTTTGGCATACAGTAAAAAGAAAATCAATAATTTTGACCCATACAATGTATTTTTGGCTATTGATACAAATATACTCATGTTACTTAAGTTTTGTGGTTAAGTTATATATATATATATATATATATATATATATATATTAAACACAATTTAAAGTATAATCTAGAACCAGAGACCAGAGTCTAGATTCCAGGGTTTCAAACTAGTGTATAATGGGGTCCGTGGAAAGATTGGTGCATTTTTTTTTACCAAAATTACATTGGCCTAGTTAAGCACCAAGCCATTAGAGCAAACATAACAATTCCAATAATCTCAGGAGTGCTCAACAACTTTAAGGTTTCTTACTGTACTTTCTTAGAGGTCATAGCATGTTATTTCGCTTAGAAAGCATTTCTCAGCCCTCCCAGTAAAAGTCTATAATGACTGAATAACATAGAAAACCACTTTAATAATGAATAAATTAAAGTCAAACCACTAAAGACCTGAGAGATTAAAGGATATGACCAACTTACTTGTCTTTAATACCAACAGGATATAAGCAAATGCCATGTCCTAGAATACCAGGCAGACACATATTAACTTAACGTGAGAGTGTGCAGCAAAAACTAAGCAATTTTAACCACATAATAAATGTAACTATCAGGAGGCAGGGAGACGTGTGGGTTCATACGCAAAGCTGCTTTATTACAAGACACAGAGTAAACAGACAGGGTCGATCACCAGCAAACAGTGTTATCCGAGGCAGAGGCAGAGCGAATGGTCGTAGAACGAAGCGTAGGTCAAAACCAATAGCAAACAGAGTCCGAAGGGAGAGACAAGGCGAAATATCCAGGCAAGAGCAGGGGTCGGCCACGATAAATGCAAACAGATAACAAGAACCAGGAAACACGGATGAACACAGGACAGATCGACAGTGCAATGGACCGTGAGAATTAGACAAAGACTTCCGGGTTATATACAGGTGACTCTGGGTTCAATGGGTGGAGCTAGACAATGAATTGCTATGGTAACAGATGAGCGGGGCGAAGACATGAATGAACATACGTAACAACACAGAGACATGAGTGAGAGTCCAGGATGACAACAAATGTAAGTCTGTGAGATGAAAACAGAGAAAAACACACATAAATGGCTTGCTGCTAGAGTGCCAGCTAGAGAGCTGGGCTGACACTTCCAGCTGATCATAACAATAAACAACTGGTAGCAATAAGGAGCTACATTTTAATAATATTTAAAGGTGAAGTGTGTAATTTTCACACCACACTAACCACTGACACTAAATGGAATTACAAAAAAAGACTGGACTTTTTAAAGAAAATGGGACTGTTTTTTGTCAGTTTAAAACATTCTGCCATGCTGCAGTTTGCCATGACCCCAAATCAAACCCACAAATATGGCTCTATGATATTGTGCTGTTGAAATATTGCTGGGCATGTTGCAGTAGGGCCAGGTTGCCTGATTCAAAGTCCAAGTTTCTGTTATTCTTATTTGAGATATGTTTAAGAGCAACTTGTGATTTGTGAAAAGCAATATTTTTATTAATCTGAATCTTGAGAATAATTCATATTGATATTAATTATTAGATTATTGAAGAGGGGAGTGCACTATTAACTTCACCTAGCTGATGAAAAACTATAATAAAATGAATATTATTGCTTTCATTCAGCAAAAAACTAATGTAAAAATAAAAAATACAATAAATTATTTTTTATTTAATTTTAGATTTTTTTTTATATTAATAAAAATGATGCTGTGCAGATTAATAAATAGAGGTGTACTGTCTTTTATCCAGTCGATGTAAAACTATGAATAAATAAAATAAACATGTAAACAAATAATTGTGCAGGGTTGAAGAGAGGCATGCTAATTCTAAAATAATTAAATACAATTACAAATTAATTATTTATTAATATACACAATTAATTAATAATTAATATTGATAAAAAGTATTATTATTGTGCAGAATTACACAAAATATGTTTAATAACATAAAATACAATTAATAAAACAATATTAATCATAATATTATTGTGCAGATTATAAAAAAGCAACCCAGTCACACTGAAAAAAAGAGGTGCACTATTAACTTCACCTAAAGCAGATGAAAAACTATAAATATATAAAAATAATTAAATAATTGTGCCGAATATTGAAGAGAGGTGTGCCATTTCTTTAATCTGTAAGATAATAAATAAATAAATAAAATAAAATAAAATATTTATATTGATATAAATTAAGTCTACTATTACATTGATTACAATAAAAAAAACGAAACAATACTACAATAATTTAATAATAATTTAATGTTATTGAGAAGATAACTAAAAAGAGGTGTACTACTGCTTTCACCAGCAGATTAAATACATACAGACATAAAAATAAATACTTTAAATATATAAAATATCTAAATAAACAAAAGAATGAGTGAATGTGCCCTTTAGTAAAGAAAGATGTTACTTCTTTCATGAGCAGATTGACCGATTAAAGAGAAGTGCTATTGCTTTCCCACAAACATACTGTATGTAAGTAAATAAATATGCTAATTATTTAACATTATTGCTAGAAAAAAAGCCTTGAACTTGGATTTAGAAACTATTTTAACATCAAAAAATTGTACATATCACCTTAACATTTTAAAGGGGTGGATGTATAGTTTTGTGGGAATTACTGACAGAATACATTGTTAGTGCACGTCTGAAATCTCCTGCTTCTGATTAGTATCAATCAAAAAGACTGTCTGAAAACATAAGAAACAGCAAGAGACAAGGGCTTTAAAAAAGAAGCAAAGCAGAAAAGGGTATGAGATCATCTGCTGAGGTGTGAAGGGAAAGAAACTGAAACATGACTCAGTAAGGGATTAAAGAGAAAAGGTTGGACCGTAAATTTTCCACGCAGGCCGACAGGTTGCGGCTGTTGCGAATTCTCGCAATGGGGCTTCTGGCAGTTCCCACAGATATCCAGCTATGTTTAAAGCATTGCGAACCCAGCAGGGGGCGATTGGTCCTTGGAATAACTAGAGATGTTGAACGAGAAGCAGGGGGAAAAAAGATGACCGTTTTGAAAGTTGTGAGCACTGCTTGACGAAAGCGCAGCTCAAAGTGCTTTTTGTGGAAAGATGCTCATTCTGGCTCGTCCTGGAAGAACCCTTCGCCTGTTGAGATTCGGAGAAATCAGACTAGTCTTCGGTGAAACGTTGCATAATCAAGAATTTCTACCATTGCTTTATTTTTTCCTTTTTATGTCTTCCTTTGGTTTTATTGCTTGCACAGGAACATGTGTTATCCTGAGCGGGTCGACATGTCTGGCTCTCCACTGCTGGTGGGCTGTAAAAGAACAGAGGGCCACGAGCAGATAATGTATCTATCAGCATCTGGAGTCGTGTAGGAACCAGAAGGTAATCTGCAGGTGAGGCTAAAATCAGTGGGTCTTCTTCAATATTAAAAGGGAAAGTAGCAGTTTGGTTTTGTCTTAATGAAAATCAGTACTTCATTTGCATTTGATTTGTAGTCACAAATGTTACCGTTAGTTTCAAATTTCCATTTTATGTTCTGTTTAGATTGATCATATGTTTTTGGGTCCCAAAAAATACATTTTAGAAGTTTTGAAATGAATAATTTTCTCCCAAATTCTTTTAATATGCTCCTATGAAAAATTAATTACAATTAAAAAGAGAAAAAAATAATCAATAATAAATAATAAATAAATATTTTCTTAAGTATATATGCATGTGTGTGTATTTATATATACATAATAAATATAAAATGTATATGTTATGTAAACAAAAACTTAAAATAAAATAAAAAAATATATATAATATGCGCACACTCACACTTAAAGTGTGAATATGTAGATGAAGTAGATGCATAAAATATCTAACGTTGCCAAATTGAAATATAGTTTAGAATCAGATCTCTCAATATTAGTCATGATGTACCAAAACGCAAAGTTAAGCATGTTTCCAGAGCGATGAAAAGATCCACAGAACACAAGGGTTACGTTTCTTTTAGTCTTTTATGCGGGTTCACAAATCAAATTGAAATTTAATTGAAGTCTTCTGTCCGTCCTGTCTCCAGGGGGCTGACCTGCAGACACTGTGAAAGAGTGAGGTCTACATAATTCAGGATGAAGTTGGCAGCGGTCTGGAGGGCGGGGATACCTGTGGAGTGTCCTGGGCTCAGGTTGCAGTGCTGTCAGCATCTGGCTGTTCCACCCAGTGGGGCACACATGTAGAGGGGATGGGAGACAGGTGACACTGTCTCAGGCTTGAATTTCAGTGCAGTTCGCCTCAGCTGCCCAGTATTCAACACCACTAAACACCTTTCATCTTGGCTAATAGGTCCCACGGGAAAAGCCGCAAGGTGCCTGAGCCACATGCTAAAGACCGACTCTGTCTAAGACTATTTTCATACACTTCATGAGGGAAAAAATGACATCTGGGTCATTTTTACCGATTCGTTTTACAATACGGTAACGAGCATACCTCACAGATGACTGCGTGTGGTGTTAATTTGCGTAACCTTTAGTGCGTGTGGTATATGACTCAAATCTGTCTGCAGGTAATGTCTGAGTGTTAAACGGTTTTGGCTGCTTTTGATTTGGGTTCTGTTTATGTGCTTAAACTTACAGGTAAAGGGTTGAAGTGCTGGTCGACGAGGTGGTTGTATCCATAATCAAAAAAAGAATGCCGGAGTACAACATCAATCCCATGAGCTGCGGCGATGCCGAGAGTGTTGAGCCACCTGAAGCCAGCAAAAACATTGAGATCATTAGGAACACAGCAGAATTTAATGATTTGTCAGGTTTTTGCTTTTTTCAACAGACAACGGCAAAAAACACAGTCTTAAAAATAATGCACTTATCATAGTAATTACAATAACTAGGTAATACCTAGATACTAACCCTGAACCTACACCTAAAGCCCTAGCCCATGTAGCTACTTTACATTACAATACTTGGTTGCACTTTATTTTTAAGTGTACTTAAACTTTTATTTTTAAGTGTACTGCAACTGCTCAAATTAGCACTTTGTATTAAACTACTCAAAGAAGGCTATAAAATATCTTTAACATGAGTAAGACTGAGTTTCACGAGGCCTGGATGAGTGCTTTTGGCCAAAATTGTACTCGTCAAAGCACAGTGTTTTTAAGACAACTTAAATTCACTGTTATATTGTTATATTTTGAAATATTTTTGGAAAACATCTTATCTTAACAGCAACTGAGAGATTAATGGTTTACTGACTATTACAGATCATGCGTCTTCTTACATTTTTGGCATACATTTTAGGTTAGATCAATCATAATTAGATTAAATCCTTTATATTAAAGCAATGCAAGTACCGATTAGTGCTGGACATTGATTAATCGTGATTAACTTCATCTAAAATAAATGTTTTTGTTTATACAACATACACTATATTACCAAAAGTTTTCGCTCACCCATTCAAATGATCAGAATCAGGTGTGCTAATCACTTGGCCTG
>JAUCMS010000022.1:14155150-14174447 GCA_032357445.1 Enteromius radiatus | reverse complement strand
TATATATATATATATAAAATATGTAAAAAATAATATTTTTGTGAAAGCCATGATATAGAAAATATCACGATTCTTTGATGAACAGAAAAAGAAAACAAAAATCAACATTTATTTGAAATAAAATTAATATAAAAATAAATGGAAAATATAACTTGATCTATTTAATGCATCCTTGAGGAATAGAAATATATTTTTCTTGTTTTTCTTAACAGTAATGGTCAATAGTAAAACAGCTGTGGAAGATCTTTCAGAATTTATCCTCATATATTCCAACAGAAGTTGTGTTTTTGGGGGAGCTGTCCCTTTAAGACTTCTGAAGCAACCTGACACCCAATCACAAGCTAACATGCAAACTGTCTTTGAATTACGACCTATATTGCGGTCAGCGCTTTGTAAACTATTTAAACAAGGCAACACTTTGGGAGGTGCGCACTTGAAATCACAGCGAGGACGTTACGGAAGTCAAGTGGTGAACTTTATAAACATCACAGCCAGTGTGAGTGAGTGTTTGTGTCTGGGATAGAAACACAGAGATACTGAGCTGTAGAGCCAGGCAGAGGCCAGTGGAAAATATGAGGCACTATTATTATCCATTAAAATATTATGCCATCATTTTAAAAAAGCACATGAAATACAACCATGAAATAGATCATCACAGTGTCCGTGCATCGCTTTGTGTTACACGACCCACTCGATATCATCCACCCGCAGCTGAAAACATTTCTCTTTGTTTCATTTGGACTCTTTTTTGCTTGAAAGTGATTGTTTTTAAACGAACAGCTCTGCAAAATCTGATTTAGTAAACATTCAAATGGGCGTTCCAGTAATAACATGCAAAATGATAACTTCTTAACTGGTATTATGTGACAGATATTAAATTCTGATATTAATTTTCATATGAATTACATTTTGCATTCAATACTATCTTATTGTGCTGCTTCCTTTGTCTCGTATGACGGTCTCAGAGTAATAGCAGCGATACGTACGCCTGCAGTTTTTCTATGTAGACAGCTAGTAAAGTTCTGACACATGCAACATAGCCAATAAACAAACGATTAAGACAATATACGGTTTGTGTACATTCTTAAATCGCTCTCTGGTATTTTTATAGGTTTAGTGTTTAGTACGGAAAGAGTGCAATATTTCAGGCTACACATGCGGTCAATAGCAAAGCTTATATTCTGTCTAATTTTATGCAAGGAACCCATTCCATCATAATTATTCAAGTCAAAGGTTTTACACTCTGTGCTGTTTTGATGTTTATAGAGAGACATTTGATACAAGGGCACCATGAATGGGGCGATTTGCAGCATGTCTGGCACAGGACAATAGATGAATGAGTGCTTAGAGCAGATTACAAAGTCACCAGGTGTCCTTTTGGATTCTGCTTTTTCAATTTGTCTCCTGACATAAGCCCTGTTCGAATGGGATTCGTTTTATATGAGGGGTGGGGGTAATGTAGTAACGATCAGAGATTCCCTGAGATTTTTAAACCCATCTCTACTGCATCTTTAGGTAAGACTGCTACTGTAAAAAAAAAAAAAAAAATCCACAATTCTCTATTCTCAGCTTATCCGGCTGACACTTTCCAGCCTGTAGGCTGTTGTACTTCAAGTACTACAAGTGTCTCAAGTGGATGGTGGTCAATGAGAAGACACTAGAAACAAAATATAGTTGCTGAATGCAGATTTAGGGCCTTCTCTCAAATTTTAATTTTCCACTCCAACTCCAAGAGTGTTTTTTTGTAGAACATCATAAATAAATAAATAAATAAATAAACAGAGAGAGAAAGAACAATGACAAATAAACACGTTTCAGTAATTCCTATTAAACCCATTTTCCTCTGCAGTGAATGGGTGCCATCAGAGCGAGAATCCAAATAGTCAATAAAACCATCACAATAACGCACAAGTAATCCACACGACTCAAGACCATAAATTAATGTTTTATGACGAAAGAAGAAAGAAACAAATCTATAATTTCTGTCTATTTCTTCTGGCCAATTATCCATAAAAACACTTTCTGTTGTCCTCTCACATCAACATCCACCAACATATTTGTTCAGAGCTGTTTTACTTAGAAATGGTCTTAATGATGGATTTGTTTCTTATAAACACATATCTTCTGGATTATTTCCATTACTTGTGGATTACTGTGATGTTTTTAGCATCTGTTTGGATTCTTATTCTGACGGCACCCATTCACTGCAGAGGATCCATTGGTTAACCAGTGATGTAATGCTAAATGTCTCCAAATCTGTTCAGATACATATTGGATTGTTTTGACACAATTGCACACAAATTAATCACTGCTTTATGGGCAGGATGCTTCCTTTTACTTTAATAAACGCATATAAACGTACAAAATCCTGCGTCATATAAACAGTAAAATTTCTGAATCTGCGATGTAAGCACTCACCATTGCCGAGCTCCCAGGAGATATTGTATTTTTTGCCGGCACTGTACTTGAGCAGACTCAGAGCACTGGAGGCGTTCCATGAGTTGTCAGGGTTTCTGTGCAAGGCATTCAGCCCAAAGATCAGGTGCAGTCCCGCGCAGTCGGCAAAGTTGTAAAGTTTGTCTAAAGACCTGGCTGGGAAAAAGCCAGACACAGCTGTAACATTGATCCTTTGATTTTTTGTATCATAATAACCATTTTACATTTTAGTTTGGACTACTGAATACATAAAATGAGATAAAATGACAAAACTGATACTGCTATTCTTCGTCTTGTTGATATTACATTACTACTACTGCTATTTTTTTTATTGTTGTAAATTAAAATATTAAAATATGAATTATTATTATTAATAACATCATTTTTATTGCAAATATTTTACTTGTATTATTTAATAAATATTTCAAAACACGAATACTCTTTGACTGGATGAACTTAGGAAAACTCTTTTGATACACAGGGTAAAAGCTAACATACAAACTGAGCAGATATAAAGAAAATAAAAAACAGAGACGCATCAAAGAAAGTTTTCAAATTTTAAATCTGCCCGACAGACAGACATGATAATTCTGATTCTGCTAATGGACAGCCGTTGGCCGATGTTTGGAAATTCTATCTGTTAAGAGCAGCAAAAATAAACACAAATATTTCACTACCCTTTGACTTCATTTCCTGTGTTTAAAAGGAAGCAGATGAAACCAAGAGAGACGCACAAGGAGCCCCATCTTGTCTGTGATGAGAGATTCAGAGCTAAAGGTCATTCATGAAAAGTGCATACTCCATTGTTTTAATCTGGTACCCACAGTAAAGCCTTTGGCTTTTTTCAAAAGTTAAGTCAACTACATTTTCCATTTTAAGAAGCATTTAGAACAATTTCAAAGGCCCATCTTCCACAAACATTGTTTATTAAAATAGGCTAATTTTATTATGCTTTCAGTTACCAATAAGAGTGCAGTACACCCTCAGAGAACACATTTAACTTAATGTAATGGGATTCTGTGAGAGGGGCCATTTTTCAGAAATAACTGACCAAAATCTGCACAGAAAATGTGAAAAGGGTTTGCCGATTCTGTCTGGTTTCTAACATCATAGACTATAGTCTTGGCATTTCTGCACCAAAAAAAACCCCATTTGCTACAGTATTACATCTGTTCAGACATTATATTCATTTGACAGATGAAAACAGAATCACAAGAACAACCAACCCCAAATGAGCATTGACCTGAATGCTAAACTTTACAGCTTTTATCACAATTTGAAACATCAACAAAAACAGCAAAGTGTCATTTCTTAAATAGCCTACATAAATACTCTAATCACATGTACAGACAAATCAGGACGTGCGATGTACGTAAGCCTCGTAAAAAGATCCAACACCTAGCTTCCCTGGATGCCAAACTATAAAAGCTGGTCTTTTAAATCAGCACTTTAAAGCTGCAGGGAAATGTTCCAATTACAGACTCGTTAAAATATTACCATAATGAGGTCAAGATTACGTTTAATTCAAACAAGCAGTCAAACACCAACGACGGACCTTTTATCACTCTTACTTAACAGGCTTTCAGACATCAAACAAATGCAGTTATATGGACTTGTTTACTAGAGTTAAAAGGCTTGAATACAGTAAGCATGCCATTATATATGTATCCATTTATGTATTTAGCTGTTTATTTTGCACAATATGTTGGACCATCTCGCCACGTCTATGGAATTTTGTGCGAGTTCTGCTTGTTGTGCAGCCTTTAGCACTGTGAGGTGATTACAACGGAGCAGTAGTATCGAAGACAGGTGGATAGAAAGCAGGACAGAAAAGGAAACAGATCCAGATGTGGCTTCATTCCTCAGGTAACCCACAATCTGTGCTCATCGTACTCTGGGTCATGTAGAGAACCAGAACAGGAACCAAGCTAAATGTGCTCCAATCATTTGTAAACGCACGGCTGGTTTGTGAGTTTTTGGAATATTAAGCAGGACTTTTTTGCTCTGAATATCAGTGAGACTATTATCTAGGCATATAAGCAAAAGGCTTTGATGCAGTCTTGTAAACAAGAAGTTAATAAGTTAATATAGACAGTTTGAATAGTTTTCTTGAGATAGATAGACAGATAGGTAGACAGACAGACATAGATAGATACTACCTATACTAGATTACTACTGTGCACTAATGTTCCTTTTTTTTCCAAGCAGTAAATCTCATTGATAGAACAGCTAGTTTTCCAAAAAACAGCTAGTTTGATCAGTTCCATATTGCTGAGCTACAGTAATAAGGTAATTAGTGTTTAAGCAGCATCCTGAGCCAAACTCTCCCTAGAGCTCTGGACAGACGAAGAACAACAACAGAGAACTCAAGTATTTCCAGAGACATCAGTTCTTTTGCTCTTTCTTTCTTTATTTATCCCTCACTTTCTCTGGCTCTCTCATCGTTTCTGTTTTATTCTCTGTTCACTGTTTTATCAGTACTACTTGGAAGGACTAGACAATAATATTGTTGACTTTGGACAACCAATTATTTTTTCTTACAGGTTAGGCTGCCACCTGTAATTCAGTGTTTATTAGTAAATTGCAATAGGAATAAATCAATATAGAATAACACACATTGCTTATATGGTTTTATTATTATTTTACTTCCAAGATCTCATGTTTTGAATTAGATTTTAGTTTAGTACACACATGCAGTTTGTAAGGGAAAGTGTTTCTACTACATAAAAGAACTGGGAGTCTAAAAAAATGAAGTGAATCCTGCAAAAAGTCACCCAAAAATGAAAATTCTGTCATAAAATATCAAATATCTACCAACAGACAAAAACTCACACAGGTTTGGAATAACGTAATGGTGAGTAAATGATTAGTTTTTATTATTAACAGCCATAAATCATAAAATGGTCATCATGGGTATGCCATTGAGTATTTTCACAAAAAAACTTAATTCAGGAACATGTATAAATTTGTTTTAGTCAAAATAGTAATAAATCTGGCTGGTTTATGTCAGATTCACTGAAGAGAAGTTCATAAAGATGTACATTTCATGGTGTTCATTGTTAATTACACCTGCTCCCAACCACATATAAATTGGCGAGCAAAACATTCAAATGTATTGTATTCTTTTAGACGCTACATTTTGATAACACTATAAATATATATATATATATAAAAATACAGTTCACTGATAAACCAAAATTATAGGAAAATGTGTTGGGCATTATTTTTAAAGGATTATATACTATTGTCCAATGGAATTTATCTAGTTTAACACCTTTGTTAATAAAATAACAATATTAATTTTTAAGTCAGTCTCTTTAGCATTTATGCAATATACTGCCAAAGATTCTAGAGCATGTGATTCACATAGTAGTAATTCACGGCCAGAAATTATACTAATTGTAAAGGAGAGTACACGTGCGCACTATTTACAAATGTGTAAAACACACACTTTGAACAATCAAATCTTAGATTTATGAATAGGTTTTTTCAGGAAGGCTCATTTCATGCACAATTTCCTCCACATTTTTGCATCCATTTCTGAAAGTTTCATGAATGTGGTACAATGCACTTCACTGGCATTAGAAATCTACTCGCACCTCTGCTACACAGCACTGCACAGCTTAGCTAGTGTGAAAACTGTAGTTTGTTAATATGGGTGCCAAAATAAATATGCACCACATACAGTACACTGCTTTCGCGTGCTGTGTGAAACAGACCTTAGTTTCAAAACAATGCCAAGGAGCTCTTCAATAACTTTGGCTAATGTAGTGCAACTATGAGTATGAACGCATGGATGTATTTAAAAAATTGGTGCCTTTGAACTCTCTTGGAGTCGACTGTGTGAACTTTTGTAGCAAGTTCAGCGACTGCTGAACCCAATGAGTAGAACTAAAGTGCCGGATCCCCCCTCTCCCAATGTAATGGAAACAGAAAGAGGTCTGGATATTGTCAGGGTAGCTATCTGATCACAGACATAAGACTCCCATAACAAGCTGGACTGCACCAGAGCGCTACGGCTCATTTCTGAGCCAGCTTATTTCCATTTATGACACGTGATTACCTACAGCAACTATCAGGACATGTATACCCAAAATCCCAAAAAGACATCAAAGCACTTCCATACCAGAAAAACATCTCGAAATCCATGTCTATAGGGGTCTTTCCACAGAAGTTGTTTTCAAGAGAACTATGAGAAGTAAACTTGTAGTTGTATCTTATAAACAAGCTTGTTTTGCATCTTATAAACAAGCTATACAGTAAAATCCAAAAGTCTGAGTAAAATGCATCCATTTTGCATGTATCCTTCATTTATATTTTGATTTTGCAATGCAGCATCAGATGTTATACAGTATGATTAAAAGAAACCAGGCTATAGGTGGCCTATTTCTTAAAATGAATTCAAAAAAGGCCAGATTGCTTTTATAATCATACGCCACATGTACATGCTGTTCACATTCCTCACCATGTAATCAATTCTAATTGCACACAAGCCCCTCTCACAGAATCCCATTACATGGGATGCAATTACATTAATTACATGGGATGCATTCTTCAGCGTTCATATCAAAAGGACAGTGGAGAAGTCGTGTGGGCTCATGTTACACCTAAACAAAGGAAATGTACACTTGTACACTACTGAACACTTCAGAGCAAATGATGAAGCTGCTTTTAAGTGAGATACGCCAAAAGAGCGATGCAAGGAAATTGGATTTTGATTATACAGTAAAGCACAACTTCTGTGCTTTAAATAAAAAATTACTTGTCTGCTTTAACTGAACTATAATGTACATATAACAAGCATATTTTCCAGAAAAGTTATTTATCTGAAATCCGAAACATGACAAATGTATAGCTTTATAACAATTCAAAGAGAGTGACACCATTAACAACAGCGATAATTCTTAAAGTAATTACAAAAGAGCATTATCTATTATGTGACCACAAAACCAGTCTTGAGTCGATGGGGTATATTTGTAGTAATAACCAAAAATACGCTGTATGGGTCAAAATTTTAAATTTTTCTATATTAATATTAAGTAAAGATCATGTTCCATGAAGATATTTTGTACATTTTTCTGTTGTAAATATATTTAAACTTAATTTCTTAAACTTAACTTCATTTGGACAACTTTAAAGATGATTTTCTCAGTATTTTGAGTGCTTTGCAATTCCAGATTTTCAAACAAATGTATCTCATGTATGATGTAATGTCATTTTTAAAAAACCGACACTTATTACTGGTTTTGTGCTCCAGGGTCACATCTTATTAAAGTGGTACTATCTTAAAAACAATGCTTCTTTATTGGCAGAATCTTTAACATCACTGGAATTTTTCCATTGCACAAAATGTTCTTTATAGAGAAAAAAGGTTCTCTGGAGCAACCAAAATATGGAATCAATGGGAAATTCCATTTTAAAACCATTGTTTTTAAGAGTGTACTTTGCAGGCATTAAAACTAATCAAGGGTACCAACAAAAACAACATGCGGGGAGTTCATTTAGCTACATGAACTATCTAAACACACCGATTAACTTGAATGAATCACTTTCCAAATTAACCAAATCTTTTGAATCAGTTCACTCCAAAATTCACTGTATAATCGCTTTGTTGAACGATTTTACGTTACTCGGGTTGGTGGAGAAATCTATAGACTCCAAAATGTATTTGAATCATACTGTATGCTTTCATAATAATAACTAATAATAAACGCTTTGAAAGAAGACCATCATTAATTGAAGCATGAGAAATTGCTCCTTAGACATAGTTTAGTCGATATAGCCACAACCCACTAACAATTCTTCATACGGTGTAAAAAATGAGTTATCGCCATTTTCACGAGGCATGTTAAGCTCTCTATGCTATGTTGCTAAACTGCGAGACAGCTTTCCAGTCACTGGAAGTTAATGCTATTATTTAGCTTATTTTTATTCCCAGCTCTCTTTAAAGCAATTTCAAGTTTAATTGTTCAATTGCAGTGTAAAAATAACCATGGCTAATTATGACTAATGACTACGGATGCCGGACAAATCCTCGGTTTGCGAAGAGGACGGATACCATCCCGACCCTCCGTCAACGCTCCTTTGGAGCAAAAGAAAACACCACATCACTACATGCATTACTTAGAGCTCATTTTTACGGGCGCACGCTTTTCAACCATTACAACGACGACCTGCTAAGTAACTAAAACGTTAAACAACAAGTAATATCCTGTTAAATGGTAATGAATGGCTTCTGAACTGGCTTTCCGTTCAATTTTTCAACCACACAAGCTTGCTGTTATTCCAGCACTTAGGAGCGAGGCTCAATCCCACCGCACATCAGTTTTAGGAGGGACCCCCATCAAAGCGTTCCGGTGATGTACGACAGGCTTGCCTTCAAAATAAGTGCTAGGAAAAGGGGTTAAAATATGGTTTCAATAGTCGGGCTATGCCTGTGGTAGTCCGTGTCACACAAACCCAAGTGCACTCGTGTTTATAAATACAGAATTACACCGAGACCATGGTTTGATAGGGCTTGATACACACTCGAAACCGCTCAGGTCAAATCACTTTTGTGTTTGGGAAGAATGCAAACTATGAAGACACCTGTTTTTAATTCAATATGGATAGCTTGGACTGCGTACGTAGCTGTCTGTGAAGTGCTTTATGTCTTTATGTCGAACTTACGCACAGAAGGCCACATTATTTTGTGTGCACACGCATACACTCATACATGCGTGAGTATATACATGTCTGTGCGTGTGTGTACATGTGTCTGGCCATGTGGTTGGCAGTGAAGGAGAGCAAGAGCTGACTGATATGTTAACATCTCAGAACACACTCTGGTGTATAAACATCCACACACGTTTGTGTACACTAATTAATCTTCCCCGTGAGGCTGCCTCATGCACTAGCACATGGTTTGGGCAGCGCAGGACTGCCGCGCTGGACTTTGATTTCCTGCTAGTGTCAACAGTCCTGGGCGCAGGACTGATTGGAGCAGCATTTGATGAATTCAAAGACGAGCGTGTGTGCCAAATTACATCAACCGCTTTAAAATGTCTTATATAAGATCCAAATTCAAACCAAAACCACTTGTGGGGGCAAAGTTGACCAAGAGACTGTACCAAGAGTTTCTAAACATGTCCTTCAAGTATTAGTGTTGAAATGCATTATTGTGACATGAAATCAGACCTGCGATAAGAATCATAAGCCGAAACCTAAAAATGTAAATATCTTGTCTTCCAATTTTAATCTTTATTTTCTTCTCACGGATGTGAAACACTTTTACTGCCTTCAAGATCTTCTGGAAAGTCTGCACTTATGAACTTGAAAGTCATATACAGTATACTGCATACTAGAGTTGTTGACATTTGAAAAAAAGACTTTTACTTGACATTTACTTGATCAAAAACAACATTTTTTATTATAAAATAACTCTTTTCTATTATAATATATTTGATAATGCAAGTTATTCATGTGATGGCAATGCTGAATTTTAGTATATATGTATATAAATATATATCTAGTAACAAGTATATACATGATTATGACCTAACAGATCTTCAGAGAAAGAGGGAGTTCATCTTCAGTCAGCATAATTATTACGTAATAATTTGGAAAGCTTTAAAGAGATTTGTATTTGTTTGCTGTGTCAGGGAGACACGATAAGTATGACGACATAGGAAGATCTGTCAAAGATTTTCACTTTAATATCTGCACAGAAATAATCAGATGATGCAAGGAACTGCAAATATAACGCAAAACCTGTTGTCTTTAGCAATCTTTCAGAAAAAACAAAATAATGGCATAATCCGATGCTTGTCAAAGGAAACAATTAAAGTATAGCACTAGAAACAACACCAAAGCCATGGGTTTGATTGCTAGGGAATCAAATTAACTAAAAAAATGTCTATTTTGAATGCAATGCAATTTGTTCTAAATAAAAATGACTGCCAAATGCATTCAAGTGTAATTGCCTTTAGCTTATCCAATTAGAATCATAACCAAATATACTAGTAGCAACTCCAATACGATCCATCCAAATGGAAAAAGACAACATTTTTATTTGTCCCACCATGAGCCAAAACATTTTCACAAGCCTTTCTCATCTCAGGACCAAGCAGCTCCTTCACATACCTGCCAAAATGATCCTAATTACCAACTAATGCTGTAATTACACCATGATCTCTTTAAAGAGACAGCGCAGATAAGAAGGGCGAGGCACTGAAAAGCCCTTGAGCTGTTTTACAGCACCTCTTCAAAGGATTTCCTTCCTCAGACAACAGAATCAGCGCGGCCCGTCCTTCACAGAAAACATACAGATCGCCTGCCTTCGTCTTTCAGCTCTGTCGGGGCTACAGGAACGGTTTCATTTACACGCAAGCCACTCTCACACAAAAGGAACCCCAGTGACATGTTTGTTTGTGTTTTTCAGCTCTAAGTGACAGGATGTTTCATGAATCGTCTTTTGGCAGTAAATCATCGTCTGGGAGCGTAAGTGCTTGTAATAATGTGGAGTGTATAGATTTGAGGGAAGAAGAAAAAAAAACAAAAAAACATCTGTCCGGTTAGCTTAGCTGGTCCTCTCCAAATAAAACCATCTGAGGCTGAAAGGAGATGAGTAGACGGCGCTGACCCGAGACATGAAGCGTGAAGGATACAACGTACTATGCAAAATTCCCTAAATGGTAAGAAATAATTCAAAACAGCTCCCTGGTCTCAAGAACAAATGCTCTTTGTGATTAAATACTGAACTGTTTAAGAACATATCATTTCAACGCCAAAAAAGATGGGGAAGATGCATGAAAATGTACTTGCTTCCTGTCGAAGACATGGAAAGCCAAAGGTTAGTTTTCTGTTGTCAGACGTTTCACTGTCAACATAAGGTCAAATTCAATTTTTGGTCTAAAAGGAAAAATAAAAAGTGACAGTTTGTTTTGTTATGTGCCGCTTGAAATACAAATTGCTGTAGTGAAAATGGCGTTTTAAGTGGTTTATTTCTGTATTTATATTGTTGCATTAAACATACATAATCTATTGGCTAACGAGGGCTGTTTGTTTTTAATGGTTTTCTTTATTGAATAAAAATCAAATTTTTAGGCCGATCAAATACATAAATATTGAGATATATACTAACTGTTACACTGCTAGGGTTATTTATTTATTTATTTATTTTTTAATAAATAAAAATTTGCATTTAGCAAGGATGAATAAAATTGATTGGAAAATTATAAATTAAAAATTATATTTTCAAATAAATGCTGGTTCTTTAAAGGTTTGCATACATATATTGTGATAATAACTGATTAGAAATTATTCCTGGGCAAATCATCCAGATTTTTGAAGGATCGTTTGAGTTTTTACAATATTTTAATTAGAAAACAGTTAACTATATTTACTGTATTTTCAATCAAATAAATCCAGACTTCTTTCAAATATAAAAATATTACCAAAAGCATTCTCAAAAGGCTGAAAAAAATGTCAAGATATTTTATAACCAAATTTCTTGCATCACATCATTTTCTGAAGAATCAAAATTAACCATTGTCCATGCAAATATTTACACCCCTACTGATCACAGTTTACACAGTGTACAAATTCAGCACCGAGCAAAACAGGCAAACCACCTGCGCCGGTTATCAAATATGGAACTTGTTTTCTGGAAACTTTCCTCCATATAGGCAGGACACAGGAAAATGATGAGTTACCGTAATGACTCATCTCTTGAGATAAGGCCCCATAGTTCAGTCGCTGACCTCAACTCTGCATCAGAGGAACAGACGTAAAGAGCAGCTAGGTCTCTGTAGTAACCGTGTCTGACAGCGCTGGAATAGACTTCATTACAGCGATGCATGTTTCCACCAGATGCTCCCTGAAAAGAACAGAGCATTTTTTTCCAAGCATTTTACCTCAATAAATACCTTCCAAAGATACAAGCCATCAAAACATTAGTCTTTGGTTCCCATTGTAAATTCTCAAGTAGACAGATCACGCTTACCCTAGTCAAACATGTCAGCCACCTGAAACAGACGTCAGCTCGCCTGACCTCGCTGCACAAGTGTAAAACGTCTGCTGAAGCTTCAAAAACAACCTAGAAGCAAAGCTATTTTACAACTGTTCTCACAGACCAATGCAACTATTTTTGTCTTGCTCTTTATATTTCGAAAACAATATTATGCAATATCAAGGGGATCTACTTCATACATGTACTTATACATACACTACAAAATGCAATATTGAGGGGATCTGATTCACACTTTCAGACAACTGCTGTTATTTTCACTTTAAAAATTCCACATTTAATTACAAACAAACAAAACAGAATGTAACACATTCAATTAAATGTAAAAATGTAGTTATTTTTTGATGTAGAATACAGTTATTACATGCAAAGCATACTCAAATAATAAGCAGAGGGGATTTAGCAGATTGCACATTATCATTATTATTATTAAAATGTTCAGCAATCTTAGCGGCTGCTAATTGTGCTAATAGCATTAGGCCAATGGGGCACCAGCACAGTAGAGGTGCTCTGTTGGCCTTATGCTGTGTTCAGTCAACGGGCGCTCTCCATCTGCCTTTGCTTAGAGCCGTCAGGTCTTGTCACTCAGGTTTAAAGTGAACAAAATAAAGCAGAGGGTTTCTGGTTAGCCCCTCCTGACTGGAGCACTCCAGTCTGCCACAGAAAACTCAATTTTACTTTTCCTACCCATGTTCCCTAGACCAAAGCAAATTTCATTACATGTTTATGGACTTATAAAATTCCTTGCAGAATACAGCTTTCTTCACACGCGGTTTCATCAAAACGTACTGACTCTGAGGTGCGCGGAGGTCTTAGCACTGTTGTTGCAGTGCTGACATTTAGCCACATATTTTTGCTTCATCCAGTTCAGTTGAATTCAATTCAAAGCTTGATCGATTTCAGCTTTCTAATAGTGCACCCTGAGAGGAAACAGATCAACCAATCACAAATCTGTGAATGTGCTGAAAGATCTGGGCCGCTGACCCAAAGGTTTCAGTTTCAGACCGCAGAAGGGGTATTTAAATGATTGTTTACACAAAAATGAAAATTGTTCCTCACCTTTGTGTTGTTCCAACCCTGTATGACTGTGGAACACACAGAGACCACCGTGGTCACTTTCATTGTATGGAAAAGAGTTGCCTGAGCATTCGGCTGGCTTAAATGGTTACTCCACCCCAAAATAAAAATGTTGTCAGGACACAATGCAAGATGTTTTGGATGAAAACCGAGAGGCTGTGATTGTCCCATTGACTGCCAACACTGTCAAGGTGCAGAAAAGTATTAAAGACACTGTCAGAATAGTTAAGCTATCTGCCATCAGTGATTCAACCGTAACGTTATGAAGCTACGAGAATACTTTTTGTACACAAAGAAAATAAGAGAGGAGACAAATTGTTGAATAAATGTTGTAATTCTTTGCATTCAAAAAGTCTGAATCACTGTGAATCACTGTGTGAATCACTGATGGCAGATAGAGTATTCTGATTATCTCTTTCATACTTTTCTAGACCTCGACAGTGTTATTTACTCGGCAGTCAGTTATTCGTTTTCTTGTGACGTTACACCCTTAAAGGAACGCCCCCCTGGTGGGCAAAACAAAGTTTTGCTCCACTGACCACCAGTCATTTCTACACAGTTTGCAAATAAAACACAGACACTAAAAGGTGAACCATTGATTGCATTCATATTCTGGCCTCATAAGCTTTCCTGTGTAAACTATGCATTATTAATACATTGATTACTGAATCTGATATTTAAATATTATGTTTTAAATATATTATGGCACTTTAAGTGTTTCTACAACGTTTTGTGGCGCTGTTTAATGAGTGAAATATTGCAGCGGGAGCTTAATATAGATTGCAAATGGCCAAAACTTTTTTTTATTGTTTTATTGTTTTGAGAGGTGATCTAAATATTTGCGGCTGTGAAAGAGATCTAAGACTGAAAGGCATTTGCTGCAGTTCTATGGATGTTTTTCTCTCCAGGTTTTCGAACTGGTCATTTGACCAAACCCTTTACGGGTTTGGAACGACATGGAGGTAAGTGACTAATCACAAAATCATCATTTTTGGGTGGAGTAACTGTTTAGTAGCTGTTTTTGTATTCCATAGAAGAAATTAAGTCATAAATCTTTTGGGCAACTATCCCTTTAAATTAATGCTTTTCATATTAAAAGTCTTTCTTAATTTCATCAATCATTAATCATCAAAACATCTTAAGATTCACTGCATTATACTGGATTTTTACTTTTTTTTTTGCAGTAATGTGAATTTATGCTTTAGTCATAATAATATGATATAATAAAAATATTGTACATGCCGTTCAGAAACAGAGTTTATTCCAAACCTTTAGTGCTTTTGGAAACACCCTCTACCCTAGCAAGCACTAACACACACACACACACAAACGCACAATTGTGTTTGTATAATTAGTCTGAGCAGCAATAGTTCTGCATTCCACATGTCAATATTCAGGCTTCTGGCAAATTCTCTGGATTTACAAATAAACAAAAAGCTGGGCAGGAATGGGAGAAATCGGAGACTGCAAATGAATTTAATTTCTTGCTCTTTCTCTTTCAACTAAAAATAGAATCCACTTTTCTAAGTTGCATAAAATGTATACAACATTATTTGTCATCTAACAACAAAACTTTTCATGGAAAAAAACCACAGAAATGAAAGCATTTTTGGCTGTTCTGCACAGTAGATCCTAGATTTCCAAACATAAGCTTGGCATCCCACTCTCTGAGAAACTATAAACAGTGTCAAAGAGCAAAACTTTGGAAATGTTTTTTGGACGGACACCTTCCTATCGTTCTTATCAATGGTAATATCTAGGAATTGAGCACAGACCTCATTTGGCCTTGGTCCACTGGTGTTTAAGCGTGATCTCAGATGCCACACCTACGGTCCAATCACTAATCCATACGGCAAACAAAAATACGGTAAAAAGCTACATGAAAAAAAGACTGTTCCAATCCGATTGGCCGACACAACTACCAAAAGTCGCATTGCACTACTTCTATAAAGTGCTATGTAAACGCTACATTTAAAAATTTTTGCAGAATTGGAAAGGACATCAAAATCCACCAACATATTTGTTTAAAAGTGTTTTGGACTCATAAAAGGTGTTTGATCTGTGCATATTTCTCTCCTTATTCAGACTTTTTCCACTATTGTGGATGGAGGGCTTGTATTTTAGCAACGGTTCGCTTATTTATGATGTCCTTGTTTGCCAATCATGGTTGTGGTTGTGGTATTGTTCCTGGGACAAAAAATGACACACGAGAGTTATAATTAAAAATGAACTCAGCGAGAAGCATCCAAATGATTAATGATGCCTGACCGGTATTGCAGAAGCAGAACAGCTACTGACAAAGAAAATAAAAATGAATAATACCTTCTTTACAGGTGGTAACATCCAGACCTAGCCAGACCCTCACATAATTCACATATCTTTGGGCAGTTTTAATAAATTTCTGCAGCAGACCCACTGAGCTTGGGGTCTCTGTTCAGTGTGAACAGTCCAAGGAAGAGTTCAGCAGCTGTACTATTAAAAAATACTCTAGGAGAAAAAGAGTAACCTAATACACGTTGGAGTGAGAACAAAAAATCAGATGAGACGTTCATGAGCCACAAATCTCTCCTGTGTCTGAAACATCACAAAACCACGCGTGACGGCGAGGACGATAGAGCCAGCAGCCTGTGATCAGCCAGAATATGAAAATAGCAGACTTTCCTGCACTGTGATCTATACTGGATCAGATCTTCAAGCTGAATACAATCCACATCCCATTCTATCCTGTTCTGAAACGCGATATTAAAATGAAATGAATTCATTGAAAACATGTGAATTTTTTTGTAGGAATTTATATTTTCTCCTTGAAGTAATCATTTAGTGAGCAGAGCTTTTTTTTTTGGTTTTGGTTCATGAGTGGGAACTTGATATCACTGAGGAAGAAATTCAACGTCACACATACTCCATTTATGAAAATGAATTAGAGCAATTACACTGCTAATAAATCCTACTTTTTGACTAATTGTGCCAAAAGGTATCAATAACTTTGACTACGTATTCTATTTATTGTTTATGTAATATACATTTTGTCTGATTAGAATATATCTCTAAACAAAATAAGTTGCCATGCAGTATCACAAAATATTCACCACATAACTCCACAATCAGTTATGTTGTATTTAATACTTTTTTAATTTAACAGTTAATTGTTTTTAAAGTTAAGGTCGACTAACTAGACATTTGGTCTGACAATTTGTATATTGTTACATTTTGAAAATTAGGATTATGTGTGTGTGTGTGTCTGTATGTACATATAAACACATTTATAGTGTGTGTGTGTGTGTGTGTTTATATATATTTATATATATACATACACATATATATTATATATAAAGCATTACAATTCTTCATCCAGTCTGCAGTCTCAAGAATTGAACTTGAATTTAAAATTGACTTAATTCAGAATGGCACACAACCCTGACTTCAATACATATGCAGTTCTCCTAGAGAAAGTTCAACATGTAGGATGAACTTGTGGTGAAGCCAGATGGTCCTTGGAACATTAAAACTAGTTAAATACATGTCCAACCAGGCTGAGAGTACTGAAGCTGCCAGGTGAAATCACCAAGGCAATATATAACCCGACTTCACCTCACATAATGCCAAGCTGCCACAACAATCACTTCCTTCAGTCTTTGTGATGTCGGCTATTAACAAAATGTCCAACAGTGCTAATTCCTTAAAAAACAGTGAATATAATGGAGCTCAGGGGCAAAGCTCATGAATATCCACTGACAGCTTAATTAGGGAAATGCTACGAGTCTGTAAGTAATGAAGGACGTATGTTTTGAACACGGAATTAAAGGCGAACAGAAGATTGCTTTTTAAACAGAAAGTTAAAGTACACACTAAAACACACTTATCTTTGTTAATACATGGACGTTTATTTAAAATTAGATTATATTTTAGCTCAAATTTGAAATTGGCAAAGTTTAAACAATAATTGGACTCGAAATGGCCAAAAAAGTAAAAATGTGTGTGCAAGAACAAAAGTAAGTGCATTTTAGTGTGCAGTGGGAAATCCTTTGGGCCTCAGTCATGAAACATGCAGAACGAATCTCTATGTAAAACATTCATAAATCCAATTGAATTAAATGCAGCAATTTGCGTTGCAACGGTTTTGCCAACGATTTGCACAGAAATTTGCTCTGCTCGTGTTTCATGAATGAAGCCCATTGAGATTTTGCGATTGCTACGGTGATTTCGTTAAAGCATTTCATGCAATTACATTCTTTATTGATTTTTAATAAAAGTTTTAGTCATGTCAGCACTTGAAACATATGTGGTAAGAACACAGATGTCTTCGAGAATCACAGGGGTTTAATATTTGTTTATAAAGGGGTGGTATTAAACTCCCCGCAGCTGCTACAGTGCAGATCTCATGCACAATAAGTGCATGACTGATGACTCCACTATCAAATGAATGAATCAAATGAAAAGGAAACTTCACAGACTAAAAGCTCACAGCTTAATAACAATCACCGGAAAGGAAACTCCTGCGCTGGGATTATCTTGGATTATTATTTGGAATTTTGTGTTGCATGGTAAGGGCCAGGCAAATAACTCCAATATGTGTGACTTGGTAAACCGCTAAAGAGACGTAGATTAATGTATCATGTCATCTTTAATTTCCTAGATTTTGATACTGAAGGGAACTGCTAGATGCAAAAGTGTAAAATGTGGCCCGTCCAGTTCCCACAAAGTCCTGGCTCAGAATTTGGCCGCAACCGTAGAAATATTATCTCCACAAGAAAACTGAAGCAAACTCTCCTGGCCCACCTTATTTTTCAGAAAAAAAAAGACTTTGAATAAAATGATATTCTCCAGCCATGTTGGTTCTGCTGGGGTTATGCGATGCTTCCAAATGTAACAAGGCAGCTGTAAAGTATCATTACGCTCAAATCACCATCACCATCGTCTCAGCAATTCATCACAGTATTATGAAGATGATCTTAATTGACAAACAATAACAGAATCATTAGCATCTCTTTCACTTCAAAAACACTGTTTGATTGCAATTAAATGACCCACGTTGAACCATATGATATTCTTTAAAGGCGTAATTCATTTTTTCAAGGCATTTAAGATCTGAAACTCCATTTTAAACACATCAGATAATTTTGACGCTAACATCATTATTAGATTGAGTTTGTGTACCCAGCAGGGAATTTCGGCTCCTTCCAAGCATTGTAAACATCTGTTTTCTCTTAACATTTGGTCACAGTTTATTTTCATTTTTTTGAAAATTGTAAATATGCTGCTATTATCTGTTTCTACTTGCAAATTCATTTAAAGGCTAGTTTATCACTTTATTTGGCAAATTGAACAGCAAGATATAGTGCGGTCTGAGTCATGATAGTTTCTTGTTAAATTTACGAGATGTCTCGAGCCCACTCCGTCTTCATGTCCTTCTGTTGAGGCACATTTTATTTTTCCAGTTTAGTTGTTGTTTTATGGTCATTTTGAAAAGCTTGACTAATGAGCCAACATGGAAACTCTCTGAAGAGTCTGTAATACATATTAGTGTCTCATTTATTTATCTCGTAACATACTGGGATCGTAAATATTCATAGCACATTTGCCAACTTCTCTCTCTCCCTATTTTTCTCTGTCAAAATAACATAAAATGGAAAATAACATAAGCTCTGACTTATTTGATTTGATTTGCATTATAGTCACAACTTGATATTTTATAGCAAACTTAGGGCCGGTTTCCCGGACAGGAATTAGATTAAGCCAGGACTAGACCTTTGCTAATTTAGGACATTTAAGAATTTT
>JAUCMS010000022.1:14133563-14155050 GCA_032357445.1 Enteromius radiatus | reverse complement strand
AATGCATTATCTGTGAGCATTTTAAGACCAAACAATGGCAATGATGTATTTTAAGATATCTCAGTGCAAGCCTTTTGCAGTTTATACAGCTCTTAACATTTATTTTAATCTAGGACTAGTCTTAATCCCCGTACGGGAAACTGGCCCTTAATGTTTAAAGGCTGCTCCTAAAAGTAGTCAGCAATTGCATTAAGCGTTGTAATAAGCTTGGTGATCCAAGGTGGCTGTTACGAAGGGACTGAAGGTCGAGTGGGGATCCAAACGCAAAAGCTTTATTCAAAAACATAGTCAAACAGGCAGGGGTCAAAGACCAGCAAATCCAGGCAAAGGCAAAAGAGTAATTCCAATAACAAAGTGAGGGTCAGGGCAGGCGGCAAACAATAAAAAAACTAGAAAACAGTCCAAGTTCAAAAACAGAATGAAACAAGGGAGACACAAGAACAAGGAACAAAGGTATGGCTTTGCAATAATCAGCGTATGAGATAGGGTGAGGGCTTCTTTTAAGTTAGAAAGAGGGAAACACAAGAAAGAACCAACCAATGAGAACAAGACACATGCAATACAAGAAACCAATCAGAACACGAGACATTTACAAAGGTAGTACAAGACATGGTGAGGGATGAGGGGCCAGGGACACATGGGAAATGGAGTCCAGAAACCAAAGGCTGAGTCCAGGGTGGAGTGCCCTCTAATGGAGCTCATGGGCACTCCAGCTGGCGATCGTGACAATGGCAAACAATATTGCTTTATTTAAAAGGCAATGGCTGTGGACGTTTCAGAGCAGTGATCATCTCTTTGCTAATTGCTATGTCCTTATTCCTAGAAACATTGTTTTTATTCAATTAAAATAATAGATTTAGACTAATTAAAAAAAAATGGAATCCTACAGTAGATGAGCTTGTTACTTCATGAAAACAGATTTGGAGAAATGTAGCATGATAGAATTTGCTCACCAATAGGTCCTTTTGCAGGGAATGGGTGCCGTCAGATTGAGAGTCAAAACAGCTGATAAAAACCATCAATTAATGTAAAGTGAAAAGCTGCATGTAAGACGTTTTTAACTTCAAATTGTTGCTTCTGCCTAATGTTCAAGTCCTTTATCTACAATAATGGTTTCTCCAATAAAAAAAGTTGCCTTTTCTGAATCAGATGAGAAAATTTACAACAGTCCTAAATAGATTCTCTCATGCTGATGGAGGATCCATGTAGAGGATCGATCTTAAATGACCCAAGGATGAATAAACTGAATTTATATTTTTAGCTGAACTATTCCTTCAGCTACAAAAAGTATTTAAATTAAATACAATTTTGAAAATGTCTGATTAGCTTTGCATGCGCTCAAGGCAAAGGAGCTGCGAGTCAAGCATGCTTCAAGTTTGCTTTTGTATGGCCTACAGATACATTCTCTTAGCTCTTCTGGAGAATATTGAGCATGTGTGTGAGTATCTGCTTAATGTCTCAGATATAGAAAAAAAAAATCATGTTTTCCTTCACAGGCAGAAACATCTGTCAGAGCCTCAGATCTATCATTAGCACACTATTCTACGTGCACTCACTGTGTTTGTGTTGAGTGCACACATGTGTGTTTTCACTGCTGCTGGGGGAGGAGGAAAAAGTCTCCAAACTCTTTGTGTCACTTCGAGCACAAGAAGAGAGAGGAGGACAGGAAGACGACTATTCGATGACTGGCAAAAGAAATTCTGCCATGCGGTATTCATCAAAATACTCCAGCAATCGTTTCAATGAAATAACCGCCCCAATTCTGGAGCAATCGTTTCTAACTGGACAAAAACTTTGGCTCCACGAGCCAAAAAACAATTTGGAGCAACATGGGCATGTTACCCACACTTGTGGAGGGAAAACAAATGACGCAGTATTGTGAAATGGCACCATCTCACTTCTGGTCAAAGCCACTCCTCATTTGCGTTCAATTCTAAGCACTTATTGTATGGAGAACGATTACAGGAGGTTTAGCCACCTCTAGCCCATTTTGACGACATTTCCTTTCTTCTAATGACTATTTGAAGGCTCGAGCAGTTACTGCTGTCAACGAAAAAGAGAGGCTAAAGGCTAACCGTCAGCTAGCTAATACCCAAACTGCCCTCACTGGACAACTTCCTGTCATTTGTCTTAAAGCAAACAGGCAGGAAATAGCTTCGAATATAGCTATGCTGCTTTTTAACACGCTAGAATCACGCAGAAAGATTTCCTCACGTCTTGAAGTGGACGTAAGACAAATATTTTGAGCGGAGAGCGAATTGTGATTTAAAGTGACAGTTATTTATGATGAATGCATGCTCTCCTGAGAGTCTGGCAAAGCGGTTCACGAATCTAAAGTGCACCGTGACCTCAGACGCGGTGAGAATCACACGATGACAACTATAAAGCCCTCTACAGCCGAGCTCTGAGACTACAATGGTATTTACCTTCACTACCTTTAGCTACATATCAGTTGACACTTCACTCAATGCATGTGGAGGAGACGTTTCCAGGAACGGTATACAGGTCATTTAGAGAGGTGCTCTGTTGATATTTATCATACTTAATATGTCAGCTTGTACTGAATGATATATACTTCTGGGGTTATGAATGCTATGATATTCACAAATCCATCAGCACTGGAAACTAACACACTGATGAAATGCAAGGTTACATGATTTTGTCTTTAAAGGTGAATGTTTCACTGGCCATTATTAGTCAATTCAATAATGCACAGGATTGATATTTCAAAAACATTCTGGTTTGGGTTTGTTTTAAACACTTGACCCTAAGTATTCAGTTTCTCTAAACAATTTAGCCTTTATTATATGTATCGTTCAGCCTTAGTTGTGCTAATCCGTTTTATTGGTTGTTTTTTGTAACATTAAAATTATGCAATGTTCACTATTCAAAATGTAAGTGGTGGCATCATCCTAATGTAACCAACTAATATTTGTGACATGATTAAATGTATAGATGGCTGCTAAATGAATAAAAAATCAGTCTGAAGATTTCCTTTTTACAATATGCTTTATGAAATGCAATATGTCTTTTGATTTCTGTATCTGTAAACAGCTATAAAGTTGTTTAACTAGAATGAAAGTCTAAAAAAGGTAAAAGATATGCCACTAAATATTATGCAACAGAAAGAGTTAATAGTTATAGTCAAAATATTTATCTGCAGTTAGCCAAGTAATATTTTGCTGTTCAAATAATCTCACCAGCTCATATATTATATAAAAGAACATGGAGCTCATGACTGAGAAAAAAACACACATCAGTTTTATTCAGAGGACTAAACTGACCAAAAATATAGTTGCTGATATTTATATGGCTAAAGCAATAAGCTGATTCTAATTTAACTGAATCATATTAGTAAGATGACATTTAAATGCTTAGTTTTATAATCTAAGCACTTTCATTTTTATTATAGGGGGAAGGCAATGCAATACGACGATGATAACTGAGAGATGTAGAAATAAACAAAAGCCTGTTGATCATATATGATACATTATTTTTTCTAAAGAAAAGTAAATGGATGATAAATAAAATATCTAAATAAAATTAACATTAGTTGCTTTAATCCATGATTTCACAGTGTAGTGAAGGTGGATTTAACAATTATTCTAAATGCCTTTTACTTGCTTTAAAAAAAAGTATCAACTCAGTTAGATTACAAAAAAACATGCAGTAGTTTGCATACAAAAAGAAAATCCAGCAACGCTTTAATGAAGTCGATAATTTAGAGGCCTTTAAAATGTGTGTATTGAATATGATGCAGTAGGCTTTTTACGGTTTAAAAAAACCTATTTTACCTTACTTCACTCACTCTTTTTATTATTATACATTTTTATAGGGTCATTTTAAAAATGTGCAAATTAAACACTGTTCTTTTTTTATATGTAACAAAATAATAGTGACTGAATTCTCAAAACGCAGCTTAAAAAGCAGGCAGATTCATGGGACGTAAAAGCGGGGAACTGTAGCAATTTGAGAGCTTTAAGCGCCCTGACCCTGACTTGTCTCAGATGGTTTGCTTTAACTAAACTGGACTAAACTGTAGCGAGTGTAGAGGTGAAAACTAGTATGACCTTGGGCTTGTCTCACCACGGTTTGTTTTAACTGGCAGGGGGCTTTCGCGCCTATTACTGATAGCTCTAATGAGAAAGGGTCAGAAACGCTGACCTGTGGAGAGTGGAAATGGATGGGGCAGGGCTATCTCACTTCAATTCCCCTGCCACCTGCCAGTGACTACGCAGGGGGCGTCCTGATTGCTAACAGACCCGTCTATGCCGTCCACCCAGGTGTCTTTATTCTCACCAATCAGTCATGCACACGACGGGCTTTTAGCTACAGCACACATGCTGAGATCCACAGAGAGAGAGATTCCTTTGCTAAGTGTGTTTAGTTCTAATTCCTCTTACAGCCGCCTTGTCAAACGCAGATGTGCTTAAGAAGATGTTTGGAAAATAAGGGTGAAAGCTAGAAGAGTGCTTTTTTCCGAATCTGGCATGAAGACGGTAACGGTTTAGATATGAACGAGCAACACTCGGCCTGTTTCCCGCCAAGTGCAATTCAGAAATTCTCATCTGAGCTTGTATATCAATATTAATAAGAAAATGTGCGGCGTGACCCGTACTGGAACTCGCACAGCGCCTGACATAAAACTTTCTTTCCACACAAAACCTGCTTTAAACAAATAATCTCTCTCTGGTCGACTGTACCTGATAGTGATTTAAGTTTACATTGAGATTACTGGAAAGATTATAATAATAAAACAGCGCAAATGTCCGTTAAAAAAAAGTCCAAAGTAATTCCTTTCAGTTCACAATCAGAATTCAATCAGCAACACTCTCTGCAACAAAAAAATCACTGCACGATCCAAACAAAATATCACAGCTCATCCAACCGTAACACATTTTTGTGATTTAAATATGCACAGAAAAGATACTACTGACCTGATTGCAACTGCATGCAAAACCCTTCATGTTCTTGCTGTATAGCAAGTGCTTTTCAAAGTGTCATTTCTAAAATCATTGTCAGCTGACTTTTTTTATACGTCATCATTCAGCTTCATTCAATCCTTGATCTGACATTTTCGGTACTACAAAGGTCTCTGACAAATCCTCGGAGACTTCTGCCTTTCAAACATTTATTCCCCCATAAAATGATCTGAACATTCGGGACAATGTCTGTGTGTGTGACTATGAAATCTGAAATTGCACACTGGATTTACAAACAGGCAAAGCACAGCTGTTGAAAGTGATCAATAAAACCATATGCTTGGCGGACTGTTCGCAGGACCATCCTGTCTCTCATCATTTTAAACCTATGCGTTTCTGGAACAAGCAGCAACAATTACATCACCGCATTTGTCGGAGTACCTATGATCCTGGACATCAGTGAGACAAAACAACTCAACATAGTTAAGACAAGCTTAAACAACATAAAACCAAACCATAAACACAGAAAGCATCCAAGACAACAGAGTCCTGAACATAGCAACTACAGGATTAAATCTTCCTATCACTTTAAAAATACTTTGTCTACCTTGGACCACATCATAAGTAACATGGTATATTTATAGCAATAGCCAATAATACACTGCATGGGCCACAACTTTCTTTTTATGGCAAAAATAATTATATTAATTATTAATTAAAGATAATGCTCCATATTTACAGCCGAAAATATATCAAAGCGTAATTTTTGATTAGTAATATGCATTGCAAAGAATGTCAACTTACTTAAAAACTTTTTTTGCAACTTCAGGTTCCAGATTTTGAAATAGTTGTATCATGGCCATATACCTTTCCTAACAAACCATGCATCAATGAAAACCTATTTATGCAGCTTTCAAATGATGTATAAATCTCAATTTCAAAAAAATTACTCTTTCGTGGTTTTGTGGACCAGAATCACATTAGTTAAAAACCAACACTCCCATAAAATAAGGTACAAAACTGTCACTGGGGCAATACACTTTCAAAAGGTACTGATATTTATCCTGAAATGAACCATTAAGGCTTACAAAGATGTACCTTATAGCTTTTGTACCTTAGGGTATCAACCAAGTGACAGCACTGTACCTTTTTGTCTGAGCGTGTATATGTGTTATAGTCTATTTTGTGAAACTCTGCAACAAAAAACCAAAGCCTAACCATGATATAGGCTCAGCATCTGCATGTTGTTGTAATCTCCTACCTGTTAATGTAACATCGCTGTAGATGTTGGAGAGCTGTTCTTTCAATAAGACCTGTTGCATCTGAGCCGCTTTCTCCCGTTGCAGTTCCAGCATCATGTCTGGGTGGCTGGCCAGCTTACAACCCTTTTGTTTGTCCAGAGCGAAGTCACTGCGCACTATGTCTGCATGGAAACCGCGAGAATGCTTTTGGAGTACAAACGAGAGGACAAACCAACCACTAAAAGTGCAATGCATGTGGTTTGCATTGTGGACATGTTTACCAGATACTCAAAATGTATTTCTTTCTCTTCCATGTTTATTGATAAAAAGTCTGGGTAATTAAAAAGCCATTTCTTTTCAGCGGGCATGCACTACATAAATGAAATGCATCAATATTTACTCAAATATATTTTAGATTTATGCATGCATATTTGTCCACGCCGTATGGAATAACAATGCTTTTATATCAGGATTCCATACAGTATTTCTAGAATATAGTTACATTTTTCATGAGTCCAAATCATGCAAAACACAAAACACTTCTCAATCAATATGCAAAATACCTGCCTAATTAAAAATGACCAAATCAGACCTCACCATCTTCATAGTTTTTGAGGTAATAGTCTGGTCCAGGCCCTCTAAACTTTGCAAGATTCTTCAGGTTATGAAACTGGAGAAAGTCGGTCCGTTTGCCCCCAAACCTCAAATAAGCTGGAGAGAGTCCCCGTGCCAGAGTGACTAAGCGCTTGGAGCTGTGGATAAAGAAAGATGTAGATCACAGACCCAAAGACTCAGAGAAACCCAAAGTGCTACAGCTGAACTGTGCAAAGTATATATTTGCAGGAGCTTTCTGTACCTAATTTCATTTGTCCAATCAAAAGTATTTATTTTGAATTGAGTCATAACAAAAAAATGCAGTCAAGTGAATCTAGTCATGTCTTTTTACTTAATAAAACATGTTAGTTTAAAAGTGACCGTGTGAAGCTATTTAGATGACCTGATTAGACATTGTACAGTGCATAAAATCATAAAGAGAGCTTTTCTTTATGATTTTACACTATGAGTGTGAACTGAAGCTGACTTTTTTGTTTAATATTGATTTGTATACTTTCAAATTATATTGGGTTGTGCATACAGACATTAAACACACACACAGCATGCATATATAATATATAGTATATACTGCCTACACTTTATGTGTCTTATTTTATGCTAAATCTGTAATGCCGACACGAGAAAACGGGATCATTTTCAGAGCAGACCAAGGCAATGGTATCTCAAAGCTCATCAATAATTAACAACTTCTATTTTGTTTATTAGTTTTTATTATTATTATTATTATTTGTTAGCAGCGACCAGGTTGACCTTGATGCGTAGCTTTCTTACGGAACCTCAGACTGACGTTCATCAGATTTAGTGCAATGTATGATTGTGTTTTAGGCCGCAGTGCTGAAATCAACAGCAGATTATTTCACACAGAGCTGCAGTCTGTGGTGCTACACGCTCGTTTCTTTCTAAATAAATACATACCAGCTTTTTAGTGCTTTCCTAAATAATGAGACATAATACGGTACCAGTCGTAAAAAGAGAAGCCGTAAAAGGTGCACATAAAAGTAAGGCCTATAAACTGCGTAAATATTCCCTTGCCTTTGAGCGTAATGAGCGTAAAGAACTTACAAACAACAGATAAAATAAAAAAATCGAATTAAATAAGAGTGAAATTAAATAAAATAAATATACTGTGTGGATTGTTTTGTTAAAAGCAAAACGAGCTAAATTACCACAAACTTTAATCGGTGAAGCCTGGGTTTGGACTGAGGGCCAAAACTGATTTTTAGAAAAAAAAAAAAAAAACATTCTGGAAAGAGAAAGAGAAAATTTGAGCAAGCAGCGGCACACAAACTCACATTTTGCTCATCTGGTGTCACGTCCAATAATGTGAATAATTACATTTAATCAGACCAAGCACGAAGCATGACTAAGCTTGTTATTTTGTGAAAATTGCAACTCTAACAATTTTAATGAACTAATTATTAGTGCAGCTCACGGCAGAACAAATATCGATAATAACTGCGATATATTTACATATAAATAACCTACTTCAGTATTGTGTTATTATTGTTACCATTAGCTTTGACATTATGAGAACGATATTTTGAACGCAAGCGTTTGAATAACCTCAGCTAAACATTATAAATATCACTAGCATAATTCAAATCTGTCTATTCTTAAACCATATAAGATGGTAAAGATAACATACAGTGGATACATGTTCAAGTAGTCATGTCACATTCCGCTTTTATTCAATCCTGGTTTCTTTTCATATATTAAAAGAAATGAATGCATTTGGCTGCTTGTTTTACCACATACATCTGAAATAACTTACACTGTACACAACAGAAAACTAACAATAATGCCACGACAGCAGATTGGGGTTCAGATTTATGTTGGCCAGTTCTTAAATTCCATTTTTTCCCCAATATCTCATCCTGACTATAATACTACTATAATACGGTAATATACCGGTAGTAAACACTACATCGACACTGAAACCTGTCCGGGGCTATGAAAGACACTTACATTTCGGTTCTCCGTATGGTTTTGTGTCTTTTCTCCTCTGGGGGCTGGGACACTCATATTCACTTCCAGGTCAAGCCCTGGTGTGCAAATTAACACAACCATTCAAATCTGCGCGTATATTCAGGATTCGCGCTCTAATATATAAATTCATATTCGTATTTGGTGTAGAGAGACAGGCTCACGGGCGAAGCTCATCCCACAACACCGTTTCATTGGGATTCAACAGATGTTTTTTTTTTTTTAAGCATTACGCGTAAACATGTGGAATTGTTCTTCACGCGTAAAATTAATGTCCTGAAGTGCGAAAATGGATACACAAGTAATAGGCTACACTGGTATTTTACATGATAACATTATAAGCCGCATAGAACGACTCATCCTATCTCCAAACAGAAGTTTATTTGTGAAAATAAACGAGCAAATTGGTTTTGTAGTAGCCTATTTTTAGAGAAATGTGGTACTGTGTAAAATTAGTGAATTCAAGATGTTGTTCGATAGATTAAATGTAGTAAAACAGATGTATTAAGTGTTTGGGCTGCTGTATGCTATTGGAAAGATTCATTGATAATGTCTAGTAGCGTCCCTGCTGGAAAATCCAGTTTAAGGCGGGTAGCTGTGCTTGGAACATGGAAGATGGTTTCTGGCTGGTCACTATCTGGTCCAGCTTGACCAATTTTAAGATGGTATCTTGGATTACCAGCTTTAAACCAGCTACCATGTACTAAAACACACCTAGCAGCTTAGCGCGGCGTCTCCAGCAGGATCTCTCTAATTCAACACCAACACACCAGCATCACCAAAGAATCATCACGCGTAAGATGCAATAGCAAAACTGTAATACCTTAAGAAGTCCAGCCAGCCATCCTTTACGATAGAAGGATCCAACTGCAACGAGAGGAAGTTGTCATTCAAAACTTTGACCGGGCTTCGCGTATTCACGTCCAGTAAAATCAAGGTTCTCTCCAGAAAGCTCTGTCTCTTCCCTCCGGACACTGGTCTCCTGTAGGTAGCGGCGGAGGAAATGAGAGACTGGAGTATCAGTGCCAACCACAGTGACGAGCCGAACACTGGGCAGAGGAACTGCCTGGGCATCTTCTGTCCTCAAGCACCGGGCGGAGCGCAGTGAGGGAGATCCAGCAGAGATCTCCTTATAAAACCCGATCAAAAAGCACCTGAAGTGTTTTTATGCCCCTCCTTGAGCGAGGATCACTGGTGTCTCTTTCAGCCCCCCTATCTTCAGCTGTTTTGGAGTTAGCTGGAGTAAACTCACGCCCCAGGGCCAGCCTCCATCACACT
The DNA here is from genome assembly GCA_032357445.1 of Enteromius radiatus. Taxonomy (NCBI): domain Eukaryota; kingdom Metazoa; phylum Chordata; class Actinopteri; order Cypriniformes; family Cyprinidae; genus Enteromius; species Enteromius radiatus. Next base: position 14,145,011 of record JAUCMS010000022.1, on the reverse strand, counting down.
GCTGCCCCCGCACCGCCCTCTGTAGTAACGCAACAGCTCTTAAAGGTAAGATGACTCTTATTTAACAGTAGCTTCTTCAGCCGGGGGGTATCTGAAGAATAATTGCTCTGTCTGTACACAAAGAGAAATGAAATAGCCTAATAATAATAATAATAAACAGAAGAAGAAGAAAATAAAATAAATAGACGCAAACAAAAAAATATATAGTTCTTCAGACCTATAGTTTCTTCCTCTTTATCTAAAACCATTTATTTGGGGTCAAAAAGTTATTGAGGTTACATTTATAGGTTATTGACTATAGGCTATCTGGGTTTTGTTTTTTAACATCGGCGCATTTTTTTTCTGTTTTTTAAAAGATTTTCCAGTGGAGTTAAGCTGTAAAGCCATTTCTATAATAACAGGAAAGTTTATTTATTTTTTCTTTAGTCACATTAAGACTGAATAGCTAAACTAGTCCGTAATTTTGTATTAGCTGACTAAAAAGAAAAGTGACAGTCAATATGATTTCTCGTGGACTAATAAACTGTCGCAGTCCTGTTGTAGTTAACCTCGAGCAATTTACTTTTTTGTACATAAATGAAAAATAGTTAAATGTTTAACACGTTCACGTAAAGATAATTTGAAGCTGAGCTTTCTGTTTTCACAGATGAAGATATTTGCAACAACCTGTTTTGTGTTTTTCCGTCTCCGACGACCTGTTTACAAGTTATATTGATATGCTGATAAGCATTAACAAGTGCTTCTGCATGTCTTCTTCAAAAGGACTAAGGAATTTTTAAAAGACATTTTATATAGATAAAATCTTATAAAACACGTGGGGGAAATATTAAAGAAATACACAATGCTGAAGAATAAAATACAAAGTGGTATCTATACACCCAACTACAATAACCGTTACATATTAATAGGGAAAAAATATATTATTTTCTCCGAGTAGGAAAAACAAACATCTGACAAAATATCAATAACATACAGGTATCTTTTTATTGGAAATGTGTTTATTGTAGCTATCCACATCGCAACCGTGAAAGCAAACATTTTAGGATATAGAGGAGAAAAAAAAATCATCTCGTAACTCACCTCGTGTTCATCTAACGGCTCTTTGTGTCTGAAAACACTTCTTGCTTTATCATTTTGAAATATTCGTTTGCAAAGCCTCCAGCGCGAGACAGTTTTCCATCTTTTCGATAAAATAATTGTATGCTATATATACCATTGATGCATATTTAAAATGTAGCCTATATAAATCCGGAGAAACTGACGCTGTTCCCTTTCATTTTGCTGTGAAATGTGAAAAATAAAGTGCTGAACATATGGTTTAGCCTATAAAAATTCTGTGAGAAGGGCGCATCTTTCTGCGTGACACACAAGCCGAAGTGCTTGACTGGCATACGTCATGTCTTTATTAAACCTGATACTTGCACAGTTCAGTGTATAGACAATAAAATAATGCTCTGTCATCTGACTCACGAAATTGTTGTCTAATAACGGGAACCGTGTGATTTGTCCTTCTGTGGCTGACACTTTGGCCTAACATCCCGGGCGTCCTGCGACAGTCCACTCTGCTGAATAAGGGAGAATAAAACAAAACAGACAGAAAATAAGACTCTGTGCAGGTTTTACAATATGCTTCTTGGCAGTACACCAGACAGGGCGCCTCTCTTTAACCTCCCATTTATGACAGGATTTATCAAGTTTTATACGAGAAATCTTTTGTATTTTTTAGCTTTCTAATCTGGAACTCACCGTTTCAGAGATTATTGGGAGTAAATATATCAAATAGGGTTAACATTCAGAACAGAGCAGTTTATTGAGAAGTAAAACAATATAGGCTATAAAGTAGTCCAGATCGTGTATTTGTGTGCTCCCATTCTGACAGAAAGTGCGAGGTTGAAACTTTTATAATAATACTAAAAATAAAACTATAAAACAACAACACATGAATACAGTTCTAAATATTATAAATAATAAATTATACTAAAGTAGTTTAATTCCTTCTTACGAATAGATTTGGCGATTATTTTACAATGCATTTGGTAAAAAAAAAAAAAAAAAAAAAAAACACATTTAAGCTTCACAAAAAAAAACACATTTCATTTCTGTAAAAAAAGTTTCTGATTGTGACATAACATTTACGCGCATTATTAATTATTAAAATGATGACAATAAGATGCTAATAAGGTGGGAAGAGAAAAATTGTAAACTAAAGCTAAATATGTTTTACGTTTTATTGCGTTATATTAAAATTATAAACACTACAAATATATTGGTAACATATGATAGCTAAATATGTTCATATTTATTATATAAATATTATAAACAGTACTATATTTTGGTCGGGTAGGCAAATTTGTCAAAGTTAATTAAAAAATGCAGGTCAACAAATAACATCTTCAGTTAATAATACAATAATAGAAAAAAATGTGTACTTGCATAAATTAAGGTTCATGCACACTCACTTAAATAAACTATTTATTTGCAGCAGAAATTAAACAGCATTCTATAAAGGCAAAGCAATTTCCGAAATCTTAAACATGGATTAAATAACTACGCTAAATAATAAGTACGAATGATTGCATACATTTGAATTTACTTTATTCTTTTGATATCAGTTTTGTATATTATTTGGGCAGTGATTTTCCTCTCACACAACAATAGTAGAAAAACTGTTGAGTCTTTTAGTGAAACCATCCGAGCACGGCACTCCCACTGTTTCAAACAGGCTCCTAAAGGACGTGCAACATTACATCCAAGTGGACCATCAATAACTTATTAAGTAAAGGTTTCCTGAGCCTGTTAACTGTACTGTGAGCCCTCCCTGCTGACCGTCGACAAGGTCAAGGCTTTACATACGGGTCCCTCTAAATATCGACGAGCCGTGGGCAATAAGAGGAAGAAAAAAAAACCCTCCACATATTTGTCTCTGATTTACGAGGTGGAAGCGAGTGATGCTCAGCAGACGAAAATGGTTAGCACACACAGCCAAACATATCCAAATTCTACTTTTCTCTTAGTTTTATCTTATCCATAAACTCTTCAGAATGGTGTTGTCGATCATCTGTGCCATTGGCTGTCTGCTTGAGGCCTGGCTGCAAACACACAGGGGATAAAAGTACGTGTTTATGAGGCCATGACTTATTGTTTCACCCTGCTGCTGGCGAAGAGAGTTTTTTGACATTTCGAAATGATTTGACAAAAATCCCACAGATCGAATGTTTTTCTTTTGCAAACGAAAACGGCTGGAAATGCAAATAGGTGAAGTTTGTATTACAAAATGTGATTTATTGTCTTATAGCTAGATGTTTCATAACTGATATCCTACACACTGATGTCATTCTGAACATTTGGGGTGTGTGCATGTATAGAACAAGCGCTCTTTTAAAATAAATACTATTTAAAAACCTGCCAGGAGACATTTCTTATGCCGTAGCAATGCCACTTTCTATGTTGTATTATTTAAGGTATTTTGCGAAATTACTATTTTATTTCATTAGACAAAAAGGACACTATCACTTATCTGTAAGTTTCCATCACTGTGACATTGAGTTATCGAAGTCAAGGCAAATTGTTATATAGTGCCACCTTGTGGCGAAAATTTGTTATGACTCGTTAACTTTTACTCCACGTGAAAGTTAAGTTTGCATTGAGTAGAACATCTAGTACCTTTTTTGGATGATAAGTATTCGTTACTTTACGTTACATGTATTTACACAAGGACAAATATTCATATACCTGATATTTAGCTGGTTTTCCAATAAAACAATACGGCCATGAGACCCCACAATCATCAGAGTCTGTCAATAAATATATGAATCATTCTGTAATTTAAGGACAAAATATGGTATGGTAACATAGATTTGGGGCTTACACATTTTTCTAAGAAAAAAATAATTTTAAATAATTGAATATCGTAGAATTAAGAAAGTAACTATTTAGGAATGAATAACTAAAATGAATAACTGTTGCCAAAAGAAAAGTACTATAAAATATTTTGATTGCACACTGATACATGATGAAAAAAAACACTGATTAATTCTGACAAGAATTTTCGGCAATTTAAGTCACTTTTAAAATAAATTACTATATTGCTATGGACTGTAACATCTTGTAATTCAAAATAAAAAGCAAAAAAATAATGACTTTATGCTTGCAGGGGCACCAAATGCACCCCCAATTATAGAATCACCCATGGGTAAAAAAAGAGTAGGCTACTTTAATAAATAATACATTAAAGTAATACTTTGTTAACTTTTATTACTAAACCTTATATTAAACCTTTATTATTAAATACAATATTTAATTTAAAGAAAGCCCTTTTTAAAATGTTCTCTATGCTTATTTATCTGTCCTCCGACTTGGGTTTATTGGTAAAATAAACAGAAATCGTATCACATCATCTCTGGCTGGCTGTTTTGGCCCGTTCTTCTGGACTGTAGCCTACACATTTCCTGTTTGCTTCTTACAGTATCGCAGCCCTGCAAAGCGTCATGACGTCACTGCGGTGTCATTTTTATTTACACGAGACTCCAGCTGTTACATTGACTCGGCAAACAGAGTCGATGTGTGTGTGTCCGTGGGTGTGTGTCATCGCCACGTGATCCAGTTCGCCAATGTCCTTCTACAACCCACTCAGCATCATGGCTGCGGATGCTGCGGATGCTCTCCTCCCGCACCGCATCCCCGGACCATGCCTCCTGCCCCTGCTCCTCCTGATCGCCTCCGCTCTACTCACACCGAGCCACGGACTGCTGGGCTTCCGACCGGAGGACACGGGACGAGATCTGTCCGTGCAGGACGGGCTGTTGAAGGCCACCGAAGGGACGCGGTTCATGTTACGCGTGTACTATGCAGCATCCCCGCAGAGGCTCAACCGGACAGTCAGCACAGCCGCGCCGTGGATCGCTTTCATAGAAGAACCGGAGCCGGGCAGAGAGGGGCAGGTGCATCCCAAACGTAACTTGTGCGTGGAGGAGAGTGCCAGGAGCTCGGATATAGAGCTACTCGGTTCTTTCAAGTCAGCCTCCAGCCAGAACTCCATCCTGGTGGAGCTGCTCGCCAAAGACCTGCGGAGAGGAGAGAACATCAAGTATTACTCCATGTGTGCCTTTGACGGGATCAAATGGGAGCACTACCGGACGCGCGACTTCTGGCTGGCGGTGGTGGAGCGGCCGCCGCATGCGGACGGGTGGCTACAGGCGGGTCTGTCGGTGCTGCTCCTGGCGCTTTCCGCGCTCTTCAGCGGGCTGGTGATCAGCATGCTCGCGCTGGACCCGGTGGAGCTCAAAGTGCTGCAGAACAGCGGCACGGACAAGGAGCAAAAGTACGCGCACAAGATCGAGTCGGTGCGCAAACACGGCAACTACGTCCTGTGCACCTTGGTGCTGTGCAACGTGCTCACCAACACTTTTCTGGTGGTCTGGATGTGCCAGATCCTCGGAGTGACGCCCGTCTCTACTGCGGCGTGTACTTTTCTCATCTTCTTCATCGGTGAGATCTTGCCGCACTCCGTTGCGTCCAGACACGGGCTGGCTATCGCGTCCAAGACCGTGTGGGTGACCAAGATGCTGATGCTGCTGACTTTCCCCATCACATATCCCATCAGCAAACTCCTAGACAATATGCTGCACCAGGAAATCAGCAACTTCTACACCCGTGAGAAGTTACTGGCCATGCTGAGAGTTACCGACCCTTATCATGACCTGGTGAAAGAAGAGCTGAACATCATCCAGGGAGCTCTGGAACTCAGGAGCAAAACGGTGGAAGATGTACTGACCCCTCTCAATGATTGCTTTATGCTGGCCTCCGATGCCATCCTGGACTTCTACACCATGTCAGATGTGATGCAGAGCGGATACACTCGCATTCCTGTGTTTGAGAACGAACGGTCTAATATTGTTGACATACTGTTCGTCAAAGATCTGGCCTTTGTTGATCCAGACGACTGCACCCCGTTAAAGACCATCACTCAGTTCTACAAACACCCGCTGCATTGTGTCTTTAACGACACCAAACTGGATGCAATGCTGGAGCAATTCAAGAAAGGTAAGATCTTTGTATATCCTAGGACTCCAGTTGTGTTACAACAGAAAAAAAGTAAAAGGGTGATTCACACACAAAATTCTTACCCTCATTTACTTCCAAACCTGCATGCATTACTTTCATGTGTGAAAAATAAATAAATAAAAATAATAAATAAATAAATTAAATGAAATAAATGATATTAATAATAATAAAAAAATAAATAAATTATATACGTATATATATATATAATGTTCAAACATTGGACTTAATAAAATTTTATTTGTATGGATAAAAAAACACTAGGGACAGTTCAATATATCTTATTTTGAAGTAAAAACCTTGATGATACATGATGACAGGTTTCATTTTTGGCTGAACATGTTAGTAACTTCAGTTTATTTTTAAATTATGGAATTGTAAATGAAAATCTGCTAGTTAAAACTAGTCTATAACATAATAATGCATATATTATGATAGTGTAATAACATATTAACACAATAATTATTATATTTTTGACATCATACATTTCGTGTCAGCACAACTTCAGCTGACATCTGCAGAGAGGCTGGCAGCTGGACTCAAATCATTTGAATTTGTTCCCATGGCAACCATTTTGATTCAGTCATCATTGCTTACTGTTCACCAGAGAGTTCGTATTAGTCATATTTTGACGTCTTTAACTGAAAATCCATAAATTACTCATGCCAAGCACTGACCTGTGTGGAGTGCAGGGATGCATACAAGTTCGTCTTGATCCTGTCACACACAAAGTCTAGATAGTGATGAGATGTGTTCTGATATCATACTTTGGCCTCTACTGCATCACAGCCACAATTATGTAATAAAGCCTTATCAAGATTGATGGTGTTTTCTGTGAAGGCACAGAGTCAAAGCTACAGAGCAGCAAAAGCAGGGTGCCATAATTCAGCTGTAATGCAGTAACCTGTCAGATGTACCACTCTCACAGGGTACAAGATTCTCCGGATTTATCTTCCCCACAGGGCATAAATCTTTGTACGTAGTAGATTAAGTAAAAGGATCATCAACAGTATCAGTTCCATAACCGCCGTAGGAATCCAGAGCAGTTTAGGCAACATCCAGAACAGAAATAGGATTTTCAGCACAGACGGACATCACACTGCACTTTAACCCTGGATTGAGTTTAATCTTTGTGCAAGACTTGAATTTATTTTCCACCACACAGCAGAACTGTCTGAGAGAATTCCTTAAACCTGAACTGAGGTTGAAGTTTATATGTTATCAGTTTTTAGTGAAAGTCTATTCTATCAATTCACATCTTGTGAAGCAAAAAAATATGTTTGTATGAAACAAATCCTTCATTGAGATATATTTAACATTAAAGGGTTGATTCCAGATGACTTGAGGAAGAGGAAATATTCATTTTTGATGTTGAAAACTATTCTTTTAAGTTCCAAAAATGAAATAGTACAAACATGCAGTTAAGCTGCGTAAAGATATCATACAGGTTTGGTTTAGAAGGATGTTAAGTTTAATTAATGAAGTTTAGTGTCATTTTTGGGTGAACTATCCCTTTAAATCCAAGTGCTTGTCTGTATAGAAACATCAGGACAGATTAGCTGCAGCAGTGACCTTTTGGTCCAATCAGTGTCTCAGCTTGGGACCATATGGACAAAAAGAGCAGAGTGAGAGAGAAGAGGATCTGCTTCCTCACACAGTGAGCACCCAGCCTGTCAGTCTTTGAAGATTCTGCCTCCAGTGAACATATTACAGCAGGAATTATGAAATATGCAGGATCAACCTTTCCTTCTCCACTCAGTGAAGTAAGGCAGATGCTAAACAGCAGGTAAAGGTGAAGCTGAATAAAATGACCTTATTCTGACAACAAGGCTAAGTTACTGAAGTATATATATGCAAAAATATGTAAACACCAGAGCTTGCTTTTGTTAATTTTCCCTTTTGTGTGTACAATCCAACATCAAAAGTTTATGATAAATTTAGAAACCTCACAGGATCTGACTGATCACGATTTGGTTGGCAGTCTCCATTGCTTCTCTCTGCTGTTTCCTCTTCTAACTGTGTCCAATAAAGACACAAATTTTAAAAGGACCAAGAACATGCTAATGATTCCATTGGGGTTTATGCAGAAAATGGTGCTATAAACAAACAATCCTCAGGGCTCAGGGTTTGTCAGAAAATTGTATGCTTTGCTAAACTGGTCATACTAGATGAGAGAAGAAAAAAATGTCAAAAATCTAGAAATTAAAACTACACCAGGAAAGGAAAGAAAAGAATTAAGTTTATATTCTGTTTATAAATGATCAGCTAAAATGTATGTGAAATGACGAACTGTTGGTGGCGTTAGAGAGAGTTACAGGGAGTTGACATAGACTCTACTGAAGAGAAGAAAATAACAATAACTGCCTAAACACCTTTAGTGCTTGGTCCTTAAAGTGGATGGCTCCTCAAATGTCAGGATAATTTTTCAAACCATTTTCTACATAAATAATCAGACAATGACATTTACCAAACCTGGAGTTTTTTTTTCTGTAACATAACATTTATATTTTGATCAATGTATGGAAAAATACTATGAAAGTTAAAGTGCCCCTATTTTGTGGGTTATGAAAGGTTCATATTTTGGTTTGACATGCATGCAAGTTTGTGAGCATTTCCTGCTTGAAAAAAGAACACCTAGTGGGAAAGAATGAAATTGCATTTTCATTCAAACCAACGCCAAAAGACCAACAAGTGAGCAATATGCGAATATTTCATTTTGACGTCAACACGAAACGGCTTGGGACTCGTTTTAAAGAGAATATTTTCTGTGATTCAGAGTCGACTCTTTATTTTGAGAGACAACAACCTTATACGCAATGCACTTTTTGAATATAAAACTTTGCTGGATGTTTTTATTAACTTAGAGATGTGTTACACTGCATGAAAGCTAATTTAAAAATAAACCATAATAAGGGCACTAATGGACACCATAAAACTTTTTGTTGTGTTCAGTTGAAGAAAGAATGTAATGCAGGTCTGGAACAACATGAAGGTGAGTAAATGTCAGAACTATTCCTTTAAACCCAATGCAGGTCAAAGGCAACATGCATAAGAAAGGCCTAAAATATGATTTCAAAAAAGCAATTACCACAGAAAATCGTTCTCTTTTTTTGCATATGCATTTTTAGGCGAAACTGTAATATGGGATTCTGTTTAGAAATCAGTCAGGCATTTCCTTCAGTGCCTTTCTTTCCGTATTCATCTACACACTGGGCTTTATTTAGCACTTCCCACCATACTGCTCTGCCATGCATCACATGAGTAGAGTATAGTGCCAGCTTTAACGCGTTCATTTGCTGGCACAGCAGCTGAAGGAATCGCAGGGACATCCGCGTGGGCTCAAACCCCCTGGTTCCGCGTGCATGCGTGCGCGTGTTACATAATAGCGTAGTGATGTAATGCGGTTCCCTGAACATCAGCTTTGAGGTGTATCGAGCCGAGTGCTGCATTGCCCTTGCTTTCCACCTGACTCGTGCACAATTCTTCACTTCACTCAGCGTGTGCCGCTACCATGGAGACCACAGCGTGAGAGAGGCTTCTGTCCCTTAGGTTCTCTCTATCCAAAGGGTGAGGATTATGTATTTAATCTTCATACGCCTGAAATGATATTCCAAATCTGCCTGACTGATGATTAACAGAAATGTTTGCTGGGATGTTTCGTTTGTTCCACTGCAAAGAGTTTTTGTCTGGGATTTCAGTGAACAATCTTGTATAAGCAACATTGATCGTGCTTCGTATTTTAAGTTTTTTTTTTAAAGTCATATACATTTTTTTACACAATAATTTAGCTTTTTAACTGATTTTTTTTGTTTGGGTTTTTTTTTTTTTTGCTGCTGTTCCTTTAAGATGCCGTTGTAAGTGCCCTCTTTGCATGTGAAATGAGATATAGCTTTGCTGCAGCAACAAGCTGCTGGTTTGCAGTTGATGCCAATATAGATTTAGGAGCCCCATATTTCAACAACAGACTGTTAGTTTGACGCCTCATAAGACTCTGGTGAATATTAAATAGCCACTGCTAATTCGCAAATTCATCTGAAATTCTATAATTACAATAACTGTGTTTTTTTTAGCATATTATAAAATAGAATTGATTTGTGATGAAAAGCTGAATTTTCAGTATTATACTCCTGTGTCACATGATCCTTCAGGAATCATTCTAATATACTGATGTTGTAACACCGTTGGGCTGCACTGATCCCAGAGCAGCCAGTGTTACAGATGTGACCTGAACTAATGTCAGAACAGCCATTAATGCCTGGACAGCTTCAAAAATAGCAAATTCCAACACTTTCCAGGTTTTTCAAATGCCCAGCTTCATCATCAGAGCCACAGGGCTTCCCAAACCCCATTGCATAACCTCCCAGCACTCTTTACATAAGGCCAGGTCTGAATCTTCAGAACTGTCATAGTTAATCTCTTCATGAGCCTTCATTTTAAGCACCCTTTATGTCATGTGACAAATCAGTTCAACAGTGCAAAAGACTCTATGAAACAGAAATCACATACACAAATATCCAAAAGATAAAATAAACAGACAGGGATTTGCTAAAGTTGTGTGACTATTGATTTTGCACACTTTGCTTAATAATGTCATTGATTTATGGATTGATTTAATTAGCACTGCAGTTTTGTGAAACTGGTTTTAATAAAGTATAGTATCCAGATTAATATGAAATGCCTATTGCATATCCTGCTATGATGCTCCTGTCTTTCTCTGGCACTGTAAAGGGAAATCTCATTTGGCTATCGTGCAGAGGGTCAATAATGAAGGAGAAGGAGATCCCTTCTATGAAGTCATGGGCATCGTCACTCTCGAAGACGTCATTGAGGAAATCATCAAGTCTGAGATTGTGGACGAAACGGACCTCTACAGTAGGTGTTTACTATTTCTGTTAAATTTGATGTACTCTTGCTAATCTTAGGCCTCATTTGCTTCTCATCTTTCAGTCAAAATACAAAATCAGTCTAATGTTGAGTTATAAGAAGAATATTTAATCTGCACAGCCATTCCAGAGCATTTGTCTGAGTGCAGACCTGCCCTGATTCCTGCTGCTTCCTCATGCATAGTCGATAACACTGTGACCCTGTTGCAAATAATTATCACACTAATTGGATTTTAGAACTCTGTGTTATTGTCTTCTGGCAAAGCCTGTTCTCTGCAATTATCAATTCATTTTTAACCATGATTAACAGTGCTAACTTACTGGGGGAGACTAGGGTTTCTACTTTTTACTAAGTAAGTTAACTTGAAAAGCAAATTCATTTCTGTCCAGACATTTACTTTTCTTAACAAAAAAGGTTCCCTGCCAACAGGATTTGTACAGGAAGGTGTTACCTCCTGCTGGGCATTGCTGCCTGTCGCACCTCCTCCGGTGCCCATGGGTCAGC
>JAUCMS010000022.1:14105638-14124107 GCA_032357445.1 Enteromius radiatus | reverse complement strand
GTTGATGAGATTGGAGGCAGGTGCAATCGTTCGTGCGTGGAATCTCCTGAAACTAGATTAATAGCTTAATCGTCTTTTAAATTATCCGCCTTAGCATAAATACCGGCGTCTCACTCATCTCGATATCTAGTTACGCATGATCCGTCCCGCCATCCTCCCCTTATCTGCCTTTTCCTTCGCACCTTCAAAGGGTGCCTGCCCTCACTAGGGTTACTATCAGCAGGGCTCGGGGTCTGCCGAGCTCCCGGCTCACTCCCCGGACAGCACGCCAAATTTGCTTATTTAATTTAATGAAGAAGTGCGAATTCGTGAATGAATGTATTTATACTTTATTCAATAAATAACTCATGCTCCTCAAGTTAGTATATTTTGAAAGGCTGTTTATTTCTCAGAGTCTATTAAAAGATTTGAGTCCATCATAAATTCAGATGAATTCCCCTGTATGAGGTGAGTCAGTGGTTGTATTCAGACGCAACAGCTCACTGTTTATTTATGCTTCAGTGTTTTCTGATTATTTTTCAGCGCTGTTGGAACTTTTCTCTCTGTACAGTTTGAAGCACTTCAGTATTTTTTTGCAAATCAATAACAAACACATTTTGATAAAACATGTTTCCAAAAAGTCACTTTCACATACAGTACATCAATGTCAGCTTGTTTTTATTGCTTTAGTGATGACTATAATATACTGTACACGAAACCTGTTTCACTTTGACAGCAGTCTGGCCCTCTCAAAAAACAAGGTTTTCAATATAACATTGAAGTTTTTTAATATCATACAGTAGCTTCTTCTTCATAGAAAAATGTGTGTCTTAAAGACACTCTTTCCTAAAATGCAAACACCATCTCCAGTTCTAGCATTCCTCCTTTGAGTCCACACTTTGATGATGAAGTACCCGGCAGTCTATGCTGCAATTTTTGTAAATGCTTAGTCACATGACTGCCGTTTATCATTGGGGTTTGAATTCAGCAGCTATATAATGCTTTATTGTGTTTATTACATTAATATTAAATGTGCAAGCTTAAATATTATTAATCTTGCACTCTAGGTGACATGAATAAAACAAACGTTTACATTGTTAATCACAGATCAGCTCATATTGCACGAAAAGCTTTGGGTGTTGATAATTAGGAAACTGCATTCACAAACTAATGGCATGTTTACTGATGTGTGTTTCAGCTGTCACCAGTGTGAAGTTATGGGCCATCGACAGACAGTGTTTCCAGACCATCATGATGAGGACGGGACTCATCAAACATGCAGAGTACATGGAGTTATTGAAAAGGTGAGCAGCTGTCTTGTTATGGAAGTGCATGTCTTTCTTTATCATCTGTCATCTTAATTTGCATAATGGCACCCAGAGAAGAGAGCATGGGGCATATTTTACATATTAAAGACAGAATTCTGCATTGTTGGGCTCCCGTGCCATACTGGATGAAAGAAGTCTTCATCAAAGACTTTAAAGACAGTGAGGCAGAACAGAAGAGTTTCTTGAAAGATTCTGCAATGCATCGCCAAAGAAACCCTCTATAGCTCCCGATCTCCTTCCTCTCCTCCTTTCATGATCTCTCTCTCTTAGTCTCTGCGTCTTATGTATTAACATGGGAAAAGTGAATAGTAATGCAATCGTTTCTAATGAATCATCTAATGTGGTTTCATCTCATGTTAATGACATTACCCCATCCCTGCTGCTGTATTTATTATGTGAATAATTAGACCTAATTTTGTCAATTATGCTTTGAACTAACAGCCGTTAACAAACAAAGCGGAGTGCATGTGAATGCATTAGACACCGAGATGAACTTGTGCAATTTACTGATCAGGTTTATAGACCAATATTTTATCCAGACTCTTATTATGTAACGATGTGCATGTGTGTGGGATCCCATGATTTACTGCTAATATAGGCTACTAAAATTTCAGGTTTAGCCATTTCCTGTACAGCTTTGCCCAACTATTGCTTTATTTTGGCTGAGCTCTCAATATTTTTCGGGAAAGGGTGAAGCTGATTGGTTTGTTCCTGTCACATGACCCGCGATGTGCTTGCAGCAATGTGAAAAGCTGAAATGCGCCTGGAAAAAATTAGCACATTTTTTTTTGTTGAAGGGAACACAAATAATACAGTCAAATTATAAAGATTTATCAAAACTGTGGAAAACTTCTAATGCTTCTAACATTATTGTAGCATCTTTCATCTTTAATTTTGAGACCACACCCTTCCCCGTCTAATAAACGTTTCTCACGAGGAGATATGTTGTGTGTGCGGCAACTACAAGACAGAAAGCAGACTTTTGTAATGCTGAGAGATAAGCAGATGTATGTGTCTTAGAAAATAAATGAAGCAGAGGATGATAGGCTATTCTCTGTTATTCTTTGTTTGTATTTAAGCTCCATTAGATGAGAGGCATGTTCGGAACATTCTTGCCTTTACTGTTGCCGTCAGGAAATATTTTTTAGTGAATGGACTGCATTTAACGAACTTGTTTCAGTTTCTGCACATATATTCTTAGTTTTAATATCTCTTTTTATAGTGTGGTAACCGTTGTATAAAAGCAATAAGTTACGAGAGGCAGAGCTGTATCGTAAATAAAATGATTCACGATACAGCACAGCTTCTCGTAACTTATTGCTTACATGTAAAATAAAAAAATATTTGTAAAATGTAATATCTGTTGGCACTTTGCAAGTAATTAATCACAATCTATGAATATTGGGTGGATGTGTCCCTCAGCGTCTATGATGGCCAGGTACCTCAGGCTATGTCTACACTAATCCGGATAAATTTTTCATCAAAAAAACGATCGTTTTCAATCATTTCCGAGTTGATCATCCACACTGAAATGACTAAAAACTCTTATGTTCCTGTACTGCGCATGCGTGAGACGCAAGACAATTCGATCTGCGTCATTTCCATCTGCCGTTTATTTACTTACAGTACATTACGACTATCTGGCGCATGTACAAACTGATATTATTTCTTTAATAGGGTTGTCAAAATTGAGAGCAAACAAAACAACTGCTGTACAATGCCGTCCGCCATCAGTTGAATTGGTCACATGACTGCAGCATATGACTAAAATGCGTAAGCCTCTGTTTTCACAGTCCACAATGCGACGCGTTTTCAAAAAGCTCAGTTTTCCTTCAACAAAAACGCTGACTCAGTGTGGACAGAAGGCCAAGACGGAGAGAAAAAGATGCGTTTTCAAACGTATTAGTGTGGACATGGCCTCAGAGGGGAAAACGAAATTTCTTAAAAGTTCATCAGCAGTCTTTTCAAACTAAATGATAAAGAAAATAATTTACTGGACTCTTTAGACCCAAGATTAGCTCAGAATGGCCTGTGTGTATCTGTAACACCTTTAGGTTCCTCTGCTGCAGTCTCGCACTGAACTGTAATAGGAGACTTTAATGGACTCTTGAATTTTTTATGGCATGTAAAATATTTATGCAGGAGCAGTTATTGATGTATGATCATCTCATGACACGTGGCAGTGAAACATGGACGCAGACCGTCCCTTTAAACGTGTGTGCGTTTGCTAATGCAACAGACAATGTTGGCCAGATCTCATCAGGGACAATCCATGGTCCCTCAGGACAGCGGATCAGTCGGCCTCTCCTAAACATGATTCATTTAGATTTAGATAAATTACAGCTTTTATTACGTAATGCAGATAATGCCTTGGCTTTGTGGCAAATTAGCTCAGCGTATACAGATTAGCCAGGCACAAACCTTTTCCTCCATTACGCAACACATGTCCAGATATGTTTAGAAATGTTGTAACATGGTGATTGAGGGATAATATTGTTGCTTCCGTGGCAAAGAGCAGCTCTAGGTTTATTTCAATTTGTGATGGTGACCAGCTGTTTCAAACTCATCAGGTCAGACTAAAAATTCTGTACGGTGAGAATAAGCACTGAATTACTGAAAGTAAATGAACGTTTCTGAAGATAATAATGAAATACTTGTTAATTTGAAGGATTAAACACTGAAGTTACATAACATTAACAAATAAGAATTTAATATATCACACGTTTACAGATGTTGATTGTTTCATTTTAACAATGTAATAACGTGAGTTGTCTCTCTTTGACAGTGTTCTGACGTTCCGGGGTCTTCCAGAAGAAATACTGAGCAAGCTGGCTGATGTCCTTGAGGAGGTTAGAGATCTGCCTGATCCTTAAGCAAACACAACTCTTAATAAATCTAAGCTTTTATATCTTTGATCGCTGCACATACAGGCACCACTTTATCTTGATGACTTGTAGTTTTTGTTAGTTAATAAGCTAATATTAAAGGGATAAAAAAGATATCCTGGTTTATTTAAAGATTTAACAAACATTCACTGATTCACAAACATTCTCATTATGTTTGTTCAAATGAACAAAATGTAGCATGTTGCATTATTAACTATGATATTTTGAATACATTGTTCGTTTTATAGCAACTGTAGCTTTAATGTCTGTTTATGTTATGAATACAGTGAAAGTCAGTATACTTTCTTCGGACATTGTTTTGCTAAAAAAAAAAGTGTATCGTTTTATTCTTGGAAATGCCCCAAGGATGCAGCAGGCAGTGCTGGTAAAACATTTACTATGATATAATGAAATATTCCATATTTACAAATATTTTATGTGCTTGCGAATGTAATTTTAGTATTATTCATCTAGTATACTATTATATTTTAATTAAAATTTGAATTACCTTTTACTTTTTTATTGTTCATTTTTGTTTTAGTAAATTTGTGATTTGAATCTTTTTAGCATTTTTTTATATTTATATTTATTTTTGTTGTTACTTTTGTATACTTTATAATTTAATACTTGAGCTTAATAATTTTTTAATACTTCAAATTCAACTTAATTTAGCTACTAACATTTCTCATTTTCATTTAAGTTTTAAAATTCCAGTTACCAAAAACAAATTTGAACAGTTTTATTTTAGTTTACAATTCCAACTTTTTTCAGTCAAAATACAAAGCTGCTTTTAAATTGTGTAACATGTCTTTTAGTCTTTTGGTCAGCAGAAGGGTGTATTTAAATGGTCCCTATTAAAAGCTTTATATTTTGGTTTTGGTCCCAAACAACTGGTTGACATGCACTTTCTTATAATATGCATTTATTTTTTATTTATTTCTTCAGTGACTCCCAAATGATTCATTCAACGATTAATTTTGGCAAACCCCTCTGGTGATTGGTCAATTTTAAAGCAGTGTTTGTGAGCTTTTAACGCTATATAAGCAGCACCTAGTGGCAGAGAATGATTTAGCATTTTCATTCAGACCAACACAAAAAGGCCAACTAGTGGGCGGCAATATGTTTGATTTTGAAGTAAAAGTGAAACGGCTTGGGACTAGTTTTAAAACCGACTCGCTTCGACAATAACTTTCTACACTTTGTACTTTCAGTTTCTTTTTCTTTCACTTAGAGTGGTTTCACACACTGCATGAAGGCTCATTTTTCAAAAATCCATAATGGGGCACTTTAAACTGTCAGCAGGGGCTAGTTGTTTCACATTAACTGGGCCTATTGGTTGAGACAAATTGGGCAGAAAAACCTGCCCTAATCTCATGCCATTGGTAGAACAACACATTCAGAAAATTCCTCTAACAGAGCAATGTTTTACAAAAAACACCTTAGAGCCAATTCTTGAAACACTGAAAAAATGACTTAATTTTAGAAAGCATTTGAATGCATTTCTGCTGAAATATAATTTTTGTTTTAATAAAGAATAAAAAAAGAAAAATCAGCAGATTCCATCAGGGACTGTTTATCAGCAAGAAAGACTCACAACTGAAGTTATAAAAGCTCCTCATTCATATCATCAGTAATCATGGTTTAATAAGTAGTAGTGGAGTGAATCATACAGTTGTCTCAGACAGTCAACATATGAGCTCCATTTTGCACAAAGCATTAAAGTCAATGTTTTATCCAAGAATAGCATGAAAAGATGAGCCGTAGACATTGTGAATATCTTCAGGTCCACATCACCTCTCTTCACCTCGTCAGCATACAACATTTATCACTGGGGAGTGAGTGATGGAGACCCACAGCTCCCTGTGTTTAGGGGTGAAAGGTTGTTGTTTTCCTTTCTTTGTGGATTTGTTGAAAGTCTTGCAGTAGCTGTGATTCGCCTTTGTGATAAAACGTGATTCACAGCCTCATAACGATAACACAACAACACAGAAATTGGTTTGGCTCTTATTAATAATTACATTTATGTATGATACGTCTAATACAGACACTATCAGATATGTACTGTTTAGACAGGGACCATGAAACACTGACAGCATTATGAAGAAAGTGGATTGAGTGGATACAGCTCCATTTCTGACATAAACATTATAATGTTGATCTATATCTACTATAATATAATGAAATATTCACTGTGTTTATGTTTCTTGCCAATTTTAGTATTATTTCTGTACTATCATAGTATTAATATTTGGAATTAGGTTTCAATAATTCAGTTTTAAAGTTCTGTTAGTTTTGGTTTTTAATATTTCGATTTAGCTTCAACTTTATTTGTCATGGGAGTATTTCTAATTTAGAACTTTATAAGTTCTCCAATATTTTGTTGCAGCTTTATTGCAAAAATGATTTTAATAGCTTTTAGTTTTTAGTAACAACCCTATTGCTTGCTAATGCTTTAAATTCCAGCAAAACACAGAGCTATTGTAAAATGGCTTGTTGCTATTCTGTAATATATTTACTAACAAAACAATAACAGAAGAGCAAATGTGAGGAAGTTCAATCAGATGAAAATAGAAGATGATAAAATGGCGCTGTGAGATCTGTCATTAAAATAACTCACCTGTCAATCATTTTTTCTCAGTGAATATTTAAATTCAGGTCAAACACTCATGTCAGTCCTTTTTTGTAATGTGGTTTGTTAAATAAATGTTACATATTTTCAGAGAGTGGAAGGGAGTCTCTTCAGCTAATAACTGACCTTGAAAGAGACTGAAATTTGCTTAAGCTTTTTAGACTTAAATGTTAATTTTGCATGTGTAATTATGTTGGAGGCTCTGGGGAATAAAAGCCTGGACACATAGATGGAATCTTTCCTTCCGTCATCATCTTTCTGTCGCTTATATTCGTTAATTGCACATATACAGTGTAGCTGCTTAAATTTAGAGTCCAGATGTATTTGAATCCTAACAGTACTGAATATTTGCACTGACTGGAGTGCTTTCGATTGGGGAGTATTCGGTCATCTCAAACAGTTGAGCTACAACAGTACTTAAAAATTAAACATTTTTACAATTACGCTACTCTTAAAAATGTATGCACATCAAACCAAGTAGCATTTATCTAAAATAACCTTTACAATACTTTTGCACACTCAAGTGTAAAAAAAGGTAAATGAAAAAAGAGAGAGAGAGAGAAAATAATTATTTAAACTCAAGTTAATTGGACATTGTCTTCTCAAATGTTATGTGCATGTTGTTTGCACATGTGATGTTTAGTTATGTTATGATATTCAAAAATTGTCATTGGATATCCAAAACAAGTCTACAAAATGATATTATATACAGCTATCGATATACAGTATAGGGTTTTTGTTATAAGCCTTTACTTTTATTCATATTATTAACTAAAAATTAAAATACAAAAAAATATAATAGTGCTGTCAAATGATTCATTACGATTATTCATATCCATTGTATTTATGTATAAATACACACATACAATATATATTTAGAAAAATAAAAACATTTATAAACATTTATATTATTATATTTTATATTTTTTTTAATGTCAACATAACATTTTTCTTAAATATATGCATGCTTAACATAATAAGTATCACATAATAAATAACACAGTGCACACAAAACCTTTATTTTGGATCAGATTAATGACAAGCATTTGACAGCACTAAAAGAAACATAATTTTAAGACCATTACAACTTTTTAGCAAAAATCTGTCTCAAATAAAAAAAAAAATAAAATAAAAAATTGTATTTTATATGTATATATATATATATATACACACACACACACACACACACACACGCAGTGGGGCAAAAAAGTATTTAGTCAGCCCCCAATTGTGCAAGTTCTCCCACTTAAAAAGATGAGAGGCCTGTAATTTTCATCATAGGTATACCTCAACTATAAAAAAACCCTAAAAACAGAAAATCACTTTGTAGGATTTTTAATGAATTTATTTGCAAATTATGGTGGAAAATAAGTGTTTGGTCAATAACAAAATTTCATCTCAATACTTTGTTATATACCATTTGTTGGCAATGACAGAAGTCAAATGTTTTCTGTAAGTCTTCACAAGGTGTTCACACACTGTTGCTGCTATTTTGGTCCATTCCTCCATGCAGGTCTCCTCTAGAGCAGTGATGTTTTGGGGCTGTAGCTGGGCAAAATCTTACGATATTGTGCATGGCCCCATTCATTCTTTCATTTACACGGATCAGTCGTCCTTGTCCCTTTGCAGAAAAACAGCCCCAAAGCATGATGTTTCAGAATGCAGCTCAGAATTTTTTCTCCTCCAAAACACAACATGTTGAGTTTTTACCAAAAAGTTCTATTTTGGTTTCATCTGACCATATGACATTCTCCTAATCCTCTTCTGGATCATCCAAATGCTCTCTAGCAAACTTCAGACGGGCCTGGACATGTACTGGTTTAAGCAGGGGGACACGTCTGGCAGGATTTGAGTCCCTGGCGGTGCAGTGTGTTACTGATGGTAGCCTTTGTTACTTTGGTCCCAGCTCTCTGCAGGTCATTCACTAGGTCCCCCGTGTGGTTCTGGGATTGTTGCTCATAGTTCTTGTGATCATTTTGACCCCACGGGGTGAGATCTTTCATGGAGCCCCAGATCGAGGGAGATTGCTCCCACAGTCGATTTCTTCACACCAAGCTGCTTAGCTATCGCAGATTCAGTCTTCCCAGCCTGGTGCAGGTCTACAATTTTGTTTCTGGTGTCCTTTGACAGCTCTTTGGTGTTGGCCATAGTGGAGTTTTGAGTGTGATTGTTTGAGTTTGTGGACAGGTGTGTTTTATACTGATAATGAGTTCAAACAGTTGCCATTAATACAAGTAACAAGTGGAGGACAGAGAAGCCTCTTAAAGAAGAAGTTACAGGTCTGTGAGAGCCAGAAATCTTGCTTGTTTGTAGGCGACCAAATACTTATTTTACAGAGGAATTTATCAATTAATTCATTAAAAATCCTACAATGTGATTATCTGGATTTTTTTTCCCCTTATTCTGTCTCTTATAGCTGAGGTATACCTATGATGAAAATTACAGGCCTCTCATCTTTTTAAGTGGGAGAACCTGCACAATTGGTGGCTGACTAAATACTTTTTTGCCCCACTGTATATATATATATATATATCTTAATAATGATGATATTAATTAAATACATATTATTTATTTATTATTTCTTGAACGTCTAAAAAACTGAGAAAACCTTGCAAGGGCTTTTACATTTTTTTATTTTAAATTCATTCAACTTGTACATTTATAGCATTATTAATTTAAATTCCAGTATACATATAAAATATTTAATATTTAATGGTCAATGTGTTTTTTATTTTAAATATGCCTTTGTCAAGCTAAAATTCAAAGTACTGACAAACCTTACTCTCCAGGTGAAAAAAACAATTATGTGAATTTCAGTTTATTTTAATTCTAGTCAAATGTAAATTGCACTTCTGCATCTTGTTTTAGTTGAGATTTAATTGAAATTCAGGACTTGCACTGCATTTTAATTTACTTTAAAGTCTGAACGGTGCACAACCCTGGCAGAAACATGCACTATTTGCTAAATCACAGTCTTCATCAATCAGACATTTTTATCACTTATTCATATTTATCAGTTATAATGATTTATCAGTCAAATATTCAGTTCAGTTCAAAACTACGCATTTTACATTTCACTTTCTACTCTCCAGGCAACAAAAAAAGAAAGAAGTCTCATGATGGAGATAAACCTTTGGAAGACAATCCTGAACAATCACAGCTGAAGACCTAGCATTCATTGTACGGGTTTGCTTCTCTCTTGCTCCGCCCACAAATGTGAAATCATATTTCCTCTGCATCCTGAATGAGAGAAAGCACAACCCAGTGTACAAAGACCACCACAACAGATGTAGCATCAGAAAACCTTGCCTTCAGGAATATACTGTTACAACAAACCTGAAACACACATGCAGCAAGACACATATTGTTTTTGTCATTGACGAGATGATACATAACCGTTCATATACTACAGTATTGATGGCGGTTTATGATGATGTCATCTCCAGTCACTGTGGTAATGACATTCTGACCTCTGACCCCGAGCAAAGCCAGCAAGCACAAGCCTGGAGACCTGAAGCCAACCGTTTGACCAATGAGAGGGCAGAACCTTTAGTATGGTAGAAACAAAGTGTTTATTGTGTGATTTTCTATGATATTAAATGAGAGGTATTAGCCAGGCTGTGCCTGGAACTTAATATCAGCGCACTTTGAGACAGATCAGACCCATTTATTTCATATTCTGTTGAATAGCTGAGATGTTGACAGAAAAATACCTATATTAGGTAAAAGCTGTCAGAATCTTTTTTTCTATTTTCTGTTCAAAGTATGAATATTTTATGTTGATTTCTTATCATTTTTTGCACTTCCTTTCAGCCGAGAGCACAGGGTACAAAGAGATATGGCTTTTTTTCTTTTTAGCTATTTTAGGCCATATTCAATAGTTTTTAAAAAATAGTCAGAGATGCCAGTGCTAATGGTCCAAGCACACGTATTTGACAACAGAATTATTTGTTTAATAATAATAACATTTAGTATATCGGCATGCTTTTATCAGACAGCAGTGTTATTATTGTTATTATTAGAACAGCATTGTGTTTACTGTATGAAATATAGCAAGGATATGCGCAAGCCATAACTTGAACAAACTTGAAGCATTGATACTAAAATGTCACCTGTCACCTCAGATATATATATATATATATACATATATAAATCATAAGCAATATCCAAAACATGCAAGAAGCCTATATAGTATTTTTTGAGCCCTTTTGAAAACGATAATCTTTTGAAGATCTCACATCACTTTTCCTTTCATAAGCATGCTGCTACGTGAATTTCATCTTCAAGCTTCATACCTCTCATAAAGTAGAGCCTTTTTTTAAATGCCATTCATACTACCATTAAAAAGTTTGAGGCCAGTAAGATTTTTTTATAAGCAATTATTATTTTATTTAGAAAGGATGCTGTATATTGATTAAAAAGAAAAAGTTTATTTGAACATCAAAGAAAAATTTTTACTTTAATAAGAATAACTAACAATAAGAATATTTTTGTTCTTGATTTTTTTTGACACTGAAGACTGGAGTAATGATGCTGAAAATTCAGCTTTGCATCAAAGGAATAAATTACATTTTAAAGCATATTTAGAGAGAAAATAGTTGTTGCAATTTGTAATAACATTTCCCGGTATTTTACTGTATTTTCTATCAAATAAATGAATACTTATTGGGTATAAGAGACTTTTTTAAACAAAAAAATTGTACTGACCTCAAACTCTTGACCGGAAGTATATAATCACTTAAATATCTGAGCTGCCATCACTGGTACACTGCCATGACTTTCCCAGCATGCCGTGTTCATGACTAACTAACCAATCAGCTCATACCTGCCAACAACAGGTCACATGATTACATTATGCCAGAGGATTATACATAGGATGCGTTTTGCATGATAGGCTGTTTTTTACAGAGTATGTCAAGTTAATACCTCTCTCCTGCATGCACCCAGCAGACACTGGTGTTATGTAGAGCCAATAGGCATTAGCATTTTCGCCTCTATGCTAACAGTGACCTACCACACCACAAGGAAGTCGAACACAGAAAGCACAAAGACTCAGGCTGGAAACCGCTGGGTGTCTGTTTCTTTCCCCTTGATATTTATCCTGAATATTTAATAGTAATAACCAAGCTAACCCCTTTTATAAAGTTGCTTTGCATCTTGATGAACTGGAGTGAACTGAATGTGCCTGCTTGCTTTCAGGTCACACTTTGTGTTGTGCAATACTGTGAGCTAAAGTCACTGTACGGAGAGCACATGCTGACAGAGAAAAAAGACAGAAAGAAGAGGGGGCAGCACTTTTTACATCAAGCTGCTGCATTGCAGGGTGAGCCAAGGGATGCATGCTGACGTCTGGATCAACCCCTCCTAACAAACACATCCACTGATTGACTCAATGACGTGTATATTTAAGCCTTAAACTCTGGGTATTTGCTAAATCCTCGCCAGCTTTCGCTCTCTGTACAGTGAGTTCGCCGAAGGATAGATATATGTTTCTACAGAGTTTACAAAGACTTCTATTTGAAAACACCTGATGAATTGTGTACGACTTTACAAAAAAACAATGCTCTGATTATATAAGGACACACATATATATAAATAAATATATAAAAAGAGAATATCAAATGTTCTATTAAGTCTTGATGTGGTATTTTAGAATGAGAAGTACCACTGACCTCCCAATAAATTAAGGTTTGACTCAAATTTGTCTTGGAAAACTTCATTTTTGTTCAAACGCAGAACATGGAGAATTTTAGGAAATATAGCAAAACCAAAGGTGTTCCTGAGGTCATAGTCCTGTTATGGAAGATCAACAAATTTTACTTCAGTGAAAATAAAGATAATTGATGTCTAACAACTGCTGGACTATTTCAGTAGGACAACCTTTGGAGTGTGTTATTTTGAGGCAGAACACATTCTTTGAATATGCTTATCATAAAGTGTGTTCAGATAATGCCACCCGATCAGTCAGAATCTGCTACATTGAAGGCCTATCTCCACAGGTGCCTGTTAAATGGCAGATTCTTCAACGATTCTTAAAATAAAAGTATTTTTTTTTGTGTGTGTGTGTGTGGCTTTGCACAGAATGAAAATGTAATAGTTGTTTTAAAATCTGCCTAAAATGTAATTCCCTCAGGCCATACGAGATGTAGATCTGTTTCAGATTTAGAGAAAGTTAGCATCGCACCACTTTGCTCACCAGTGAATCCTCTGCAGTGAATGGGTGCCGTCAGAAGGAGAGTCCAAACACAGCTGCGAAAAACAATAATCCACACGACCCGAGTCAATAAACTGATACCTTGTGAAGTGAAAAGTTGCACATTTTTTAAAAAACAAACAATTTTTAAGGATTTTTATAATCAAACTGCAATTTTATGTTCAAATATTTGTTCTCTATCCATAATCAAAAGAGAAATATGCAGTTTAAGCAGTTTACACGAGATGTTTCTTACAAACATGCACCTTTTTACATCACAAAATGTTAGTTAATGAACTGGAGTGGAGTGAGAATCTTATTCTGACGGCACCCATTCACCACAGGATCTATTGCTGAGCAAGTGATATAATGCTACATTTTTCCACATCTATTCTTACAAAAAAAAAAAAAACTTAAGTCACAGTAAATTTACGGACAGATAACTGTGAGCAGTTAATGAATCACATATTTTGAAACAATATGTCATGGATTTATCTTTTAAAAAATTATTTGCCAACCCTGTTATACAAACAAATTTCATCACATTACTTAGTGACTGTTTTGTGCCAGAGAAGCTGAAGAAGCTTTCCCTTTTGATCAAGTTAATTCATCCTCACTGAAAACACTTTTTAATAATCCTACAAATGTCTGAATGATCTTCTACATATCACTAGCCGCTGGGACATGTGACTCAGGCTGATAAAAAAAAAAACAGAAAACATGTTTGTTTACTTCATTTATTTCAATGCACTTTGATTAGTATATTTGTGCTCAATGAGTTGTTATACTCCTAGAGGTTTGATCTTTTGCAACTAAGCTGAGTGGAAGAGTAGTGTACTTGGACTAATGGCTGCACATTCATTAAACGGTCCTGCAGTGGTCAAATGAGCCTGAACACAAGAACATAGCAGAAAGTGAAAGTGATGAACCAGAATCAGCACATTAAAAGGACATAAAAAAATAAAGTGCAAAACAACACCTGAGCTCTTCACAGCCCAGAATTTTGCAGAACACCAAAAAAAAAAAGCTTAAAGGAATATTTAACCCACAAATCCACTTTTAATTTACTCTCTTTCAGTAGTTAGAGATCCAACATCTCAGGGTGCACCTCTTCGCAGACCACAATACCAAGTTTCTTTCTCTATTGCTTACAGTAATTCTAAAACTGAATCACAAAAACGGGATTTCAAGGTAAAATATTTCTTCAAGCCATTTAATTTGAGGTAAGAGCATCAGGAACTGACAGTGAAACACAATCTAATGCCCCCAGTTATTCAAGTTCTAGAGCCGTCTCTGTGTGCATGTTTTAATAATTCAGAAACAATGAGCATCCTTCGGTTCAGCAATCAATACAGTGACATTTTTAGACACATGATGATAAAATTCAACAATAAAGGCTAGTTTCTACCCGTTCCACTGACACAAAGGTTGTGTATAACTGATCCAGTCACATTAACCTGTTTGAATTTAACCTAAGACCATGAAGGATCGTAAAATCAGTGAAGCTGGACCTTCAGGTTAATTCAGAAAGAGCCATTTGGTGGACTTTAAATCCCACCACAAAGTGCTTATACATCGAAACAAGATTTAAATGAGACACCACGGATAATGTTTCAACATACTCTCTTCTGAAAACATAGGAGAAAGGCGAAGGGATATATATATATATTTATATATCTTCTGGAAGCGTTTCAATTCTTTATAATTACAGTAAAAGTAGAATGTTGAAATGCTGATGAGTGAAGGTGTGTATCAGTGTGTGTGTGTGTCTGTGCGTGTCGATGTTCTTGTGGACACACACACACAAACAGAAAGTGTGGTTACTGGACTGTAGTGACAGCTTCATGAATGGACTCGGCCACGTAGTCGATGTTCTTGGTGGTGAGGCCACACATGTTGATGCGACCGCTTGCCATTAGATAAATGTGCTTTTCTTTCACCATGTACTCCACCTGCTTAGCTGTAAAACAGAAAATAACATTTTGAAATGGTGACATTTTATGCAAATTTAAAGTGGATCCATTGCATTAATTAACAAAATAAGTAGCAACTGCAAACAAAATATGCCTTTTTCCATTACAAGCTTTTAACTACTTTTTCCCCAGTACTAATGTTTAACTATTTTCAAAGCACTAATTGCAACAATCTTTTTTTAAGTACAAGGTTTTAACTAGTTTCCCAGTACTAACTTTTACCATTTTCTCAGTACTATTTTTCCCCTAATTTCTAAAGTGCTAGCTTCTAACCATTTTCCAAGTACTAACTTTTTACTATCTCAGTGTTATTGTTTTTGCGAACTGCTATCTTTTAACTATTTAAATTATTTTTATCTGTTTTAAAATCTATTTTCTAACTATTAGCTCTTGAACTATTTTCTGAATTATTAACTTTTACAGTTTGCTAAATACTAGTTCTCTAATTAGTTGATTTTAACTATTTCCTTACTACTAACTTTTTTTTAAAAGTAGTAACTTTCAAACATTTTAGGAACTAACTAAATTCTATTTTCTCAGTACTAGTTTTTAACTTTTTTTCCCAGTACTAGCTTTTTATTTTCTCAGTAGGGCTGGGCGATATATATCGAACGATATATTATGCGCATCTCATCAGTAAAGCTGGTTCCTTGATTAGCGGTAAATCTCAATCAGCTGTATTCAAATGGAGCGCCAGTTAAAGCACAGAACCGGCTTTACTGATGAGATGCGCATAATATATTGTTCGATATATATCGGCCAGCCCTATTTCTCAGTACTAGTGGTGTATTCTTAGTACAACCACCTACTCTTACTTTTAAAGCCTACAGCCTAAAAAGATTTGAAACCACATCAAATGTTTCTCATCAGCTGCAGTAATGTGTAATAAATAGCAGGTAAAGCATCAGTGACTGCTGTGTTAGAAAGACGTGTGAAGCGCTAGAAGGAGATATTTACGGTTGAGTCCAGTGAAGCTGAACATGCCGATCTGTTCAGTGATGTGTTCCCAGGTTCCTGGTGTTCCGAGTGCTTTGAGTTTTTCCTTCAGCTGTGCACGCATGAGCAGGACTCTGTCTGCCATGGTCTTAACATTGTCCTTCCTGTAGAAAGATGGTAAAATTCCAGACTATAAATAACCCATAACTCTAACTTACACATACACTGGTGAATCTACCAAAATCTCAGGTCACGTTTAATTTTAAAATCTAAAAAAAGTCTTGCACAGCCATGCATCTAAAACAAAAGAAAATTTGATCATGCTGAGTTAAAAACGTATTAATTAAATCATGTACAAAAAAAATTTAATGTATCCATTTCCCTAGTTCCCACTTCCTCTGTGATAAAGTAGCTTGTTTGGCGGACTGTCCCGGGGGGACAGGCAGGGAGCACGGCGGCCTCTGAGCCCTAGGAGGTTTAACCTGGAAACAAGGGACCCTTCGCGAGGGTCGGCCTCGGCTCAGGTGGTGGAAGGGGAGGCGGACTGCTTTTTGGACTGTGGACTATGGTGGGACGTATCAAAAATGCGTTAAAAAAAAACATAAGTGCAAATAATGAGAAAATGTTTGTTACAGTTTTTTTCTGTCACATCAAAGCATTGATATGTCAACTATCCATATATATATATATATAGTAGTCATTTGAAGTGGATCAAAAATATTAATCAAAGTTCCTAAAACAAAACCAAAATGTGTTCTTCCCTTAGTCCAAAAATGTATATAAACAGTGCATTTAATACTATACATACTTTATAATTAAAATAATATGTAATTATTTTTACCCGTTACAGTAAAGTAAAAGTGTTTTTTAATTACACTAATTGATTTTTTTTTTTTTTTAGAATATTAGAAAATAGAAATAGTATTTTGGGAGAAACAGCTTCATTTTCATAAGAATCACTTATAAATGATATACTTGCACTATTAAATGCTGTACTTTTAAAACCAAATGCATGAAACTAGATTCATTTGAATTGCATTCACCATTCAGCGAAGAGTTCAGGGGTGTTGAGTGTGATGGCAACCAGACGTGCACCCTGGGATGGAGGATTGGACCAGGTGATTCGAACAATCTTCTCCATTTGAGACAGTACACGGCTCATATTGTCTTGGTCTTTGGCTACAACAGTCAGGTTCCCCACTCTCTCATCTGTAGAGTAAGATTATTCTTTACAATCAAATAGTTCTGAACAAAGATACAGCACAAAGGCAAAAATTACAGTACAATCTGTAACATTGGAACCACTTACTGTACAGACCGAAGTTCTTCGAGAACGACTGGGCACAGAACAATTCAAAACCTTGTGACACAAAATAGCGGACAGCCCAGGCGTCCTTCTCTAAATCTCCTGAGGCAAAACCCTGATAGGCTGAATCAAAGAAGGCAAACAGACTCTTTCGCTGAAGAGAGAAAGATAAGAGAGGGAAAAAAAGTCAGATAACATTGATTTAGGCAATTACAGCTGCATTTATTAACTTTTCAGGAAAATTCTGAGTCCTGCGTGACTCTACAATTTTGATATGATATGTTGGCTTTAGGCGATTATGCAATAGTTAACTCAGTATTTATAAAACTGCTAAGAGTTTAAACTTAGACAACAGTGGGTTGTAATTGCAGGTTTTGCTTAAATGGCTTATTATATGCAATTAGGGTCCATTTTTGTACCATGTGCTTCAGTGTTCTAATCTGAGTGAGATCATGTGGGGTTGTTGTGATGGTCTCACCTTCATGACATCAGCGATCTGCTTCCATTGGTTCTGGGTGGGATCTGTGCCGGTGGGGTTGTGAGCGCAGGCATGCAGCACAAAGATGGAGTGATCAGGTGCGCTCTGACAGGAAAAACATGTTTTCATTTGGATTGTATATAGAAGAAGTGTTCAACAGGTTTTTAATACAATGTGCTAAAACTCTAATTTCATTTAGGGCTGTGGGACAAAATAATAAATGTAATTTTATTAAAATGTGGGTAACACTTTACAAAAAGGATAATTAGTTAATGTCATTAGTTAACATGAACTAAGAATGAACAACACTTTGTAACGGTGGCGGCTGCCCTAACACAAATTATCAACTTTCAAAAAGAATTTTCAGGCGCCAGACAACATTAATACTGTCAAATTCAATTATCCCATAATAGCAGAACCACCTGTTACACTTTTTTGTTTTTTGAAGAGTTGTCGTTTTAAAAGATTTATTTACAATGTCAAAAAAATATATAATATTATTAACATCCCTAATATTTATAATATATTAGGGATGGGACAAAAAAATCGATTCACCTAACTATCGCGATTTTTTTTATTTACGATTTTAAAATCGATTTTTTTACACCAGAATCGATATGAATTAATATTCAATACATTGCTTTATTTTAGCACTTACTCATAAACGAGGCAGACGAAAGTTACATCTTTTATTTCAGACGGAAACACTTTGGATTTCACAAATTACCAGGGAATGAACAGCTAGACATGTCTAAAGCAGTG
>JAUCMS010000022.1:14070765-14097073 GCA_032357445.1 Enteromius radiatus | reverse complement strand
TCATTCGTTTTCATTCACTAGCCTAATTCAAGTGGACTGTATTAGTTTATTAATGTCTGGATAAAACCCCTGCCAACGGGAATTATTAGTTAGGTATGGACTTTTAAGTACTTTATTCAGAAATAAAATCCATTGTGAAAGTAATCTGTGTGTATGTCTATGCAGTGTTGAATATGTTTTTCCATTTCTTTCAGTGTGTACAGTTTTTCAAGATTTCAGCGTGCTGGGGATGAGTTTCGCTTTTTGCTTGGCCCTGCCAATCTGGAGCGTTTCTAGTTTAATTAAATTTAATAAAGAATTTGAATAAACTGACTTCTGTGTGTTGTCATAATTGACGTAACATCTAATAATCAGTAATATAAAATATTTTTTTGCATACGCATTTTTAGCTTTCATTCAAAAACAAGCACTGTAATTAATTTTACAGGATGCATAAAAATGCTGTAAGTTATTATACAGTATGCTGTTAACTATTGTATTTTAAAATACAGTGCAAAAATAAGAACTGTAATTAATTTTACAGTATAAATATATTGTAAGTTAATATACCTTATGCTGTGAAGTACTGTTGTCAGATTTACAGCAATTTTACTGTGAAATAAAATACTGTTGATTTTACGTTTAATTTTTTTACAGTGTAAGGCATGTTTATAAAAAAATTACTTAAATATCTTAATATTTATTACTTAATATTTATGTAATCCTGGCTTTTGCTGAGTTCAACGTGTCCCTGGGTCATCAGCTTTGTTGACCCTGGAACAACATTGTGATTAGCCAATCAGATTTGAAGAACCAGTTTATAGTTTTTATGAAGATTAGGCTTACAATCAGTGTTTGTTACTTGTACATCAGTGTCAGTCATTTATCATTAAATATGATTTTATGGCATTACTCATGGTTACAAAATATGTTGACAACACATAGAACTCAGCAAAATTAGGACAGGCCTTAGAGAAGATTTTGTATGTCATGTCCCTGTGAGGCCACAAGGTGGTGGTCTAAGCTTTTCATACTGTCCCACACGTAAACACTCATGATGTTTTAAGGTCTCTAATGGAATCATAATTCAAGGCCCAAGAGGGAAAAGGGAAACATGAGCTGTTCAGTGGTATTTATATCATGAAGGTCTCTAAAAATGTATATTCAGACAACATGTGACCTCTTGCTGATTTTCTTACTACTTTTCCATTATTTCTTTCATAATACTTATTTTGAAGTTTGCTAAAGATTGATCGTAATATATTTAAACTTTAAAAACGTTAAAGAATGTTTTTATTTGTTTGTTTTTGGTCATGAGCTTTTAAAGGATAGCTATATGTCAATGGTCAGGATAGGTAATTGTTGGAAAGCCACTTCAGGCAGCCTGCGTGGTGCATCCTAAAAATGTAGATTTGTGTCTACTTAAGAGATTGCATGCTTTTACTTCTCTTGACCTGCTATTAGCGAAAGATATGAACCTGAAAAGATATGAAACTGCCAGCTTGCTCTTAGAGAGAGTGGCAGCACCATCAGATAACTTATCAACCTCAAATCACCTGCACAACCCATACCTGTATTTCAAGTACTGTGATTGTTCTGTTTGAGAAAGTCAGCAAATCATTTAAATAACAATATTCTAAGATTTTAATTATTAAATTATTCAAATGTGGAAAGTATTTTTTTCTGCCTGTCAAATAAATAAATAAATAAGGGTTCCGAAAATTTTCTTTTTTTTTTACAATAATACCACAGAAAAGTGCATTTTGGTTCCCCAAAGCACCTTTCATTACAAAAAATTTTGTGTTAATTCAAAAAACATTTTAATAATCTAAAGAACCATTTCCCACTGTTTTATTGGCATCTCTGGTTGCATAAAGAACCTATTGATAATATTAATTGAAAATTTCACTAAAAAGGGTCTTATAAAAAAAAAAAAAAAAAACACTGAAAAGTTCTTTGGGGAACCAAATATGCTTATTCTAATATGCTAATAAAACAACCTTTTGGGAGGTCCCATGGATGTTAATAATTCTTCACGGAAGCAAGAATAACCTTTGCTTTAAAGAGTGAACTTATTAATAAAATATTAGATGCATAATGCTTGTGATTACTCACCCAGCTCCATCTCTCAGTTTTGTGCTGGGATGATCTTGTGCCCTCACAACCCCCAGGAGATGTGGAGGAGTAACTTTTACACCTGCAGCATGGCCTCCATCTCTGTCTCTCAACTCCAGTGCAGTAGATGTTTGCATTCTTTGCCGGTCAGTAAGGGTAGCTTACCTGTGTGTTAACTGTCAGCTTTGTAATTATAGGATTTGGAGCTTCCAGCACAAGGTTTGTTGGCCTGGGGACAGACAGAGAGAGACCACAGAAGTATATGACACAAGCACCTCCTGGGGAAACGTTTGCAGCTTCTGTCAACTAATACCATATCAAAGAACATTCATTATAGACCCGCCTCAACACTGGAACATTATAAGTTTGCAATAACACCAACAAACATCTGAACGCATTCAATCTCGCATGATGATCAGCTTCGTTCTAATGAACTCCACAAATAAACACAAAACAGTGTTCAAAAGGTAGAATTTGAAAAGTCTTTCTGACTTCAAAAACATGCACGGACCATGACGGAAAGTCAGCAACTCATACCAAACATGTACATAGAGCGACATTCCAGTGCAGGACCTTCTCGTGTTGTTCACGTGTTACATTAGCCTCCCTGCTAAGGGTCAGCGCACTTCGCTGAGTGAGGGCCTTTTCTAAACTCTATGTCGGTTATTTTGTTTTCTGTTGCCTGTTTCATCAATTCTCTTTGATGGACTTGACTGAAAGACCACCATGTTTTCCCTTCACCGCATTCTGAGTTTGCGGACCCGAGACGTTCCTATTACAGAGACCAAAAGAGAGCAGCTATAGGTGGAGCTCAGTAAGTAGGTTAAATATCATGAGTCACTCTTTAAGAAAAGAGAGAAGAAAGAAAGAGGGGAGAAAAAAAATGCAGCAGGAGACACCTCTTAAAGATCCAGAGTGGGCATGTTATGAGGGACATGTTGGTAAGAGATATTCTGTAGTTGAAGAAATGGGCTAAAATGTCCAACAACACATATTTCATCACAGCACTGAAACTCATCTTCTCTTAGCAAGAATGTAACCACATATTCAGGATTGGGGCAACAAATGAAATAGATTCCATGGCCACATTTATCCCTGTGGCGGTTTTAACATGTTATTTTGTTATCAGATACTACTGTTTATTTTATTATTATTATTACTATAACTGAATGTTTACATTTAAAAATTAAGATATTTCAACATCATATTTACATCAATTTAAAAGCTTATTATTTTATTTCAAGAAAACGAAATTAATTGTTCTGATATAATAAAATATTGAAACATTTTCATCACATTTCCATTTTTTCCACAGAATTCTGGGTAAAATTCGACATTCTGGGCTAATATTTTAGCAATTATCCTAAATACATGATAGTAATGTAGAATAACATGTTTATCTGGAATATTTCCATGTATTTTTCGTTCATATTCATAACAACAGAGAAAAATATTTGGTAATTTCAAAAAAAAAAAATAAAAATAATATATATATATATATATATATATATATATTAGAAATTACCAAATAGTTTTCTATATAAAAACATATATAAAGGTTTGGGAATAAAGTTTTTAGTTGTTGCAAATATCAGTCATTTGTCATAATTTGAGCCAATATTTGTACATATACCCCTGGTTTCACAAAAAAGGCTTCAGCCTAAAATGTAAGAGTGAGGTGTTTCAACTGAATGAAACTTGCCCTAACTTTTCTTAAAATATTTCACTGCCTTTGTTTTGTCTAAAGATGCTTACCAGTTTTTTTCTTAGGCATGTTCATAAAAATTACTTAAATGTCCTAATTGAACTATGGCCTAATCCTGGTTTAGTCTAAAACCTGTCTGTGAAACCAGGCCTTAATGTTTATTATATGCACATCAAATATTATATTATAATTCATAAAAAAAGGTTATAGTTTAAGATGGAAGGTTTTGGACGAGAGTCAATAAACTACACATAAAAGACATTTAAGAATTTCATAGACATTTTAAATGTGATCTTCATTACATCTTGGGAGATAAATACTGAAGAAATAACCATCATCTTAAGAATCAACCTAATCTGAACTAATCTGAACACTGAGATGAAGTGTCCTCCTCAGTGTCTATGGTGGTTACAGCCCTGTATGTCAACATGAATAAAAGTATGATGCATAAGTGCTGTTAAGTGTGATTAAAGTGTCATTACTCATTGAAAGGCTAATCCATTATAGTTCTGTACAAACAGAACAAGTCACACCCTATTTATTGAAGGGCGAACACATTTACTTGTATGACTTTCATTGTAGCAAATTACAGATATGCATACGGCTGTCTACATACTGAACAGATGTTCCTTTTCTTCCAATTTTGACCTCGACTACTTTTCGATCTGACCGTTTTAAACAATGGGAGGAAGTGCAACCTCATGTCTACAAGTCTGCTGCCACCAATTGGTTTACGTCTTATTGAAAAGAACAAATAAACATACACGAAAGGGCCTTACAAACATTGTCTTAATTCATACTTCACCACAAACATGTCAAAATGGCAGCAGAAACATAGCCTATACATGCAGCTGTCCACAATTAGCCTTTATTTACTTCAGTCACCAGATTCAGAGCCTTCGTATGAACGCTGGGACTGTCCCTCGCAAAAATATATCAAACACAACAAACTCAATCTCTCTGCCATGATTTTTCGGAGGTTGTGAAACCACACAATTATGCTTGTTTGAATTAGCAGTTCTGACAAATGTGTAATCGCACAAATATTTGCAAAGCAGATTTGACAAGAAACCGCATCTATATGGTCTCAGAGATTATAAATGTAGCACGCTAATACTTCTGATTATTCAGCAATAAATAGTAAAGTCACGGCAATGAAAGAAATCCATCGCAATCACAGCGCCTGACAACTTGGAAGATTGCAAGTTCCTACATGTCTGCTATGAATACTTCTGAGAATTTCTCTCTTAGCCTACACTGTCATACTGCCATTTTTTCCCTTAAGAAGCCAAGCAAATAAAGACATTAAATGTAATAAATCTCATTTCAACATGTCTTTTAGACTTTAATATGCTAAGAAAGATGGTATAAATCATTTATTATAATCAATAAGAGTTTTTAATATAATAATAAAAAGGTTTTTCAATTTTGTCTTCCCACATGCTTTGTTTTGAAACATTTCCATCCCATTTTTTCTTATATTTTTTACCTATGAAAGCATAGGTTTGACCAAAACATAACAATGCAGAACAGCATATTCTGTTCATAAGTGATATTCAGCTTCTCTAGTTTCACGTTCTCACGTTTCTTGAGACCACAGCTGTCTATTTGGTAACCATGCATACTAAGTTTTGAAAAAAAAACAAAAAAAAACATCATTGGGGTAAAAGTCGTAGGTTGCAGTGGAAATGGCACCACGACTGTTTATCACAATCATCAATTGATCAACTAGGCCTGTTTGCACAAACCAAGGGATTCCCAGGACTACAATCTCAGGGGCTGCACACAACAGCCTATTTCCCAACAGAAACGAGCCTTTCCAAACCCATGGCGAATGTAGGAGCAGAAACGAGCTTCCTTTTTATTTACAGCAGCGACGGCGAATGAATGGGATCTCATGCTCGAATAGAAACAAATTGTCAGTTTGATGGGAGACGCCACACTGGCTGGACTGAGTAACACAGGCTCCCCGCTCGCAACATGTTTATCCAGTGGAAGGTCATGTGGTGTGCATCCCCAAATGAACAACATATAAATCTGAATAAAATTAATTGTATTATTGTTTGAATGACAATCTTTGTAAACTGTGCGCATACCAGCGGTCAGATGAACTTGAAGCAACCTTTCCTTTTATTTTTGCCTCTCTGGCACGGCCCAGGGAATGTTTAGACAAAAAAAGAGGAAATCTAGCCGTTCACATCCCACTCGAAGACTTTGTGTAGCTACTCTGTGTCTTAATCACCCCTGTCTGTTTTAATCGAATATTTAGGTTACGGCCTTCCTCTCTCACCACATTACCCACGGCGTAGGTCACACACATTACAGGCTAAACGCTCGGTAATTTGCGCACATGTATACAAACACACACCTGCAGGGTTAAGGCCATGAGGGAAAATACAGCTGTCTAATTTATTAGTCCCAGGAGGCCGTGTGGATTTCTTCTGGCCTGACTTCCGTCAGCGGGCTTCCAGACCAGACCTCCCTAACTCAGAGCTCTGGTGTGACAGGGAATGTCTGGTGCTGCAGCGCCTCGCCTCCCTCCTTTCCTCCCCGTCTGCAGCAGAAACGGGGAAGGCTATCAGTCATACGGCTGGGTCAGATGCACAATGGTTCCCGGCGAGGTCTCAAGGCCTGGCGCAGCACACGGCCTGAAACCAGGAGCTGATAAGACTCACCTTCCGGGACCTAACAGGATCTGCAGCTCCTCAGATACGCCTTCTGTATATATGGAAGGTTTTCTGGGTCTGTTGAAAACCGTGTGAGGAAATTTCCTCTAGCTGGCCACCGCGAACGAGTCCTTACCTGCGTGAGACCTTAAAAATAACAGCTCTTTATTGGCATCTTTGGTTCCGTGAAGAGCGTTTCACATCCAAGTAACCTTTCAGTTCCACAGAAGCTTGTTGTAGAAGAAAAAAAATTGATTATTAAAAAGTTCTTCACATTAACAGAACATGATTATTTTACGAACTGCTCACTGAAAGGTTCTTTGGGGAACCAAATATGAAACATATTGGAACATATATATATATTTAAGAGTATTGGCTAAAGCAACTGGGTGTAGGCCTATTTATAAATATAAGCATTGAAATTGTATGTTCAAAATTTGATGGTACATTGGCTTCTAATAAGGCAAATGTGGCTTCTGTTTCTTTCCCAATT
The DNA here is from genome assembly GCA_032357445.1 of Enteromius radiatus. Taxonomy (NCBI): domain Eukaryota; kingdom Metazoa; phylum Chordata; class Actinopteri; order Cypriniformes; family Cyprinidae; genus Enteromius; species Enteromius radiatus. The sequence goes on along the minus strand of JAUCMS010000022.1, from coordinate 14,090,115 downwards.
CCTACGTTCTCCGCGTCAAACGTGTTTTGGAAGTTTGGTAAGCGGGTATGGAAATTTCGTGAAAAGAGCGGATTGCTTTACGGCACCAAAACACACACACAAACACAAAAAGAACACGATTTTTTTTTCCGCAAGATTCAAAAGTGGGTAACGTTAGCCTATCTGATGGATACCCTACAATCCCATGAGGATTTATGAATGGCAGTGGAGATACTGGATTACATACAGAACTAATTCTTACCTCGTCTCTGTGGTTACTCTCAAAGAGTAAGCTTTGCGATTTTGGATCAGCTAGCCACTGTAATTTGCGACAGTTATATATAGCTTACGGCAGGGAATTCCACTCACTTAACTGTAGGGGGCTCTAAAGTCGCAAAAATACACTAAACTACATACAGCTGCTTTAAAACCATACTAATATTCATGTAAACTGTAAACTATTCTCAACTCATAAACATGAATTCACATTCTATTCTCACAGACTCTAGATTTGAGCCTGAACACTCTCCTGATGTTCACAGCATTCACTGGCTTTGAGTTTGTACAGAATGCTGTGATGTCAATGAGCAGTTGATGGTCCGAAAAGACGCAGGCCCTTGACCCACTTCTGGTACATCTACATCTAACCTCAGTCAGTGTCCAGATGAAGATGATCTATTGGCCTCTCCCTCCCTCTGCTGACCGCCTCACTGTCATGGTGCTCAGGCCTGGGTTTTGTTAGGTCCAGGAAACAGGCTCTTCCTTTACATAAACATAGGCTTAAAACCTTTTTCTTTTTTTCTCTTTAGGACTGGCATCGGCACGCAATCGTTTCGGTACCTCAGTGTTTGGGTACTGCGCAGTACTACGATACAGAATGTTTGTTAATAGGCTACTAAAAATTAAACCGGATAATTATGGTTTTAAACACTAAATTGCCATGCAGTAAACATTTTGTAGGATGGGAGAATTTAAGATAGGCTAAATCATTCGCTGTGCTGCAATAGCTCAAGCTCGAATATTGATAAAAAAGTGAACAATTGAAAGGAAATTTATAAGTTACAGGAAATGTGTGTGACAAACGTCTAAATAAAAACTAAACGGACTGAACAATATCAATAACATAGTCTAAACAATAAGCTGTCTATAAATGAAATAAATGAAATCGTACATTTAATTTACAATATCTACACATCTTAAATTGTAAAATTATAATAGGCTACATCCTGCAAACAAGTAAATAGAAAATGAAACAACTTTATAAGATGACCTCGAAATAATTAGATGTTGAAAAACAAATTCCTTGCAGTTTAAATGTAGCCTAAACGTCATATTTAAGTTTAAATACTTAACTCCAATATCATTTTGCGATCTGCCTATTGTAAAAAGTAAAACAACAACAACTATTTGGTTTGACTATTAAAATTAGTCTCGGTTATTTCAGAAACAATTTATATTTTTGTCTTATAGGATAAAATCACTACTTTGTTAATAGCTGTAAGCATTTATATTATACTATAGATATATATTAACAGAACTGTCTAACGTATTTATTTATATATAATATAATATAATATAATAACGTTTTTTCTCCAAATGGATATCGAGGGGGAAAAAACACTTGAACGTGTTACATTTTATTTTCGACTTCATTCCGTTTATAAGCTAACGCAAACCGAGACAAGCGTTTCAATTATTATTGTATATTTGATGTTGATATCATCAATATGTTCATCCATCAGGACACTGGAGGCTCAGAGGAGAGTCCTGTGCAGACATGCGCTCTTCACGGTCAGCTTGGCTTCATGCTTGACTGAGACTCTCCTCATCCTAATGGTGCTATTAACCAGACAAAACACTCACACACTTTAGTCGTGTGTGGGGCAAAGATCACAACTGATCAGATAAAAACACGCGACAACCTCCAAATCCTGTGATCGGACAAAGCTCTGGTCATGGACCTGCAAGGATGCCTGCATTAATATTAGGCCTATCTATTTTTAATGTAATATGCGTTTTGTCAACTAAACGTTCTATGGCGTTTGTCATCGTGCCAGCACAGGGAGTTATCATGGTATGTGGGAAACATTTTAATAACTGTGACAGATAAGTGTCGCTGGTTTAAAATAGAAAGAAGAAGAAAAAAAAACTTTATTTTTGAACTGTTCTTTTTTTTTAAAGGTTGCAGTATAAAGCATAAATCAAAATAAGCCTAAACAAAATCTTAGGCCCACCGCCTAGGTTACACCAATATATTAACATAATTGTATCACAAAGCCAACACACTGTTTAACGATAATGATAACGGATCATCATCAAATCCTTATAATTAAATAAATAAATAACAACAAGGCAATGATTACTGACTTACAGCAAATATCATTAAATTAATGTACCTTGCCGTTTGGTTCTTAAGAGAAAAGCTAGAAGCCCTCCACTCCGACTTTCCTCCTGAGCCATTAGTCTTGAGACTGGAGGACACAAAGCTGATCTAACCAGCACTGTTGATAGCTAACGGATGAGATAATCTCGTCTCTCTTTCCTTTTCTTTTCTCTTCTTCTTAGTCTCTGGCAGGCTTTTGTCTCTGGCGCCGGAGCAGGAGCTCAGAGAGACACCGATGCGCATCATTGCGCCCTCAAACAGGTTTCCTGCGCACCCTCCACACAACAAGTGATCGATACCTGGGACTGAACACAGGATGGGGGAAAGAAATTATATAAAACCGACGATTTGTTGTTACGGTGCTATTTATTTCTACGGCGCAAATGCAGCACAACACGGGGTCTCCAAAATAGCTATGTATAACTTTTGAGATTTTGAATGAAAAACTATCTAGTTTTTAATCGGTCATGGGCACTAAAACAAACGGAACAACATAAATAAAGTTGAATGCTATGTTTAATAGCTATTCCTTTTAGTAAAATGAAGGTAATCGATTTTACAGACAGTTAAGCATTGTATTTCTACCCAATTTTGCCCGAAGTAACCAAAACGCAAAGGTGAATATTAAATTAAGAAATAATTTATCATATTAAAAACTGGTAAAAATACATTTTACTCTACGAACATTTTATTCTCGTTCAAACCAGAATCGACATCTTTTTTTTTCCATAGAAGAGAAATTACAGTAAGTTTGACCACTAATGGAAATATGCCCTTCTTAAAATTGATTTTCTATTTTAAAACCTTTTTCTTTTTTTTTGTAAACTGGAACTACTTAAGACCATTATGTCTCATACAGACGCACACACACACACAGATACCATTTGTCTCTCACACGCACAAAGTTATGTTTAAATCCGCTTGCTGCTTAATTGTCAAAAGTCTGCAGCTGTTTTTGCTCCAGCTTGACTGTCTAATGGCACACAAGTGTGGTGCAGGTCAGATCTAAATGGGATAATAGCAACAGCAGGGTTAAGCGTCTTTTCCAGAGAATACTTACAGAATATGCCGCTGATTAAAAAAAAAAGTTATTATCAGCAACTCGGACTTTTCGTGTTAGTAACACTTTTGGGGAGTTATCGTTTAAGGCATATACAACATATATTGATGTCAAAAAATTATTTCTTATATTAACGTTTTTGTTTCTGTGTTCTTATAAGTAGTTATATATATATATATATATATATATATATATATATATAAAGTCAAAAAAGTTATATATCATATTAGGATATAAAACTCTTCTTGTTTCATTGTACTATAAAGGAAGCACACTTATATAATAAATGATATATGATTCGAGATATAATTTTAATTGTGCAGAACGAATTTATTTGCATTGAGCAGATGAACACGAGTCATTTAACATGATTTACATTTTCATAAGCACTTTGTGGGAGAATGTATTATTGAGCTGTATCATACCAAGCATTCTATTTATTATCGGAACACGCAAAATAAAAGATTCCGTTTAGAACTTAAAGAGATTCGACAGGATGTCGTAAAGAACGTTTTCTTGTTTAGAAAACCCTCAAATAAACAATGATCTTAAAAGATTACAATGTGACATTCAATATTGTTTATCTTCAAAGATGTTTCTTTGTTGAACTGAGGAAAATCTGAAGAACTTTTCTTATTTAAGGATGTATTAATGATTATGTTGTTATGGCTGTATAGGGATCGAAAAAGTAAATCGTGTGATATTAGAGGCTGTTTTTCTGCTGGTATGAAATCGTGCATGCGTTTCCTCTGTGGATTGTAGGAAGGATCATTACATCCCGCCCTGGTAACGTGACATCACCGGCAGAAGAACTGCCTTGTGCTGCCGGACTCCAAGAAAAACACACAACAGTTTAACACCGACGAGTGGCGGTCCTCACCTCTCTTCATGCAAATCAAGCAGCCATGACAAAATGGGAGATTAATCGACACATTTAGGTATGTTTACTTGAAATTGTTGGTTATCTAAACAATTGTTCAACAGCGCTTAGTGCTCGAAGCTTCCAGTTGAATCGGGAATAACATTGTAGATGTAATCCAACAGCGCCTGATGATGCTTTCGAGCCCGGTTACATCAACGCCGTTTTCTGTGAAGGATATACTGAAACTGGAGCAGCAATCTCGTCACCTTCAATCTCTGCATCCCGCGCAACACCACGCACAACTGCATCCGGAACTGCAGGAGAGATTCCAGGCACCATCGTCCTGTTTACTCGGAGGTGGAGACAGCTCCGGCTTCTCAGACAACGACGAGAAGATGTCTTTTCTAAACTCTCTCTCCATGCAGGACAGTTTAGTGGAGAGCAGCCTTTCGCCTCCGATGTTCGTCCATCCGGGCCTGGGACACGTCGACACTAAACTTGAAGATGAACTTGAGGACCACGAAACGAGTGGGTGATTTGTTGTTTTACAACTGACTTAAATGCGTTTGAAACTGGATCGAACTCATTTTCTCTCTCAATTTAAGATAGAGGGAGAAAGAAAGATTATAATAATTCAAAGTGTGTTTTTGACGAAAACACTAGTACAGTTTTTATTTATTTTTTATTTTTTTTACAAATAAGAGCGAAATATTGCAAGAATCAATCAGCACAACATAAATATCTGAAACTAACTTTAATTAGGTTGTTTGCGTTGACTAGTACTGAAAATGTGTAAATTAGGACAACCACACTCTTTCTGTAAAATGTGACAAATTAAACTACAGCTTTTGAAAAGTAAAAAAAATAATAATTCTGTTTTGGGATTGCATAAAAAAGCCACTTTGAGGTAGGCCCATTTTTATGGGTCTTCAGTGCAAGGCACCTCGTTAAAGCATGCAGTTATGGTGAAGTTACACAATTATCATAAAGCTGTATTATTTATACAATGTTTAATGTGAATATTGCATGGTACGACACTTTCTATCACTTTCGTACTTTCTATCGGTCTAACCCTGCAGAGACATCGTATAGGTACTTATCTAAAATATATACATAATATATAAATAGCATTTAATGGCCACTTGTTTACTGTTTATGTATTGCTCTACATAATTAACTGACTCATCTGCTGACCGCTGCATATGCACTAACTCATATACCTTTTATATAAGTTATATTGGTTGATCTTACAATATGCACTATATATTATTGTTAATAGAATTCAAATTGTAATTTTGCTATGTATTAATTCTGATAAAACAAACCCCAACTATGTGATGTTCTGTCTGCAAGATTGTATAAGTGACATTGACACTGTTGCTGAAGGCCTACATCCAGATTCACCGCGATTTTATGCTTTTGTTTTGTTTATGCAAGGCAATGCTTCTGTGAATTACTTGAAGTGAGAGTTAACCAAATTAGCTCTGTGTATTTTGTGCCTCCCGTTTTTCTAGAGAGCTGCGGTGCCATCATCAGATCCCCGGAGTGTGAGGGAGAGGCGCACTCGGACACGGAGCGAGCGCAGCGGCAGAGGACGCGCAGGAAGCCGCGGGTTCTCTTCAGCCAGGCGCAGGTCTTCGAGCTCGAGCGGCGCTTCAAGCAACAGCGCTATTTATCGGCTCCCGAGAGAGAACATTTGGCCAGTACCCTGAAACTGACATCGACGCAGGTCAAAATCTGGTTCCAGAACCGCAGATACAAATGCAAGCGACAGCGTCAAGACAAAACACTGGAAATGGCAGGACACCATCATCCGCCGCCGCCCAGGAGAGTGGCAGTACCGGTCCTAGTCCGGGATGGAAAACCGTGTTTAACGGGATCACAGAGTTACAACGCAACGTACGCGGTGAACCCAGGGCCCTACACATATAATGGCTACTCGTCTTATAATAACGCCGCGTACACAAACCCTTACAGCTGTACATATCCCAGCCTTCCTCCTCTCCCAGGAAACACATCCACTAATGCACTGATGAGCATGAGTCTGAACAACCTCGGAACATATTCCCAAACTCAGACATCACAAGGAACACCCGTGTCCGCGTGCCAAGGGACTCTGCAGGGTATTCGGGCATGGTAGTGCCATTGCAACCCACTCTTCTGTATATAAATGGCAACTTTACAATATTAGCATACAGTTAGCCATGTATTATAGTCATAGGGTCCTGTATAGTCTACCTTTTCAGTATAAACACGAGTGAATTTCTTCTAGCAACCCTTCCATGATGGCTGAACGAATGCACATGAATATTCATAGCAATTTTTGACCGCCTATTTGGACAACATACTCCCTGAACATTCGCCGGTCTAACTTTAGACTGGCACCATGCTATCAGAGACAGCTGTTTTCTCATTCATTGCACTTATCGATGAAAAAGTTATTACCCAAATGTTACGAATATTGACAACGGTGTGTGTAATTTTGTGCAAACCTACAGTGTAAAAATAAAACCAGTAAACTTTATTTTTAAAAGGTGATGATAAAACATTGACTATTTCATACGGGTCATATAAGAATATATAGCTATAAAAAACGCAAGTGAAAGAAATTGTAGTCTAACAAAAAAAATTAAGACGCAAATTTTTTTAATAAAAAGTGGAAAATATCAGAGAAAAATAATAACATACAAGCCGCAATACTCTTACAGTATTTTTCTATATGAATGTATAATGTTTCGTTCAATAAACAATTCTAAAATAAAGCCAGCTTATGCTTGAAATAAATTAGCTTTAATTTACTATAGGCTACGTTTAAATATCCATGATTATTAATATACAGAACAATAATTCGAATTTCTCGCAAGCACAATAACATTAGAGAAAAAAAATGTTTTCGTAGATTCGGACGTCTATAATAAATGAATTTAGGTCTACATTTAAACACATCTTTCGCTTTTCATTCCCAATTTTTAAAGACAAAATTGGCTCAAAATATACGACAATTATCTGATTTTTGGCAAGCAAATCGATATTTTAATCCACGCTATACCCCGGCTTTAGGCTACATAGCAGACAACTTCAAATAAGTTTACACAGGTCTATTTTGATAAACATGATTGATTGCGTTTTAAATATGGACTATATTTAATAACAATTTTACACCTGCAATTGGTTTAAAATACATTCATAAATAAGCACTGCTAGCAAGGGAGTTTGTCCTTCCTCTAATGGCAGCTTTTAATCTTCACTAGCAACCACTGCAGGTTGTTATACGATGTAACTGAATAGTCTTTAATGACAGGCATCGTGTTTAATCGCATTACAAGTGTTTATCGGTTTATCTATTTATCTATCTTTCCGTCTACACACACACACACACATATATATTAGGCCATATTAAAACTCACTTGAGTAAAACAATTCAGATGCTACATGGAATTATTATTTTTGTTATTATATTTTTATTATTTCCTAACAAAATATTTTCACACTTTGCAATTTTCGAGTAGTGGAAAAAAATCTTCGGGATTGTTGGCCTGGGCATCTTTTGACTTGACAGTACATGACAATATATCACAATAAAAAATGGTAGTAATAAAAAAAACACAATTACAATTTTGAAAATGAAAGAAGCAGAAGAAAGAAAAGAGATGGCGGGCTTCGGTTATTGTATTTCATTTCATGAATACATAATTCATCATTGTGATTTCGAAATAACAAACATAAAACTTTGATTGAAACAAGTGTATGTTCGTCCATTACGCGCTGCGTAACTCGTTTATAGAGCTCCGACTCTAATAATGAAGATTAATAGAAAAGTAAACAGAGTCATCGGGGGTTTGTATCTACTAATAGCAAGGAAGAACAGCTCCCCTCGCTACTGCAAGGCCATTGGACATACCTGCTGTCAGGGTAAGTGGCCCAGACACTTCAGTGTAAATACTCATGGCGACAGAGCGGCGATGCCTCAGGATGAGCCGCTATAGAGAGTGCTGGACGACAGATATGAATCTATAGTGAGGATTTCTGGACGAATATCAGGACAGGGTGTGGTACGTTCCCCTAAACAGTGTGTCATAGGCCAAATTGGCTGTTAGTAGTTGCATGGCCATTTCTGATGACTACAAGCTCAAAACTGTTGGCTTGACCACGTATGGTTAAAATATTATATTAAATTATTTTTAGAATTTTGAAATTAATCACTGTTACTAAAATATCAGTAGTCCTTACTCACAGCAGGTAGAAAGGAAGAAAATATCTAGAGTAAATGGACTGGCTATCTGTATAGAGATAAAAAGGAAGGAAAACAGATGATTACGAGCACAATAATTATTTCGAGAGAACATGAGGTCAAAGCTATAAGGCCACTGAATTCATCTTCTAAACTGCAAAATAAATACAGCAAATAACCTTAGCCTACTGAATTCCAGTGATGACAATTACTGAAAAAAAGGGTTAATAAAAGCAAATGAGTAAATGAGATGGTTAATGAATTCAGCTGCATTAGCTTAAATCACAGCATATGAATGTTTTGCTTTCATAACCCTAACTTAAACATCGCAATCTGAGTGATGTAGCCCAACCGAAGAACAACACATTTACTAAGGAGGAAAGATATTTGCAGATAAAGAATTCTTAACAGGTCTTAATTTTGTCACACATCTCAAGGTGATAAATGGCATATCTTAAGAGAAATCCACAAAGGTTGAGTACTACAGCTTTGGGTGTTATCGTAAAAGTAATTTATACTGTCGGCACCTTTACACCGAGAGCTCAGGATGGAAAGCGCCCCCTGCTGGCCACGTGACATCCGTCCTTCACACCCACGTTCTTAACATAAAAACAGTGTTTTAACAAGACCTATATAAAGACGAGGTACCTGACAAGATTGTCTTTCTTTTAAGGACCTTTGTGAATATGATACAAAAAGAAATAAAACTGACTTCAGCAAAGAAGAGAAATAAACTTATTATGACGTGTATAACCACCCAAATAAAAGAATGTTTCTTCAGAGTAAAAAACATTTGCAACATTGCAGACCTCCCAATATGGTGATATGACTTAGGCTAATTGACATAAAAAACAGTAGAGTAATATTTATTTGGCTGATCGTCGTGGAAGTACAAACAAAAGAACAGCATCCTGCTAAAAGTTGTTGTTAAAAATGGTTTAAACATAAACCACTTTACAAGATCTGGCTCAGTTTGGTCTGTGAGCACTTATTGCACCACGCAGAAGTTTATATATGTGTGTGTGTGTGTGTGTGTAGCTACAAATATCTTGAAAACAGAATATTATACCAAGCGTAATATCTATGTTGACCATCAGAATCTAATGGTCAACTAAATGAAAGGATCAGTATGCATCAAATAGGCTATTTACATCCTTGAGAAAACAGAAAATCAAGCCCATGTATGGCACCACTGCCACTCTGTTTCATGCACAACAGTTGGCTTTCATAATTAAAATGCTATCTTTATCGGACTGCATGAAATTATGTCATCGCAGAATTATTTAAATTAAAAGTTGAGTCTTTTTACGAATGCTGTAAGATTAATCTTAGCGTTCTGAAAATGTTATTTGTATTTATTTAATCATTTTGAAGCTTTCGGAAGATAGCTTCATTGGCTGCTGAAACACACAGCACAACATCAGTTGGCCACATGGAGGCGCTACAATCGTATTTCTTGGAAACAAGAACAATGGTTTTGAGAAACATTTACAACAAAGTGAGATTTACTTCAAAATGTCATACAATCGAAATACCTACATTCACTGGAATGTCTCTGTAAACTATTAGAGTTCTAATTCTGCACGAACTCCTTAAAACCTGTCAGGAGCCGAGAGACATTTCACTAAACATCTGAAGGCTGAGTTATAGGTTAGGTTCAGGTTAGAGAGCATTACACAAGACATTTGTATTCAAATGACCATAGTAAGTGCTTTACAAATAAACATTTACAAAAAAAATGCATATGAAGAAAAATGTTTTAAACTACATACTTGAATTCGAGATGCAAAAATAAAATCCCATTGCTTAATAAATTAATACATAAAAAAGACGTTTGAGTTAGGCTATAGCTATTTTAGTGCTAGTCAGTGTGAGCCAATACAAGCGGAAAGAGGAGATAATAACTCTTTGAATTTGACAAAAGAGGATTTCGATGTAAAAGAATAGCCTAGCTGTTGGAAGAAAATGTTTTAGTTCTCCAGACGAAACGCGTAAATAGCTTCGTATTTTGTGTTTTAAAATTTAAATGAAGAATCATAGCTAATGTAATACAAATGAAGCCTATATTAAGGCTACTGCGTGACACGGTAAACCTATTCTATTGCATCAGATCAGATACAAAAGATTGAATAAAATGCAAAGAACCCGATTAATTCTAGTTACACAACACAACAATGTTGAACATTAAAAAATAAAGAACAAAACATTAAATATGCTGGTTGTAAGATGCAAAAAGAGTGTAAAAACAAAATACATTTTTAGACGAGTTTAGCGCCACCATTGAAATTATGACCCTCACCAATGTGCCATATAGGCAATTAATATAAATTATGAGCCAATGAGGCGTCAGTTATAAAGTTCAGGATACATAAAATTGGCTATGCAAAAACAATCAATTATACAACTCTTATATGCTAATAATATGGCATCGTTATTTCCCCCTCGAATTCAATAATATCTAGCCTACATTTAACTGTCTAAAAAAAATGTTGGGGCAAAGTTGTTTGACATAATTTGTCAAAATTTTGTCAGCCGAATCAGAGTCAGTGTGGCGTAACCAACATGCGGGAAACAATTTTGCTGTCCTTTGACATAATAATCATAATATGGTTTTCAATCAAAACTTCATGACTCTGTGTCAAGGTTTTTTTCTTAATATTGTCAAATATGTTGAACATATTTATTAAAAGACGCGTTTTCTAGTCGAATGCAGTTGCCAAGAATTTGTATGTTTAGAAAACGTTTAAAAATATATGATTGTGTGCGACATTCGCGGAATTAGTAGCCTGTAACGACGTTACCTTGTAAGAGTTTATTTCTTTTTTAGAAAATGCCATGTTGTTGTTGTTGTTTTTTGACGTAGAAGAAGAAGAAACAAAAACAAAGAAGACATAGAGCTACAGCTGTGTTTTAAATAGCCTATAAAAATAAGTTTTCTCAGACATGCTTGCTTGTCATCGAAAAAATGTCCTCAAACTCAACAAAGCCATAAGAGCATGTGGTAGTAAACAGATTTCGATGGGTATTCAAGTCTATTTTAGAGGGAGGAGCGAAACGCTCCAGTAAGCCCATTGGCAACGCGTCTGGAAAGGAAAGAGAGGAAACTGATGCACACATGACATTTTCTGACACTTTGCTCGTTGATTGGGTCAGAAGACGTTTTGCAGCAATTAAATGACTCACAAAGAGGAAACCAATTACACCGCGGACCAATTCACCGCAATGAAAGCGCAGGAGCTTCCCAGATAAACGCACAAAACTGCAGGCCATCGGAAATTGACGAGCGGGTTACGTAGGTTATGTTTTAAATGGCGAATAACCGCACCTCCTTTTCCATTCACAACATATTAAACCGAGGAATTGATTGCGAGAGAAATACCGGTCTTGATGAGGATTACGCAGAAGAGCAGGAGGCGCGGGATTGTTCAGGCTCTTCTCTGCCGCTGGAGAACGCCGGAGCTGAGAGCATCTCTTCCTGTGTACTCGCGCTGGACTCCTCATCCTCAGACCAGCATTCATGTGAGGAAGGATCAACAGGAGGAGAAGACAATTCTCTAGAAAGACGGCACGGTGAGATATTAAGACAACTTCAGGTGTTGTAGTCTAAAACATTTGGTGACCAGTTTTTTTCACTACTACACGTGTGTCAAACTTGGATAAAATTTCGCCTCAGATTAATTGAGTTTAGAAATCCTTAACTGTGTAAATTAACATCAGCGAAAGTGCTGCTGTCAGTAACGTGACATTTTAGGCACTGTGGTAATCAAACGTTTTTTCCAGCACTCATTTATGCAGCACTCATTTATGCAGCACTCAAATTCAGCTTACATTTTTATTAAAAAACGGCACACATATAGGCCTAACAAACATTTTAATGCAATTAGAAACAAATATATAAATAAATAAAACAGACTAATGTCTAACATAAATGCGCGTGTTATATACACGCGTATATATGGCTGATGTACAGCTTATAAACAATCTCATTTTGTTTAGGCTGTGTGTGTCCAATATAACATAACTAAATAACAGAAACGGTTAGCCTAATTCCCATAATAGTCCCATAATTTAGCATAAACAGTATCACAAATTTATAAGAGAAATAAACTTTCTTAAACTCAATTGTTTTTGCCTAAATACCTGTAAATATTTTACACAGAGAAATATAATTACATTTAGAGCAAATTAAATGACAGAAATGGTATCATGAACATGTTCTTTTTAATAATAACTTAATAATACTTGATAAGATAGACAGATAAGGTGTAAAAACAAATACACACATGCAGTGTTTATGATTTTTTATCCGTTAGTGTAAATTTGATGTATTTTCTATTTGTTTCCAAATTTATGTTGAAATAAAAAAAAGTGACCACTTTAAATGTAAATATTTTACTTGAAATGGGGTGGCATCAAGTATTTAGAGTCTAAAGCTGATTTTATCCATCTATACAGATCACGACAAGGACCAAGAGAAACCCCACAGCTGCAACTTTGAAGATAGCAACCCCAAATCGAACAAAAAAAGGTCACGGGCAGCGTTTTCTCACGCGCAGGTGTACGAGCTGGAGCGTCGCTTTAACCTGCAGCGCTACCTGTCCGGTCCAGAGCGGGCTGACCTGGCAGGAGCCCTCAAACTGACCGAGACACAGGTGAAGATCTGGTTCCAGAACAGGAGATACAAAACTAAACGGCGACAAATGGCAGCCGAGCTCGCGACAACTCCCACGACAACCTTGGCAAGAAGAGTGGCAGTGAAAGTACTGGTGAGAAACGACCAGAGGCAATACAACGCAGAGGAGCTTCCCAGTCCGTCTGTTCCTCCATTATACCAGTCCTTCCCTTACTATCCGTACATGTTCTGCTTCCAGCCGTGGATCTCAGGGAACACTTTAAGTGGTGGCTTGTACTGATTTACCAGAGTTGTAGCATCAAGTGGAAATTGACTGTGGAGACACAAACAGTCAAAATAAACCCCAAACTGCTATTCCTCCGTGGATTATCAATGCTGAAACTATAATAAACCATGACCATGAAACCAAAAGAGGATTATGATATACTGATGTTCAATAAGCCAAAGCAAAGACGATTTACTCAGAGCAGTTTCTATCATTTTTAGTTATATCTGTCTTTTGTTGTACAGTAATGCATTTGGACAAATATGCACAAGTAAAATATATTGCTTTAGATAACAAAATATGAAATCAAAAAGTGCTATTTGCAAACAAATGATGCTTAACTGTTTAATGCTATTTTTACTTACTTAATTTTTTTAGTTTTGACAAAGTCAGATGTGTCTAATCATCTGAAACCTAAAACGTTGTGCATTATTATTATTTTTCAGTTTAACAACAAAAATCCTGTTTTTTCATTGTGCACCCCAATTAATCTTAATCAAACCACAGTCGGGTTATTTTGACTAGTTTGAAAAATAACAAAAGATACAATAAAATACAACGGCATATGAAAAAACATGATTTTTGAAAATGTGCACAAAACAGAGTTTGCCAATAAACTTTACATTTGTTGTCTAATGCAAAGGCTTTCATGCGTTTAAGTGCTGCTTAAGTGTTCAAATGTAGGTCTGCTGTAAATGCTTTGATATGGAGTGTGTTTAGCTATAGTTTAAGTACTTATTCTGTCACTGATTAAAATTCTTGTTTATTTCCATCACAATGGAAAATACACTCTATAGTGCGCTAAGCCTTATAATGTGTCAGCTGCTTTGATTCACTGCTTAAATCCAGTCTCAAAGTCACTGTACTGAACAGAAAAATACAGGTTTAAAAAAGAAGAATCAAGCTATCATGTGTCTTGAGACAAACTAACCGCAAAAAAGATTGAAGTGGGTTTGTCAACACAACGTACAGAGATAAATGCCTTAAAGGCAAGAATTTAAGAGGAAGAACTTTTCAAAAGATTTTTTGTAAATAATGGCTTGACAGGTGACAGACTATTATACAGATAAAAGATAATGAATAGTTACCATTAAAGTAATAATTCATTACAATTTTAGATAAACCAACATCGAAATCTTTTATTGAAACTATTATGAAAGTACAAATCTGAAAAGTGAGTCAGTCTGGCGTTAGAAATATCAAATTATCTGTAATCTGCCCTGTCTCTGACCTCGCATGCAAGACTGTGCCGTACATTTTCATGAAGAACAACAAAGTCGGTCAGACTGTTTTGAAAAGTCTGCAGTCCTGTGTTTGAGAAGGACAGCATCACTGTAAGGTCAAACAGATTTACAAATTAAGTGCCAAATAGAAAGGGTTTAAAATTAGTTTTTCAACAGCAAACAGTGCAAGTGCAAAATTAAATATATAAATTAAATATCTAAAATAATACAATAAAATACAATGCATGATTTAGATTAAAAAAACTCAAAATAATAATAATAATAAAAAATAGGTCCTTTTACTTAAATATTTCACATTAAATTCAGTGTGTTACATTTCTTTTTTATTTGTTTTGTAATTTACAAGCAATTTCTGAGTATTTTTTCAATATATATTAAAATGTATTTAAAATACATTGATTTTTATTCATTTACATTTATTTTGTACTTTTGGTATACTTACTTTGTATATTTAAAGTCTGCTCAACTGAAACAATAATTTTGTGCTTAAAATGCTTTATTCGTGCGGAAGTATGTCCAAATAAAAATATACTTAAGTTCAGGAACACTTTAAATGTCTTGCATTTAAAGACTGATGTTACATAATTCTTATTAACAGAGATATTAGAACACATTTTGGGCATAAAATTAAGAAATGTGCAACAGTGATGATGTCAGTAACTATGTTAATTTATTTGAACTAGCCTATACTTAGCATGAGATAAATTTATTTAAAACAAACTACAACAAACAGGGTTTTAGATAATAAATTAAGAATTTAAATCATCTAGCCAATTAATTTAGCCTATAATGAGTAAAAGTATTTCAGGTAAGGATGTTGAGATGTGTGTAATTCTTCGTGACTGAGTCTGTGCTGCCTTTCATACACACCCAGGGATTATTCAACTGTTTATTGCAGTGTATAAAAAAAAAAAAAAAAGTTGGGGGCGAGAAATATAATTCTATTTCAACCATCACAACATAAAGCAGTTCACATGAGTTTAAGCAGCCCTTTCGTGATATCTGCATGATTCAGATACTGTCAATAGACCATGTCTATGTTGCACAACAGTCTGGCTAAAGCCCCAAGAACATTAATCATGAGTGCTTGAGGAGACAACACCCTCATAAAAGGCAAGAGAAAGGAGGTTCAGTATCACCAAAATACAGCATCCATATGTAATCAAACTTTCTGAGACCTGCATCCACTACAGCAATGTTTTACACATAGTCAATCCAGATTCATGGATGAAATCATAGTAACATACCATGTATTGTTCATTATGTGAGAGCTATTTGAGGGCAAAACACGGATTTCCGTTTCCAATTCACTAACAGAGTGCAGAAAGAAAATAACTAAAGTGTACTAAAATATACTTTTATGCCACTTGTGTATCAGTACAGAGTCAGTCACCTGTGCTTAGATAAATGTTTGCTATATTGAAATGCAAAAATACTAGTACATATAATTCATTAAAAGCCTAATGTATTAAATGATTCAAATTGCTTAACGATGATAGCCTTTATAAGCACAAGGCCTGCTCAAGAAGTGTACAGATCAGCTTCTGAAGAGGAATTAGGGCGCAGTTGAACACCATATGGATGTCTGTGTTTATACAGAAAAATGTATCGTGAAAAAGTACGTAAACAGAGTTTTTGAGTAGAGCAGACGATTTGTGCACACTACAGTGAGCAGGCTTATAAACCCTCACAAAGACTACAAAAGCAGCTGGGAGAGTTCCCCACTGCATGCTCATTATTACCTGCTACAACAAAACCTCAGCAATTAAGCCTCGCATTGACAGGGAAAAAAGACTCAAATTGTTATTTTGCCATGTTTCACTCTGACATTCATCTGTGAGGAAATTAAAATAGGTGAGACAAAGAATTGATTCAAAATACATCAACCATAAGTCGGACCCTCCCAGTTCAAGTACAAAGAGTATGTCTACAAACAGGACACTGATTGAGGGTTCTCACACAAAGAGCGGTAAATACTTCCACAATGTCCCTGATGAGCAATATAAAAAGAATCTGAGTTACGTTTTCCCCCTATTTATTTATGTTAAACTGGGAGGAAGACGGTACTCTAGTTCTAGAATAAATGTGAACATGCATTAATTAACCCCCCCCCCCAAAAAAAAGTAAATAAATAAATAAATACAATAAAAATTCAGTATTCATCAAAATGATGAAAAAAAAAACTGTGAAATGCAACTCTGCAAACCTGCAGTAATTAAATATATTAAATAAGACAAATATAATTTATGCATTTAATCCCATTTTATTAACCACTGTCTTTGCTACTGACCTTCCATAATCAAATTTTTCCTTTGAGTCTGAGGTTTATTCATTTCACTTTTGTTGTGAAAGGGCTTTTATATTAAAAACTAACAAGCAACCCTTGCCCAGATTTAAAAAGTAACGCAAAAGTAACAACGCATTACTTCAATAGAAAAGTTACTAAGTAGCGTAATTAGTTGTTTTTTAGGGAGTAATGCAATATTTTAATGCATTACTTTTAAAAGTAACTTTCCCCAACACTGTTGGTAAGAGCATAAAACTACGGAAACTTGTTTCTGGCCATAAAAAAAAAAAGGTAATTGTAATGTTTTATCTCACAATTCTTACAATTCTGAGAAAAAGAATTGCAAATTGCAAGATAAACTTTTGAGAAGAAAAGTCAGAATTGTGAGATATACACTTGCTATTTAAAAAATAAAGTCAGCATTAAGAGAAAAAGTTAATGAGAGAAAAAAAAACAACAACAAAAAACAATTGTGAGATATAACTCAAAATTTTGAGGAAAAAAAAAAATATATATATATATATTTTGCAATTCTGACCATAGTTTATATCTTACAATTATGACTTTCTTCTCAGAACTGTGAAAAAAAATTCACAATAGTGAGATACAAACTCAAAAGTTAATTTTTTTTATTTTTTATTTTTATTTATTGCAGAAATGGGCTTCTATAAAAAGCAGGTAATTTAGTTCAATATCAATGACAGCAACTAAGTTTATGCATATTTTAAAAGGCATGATTTAATTTTTGCACAAGTAGTGTCACTGAAAATAAACTGCAAAACTCATTTTTCCCTACACTCCCTATTTCTGGAACACATAATCCCACCATAACCTCATGGCACTGGTTAAATCAGTTTTGCAATGTTTTGACAGCATTAGAGATTCACAATGTTAAAATGTTTTAGAGAAATCAACCTACTTCAGGTGGCAACCAGCTGGGACAGGTGAAAGAAAATGACACATATTACCTTCAAAATGAAAAGTAATTGAATCCATGACATGCATTATTGACTCACTATTATACTTGACGATCAAGCTTCCAGGTGTAAGAAAGTAATATGAAGCTAAATTTTCACATGTGCACAGTGGAAAGAGACGTTAATGCATTCATCCGGGCTATAGAAAGGGCATGAAAGAGGAAAGAAATGGCCCAAAGTTAATACCTTTGTTTGGAGAGAGCACAGCTTCACATTGACCTTGTCTCCTCAGGCGAATCACCCCCCAACACCACCACCAATAATCCAACCCACAGGACTCCACAGTCTGTTCCAAAAACGATTAGCTGATAACATCACGGCATGCTGGAATGTAAACATTTACAGTAAAACCATAAGAGATGAACTCTCCTCCAGTGTGATGCATTTATCAGCCATCAACTCTTGTGAAAACACACACTGAGCTTTCTAACCACAAGCACGGCTTTGGATTTAAATGTATAGAGTTTTAAGAGTGTGTGGGTAGAAAAAGAATAAAATAACGCAAAAAATATTCAGAGCGTGAATGTTTTTCTTTTGTGGATTAGAATGTTTTAAGTGTAGCGATGTAGCGATTGTGGCTTTCTGATAGTTAACGAATTAAATACATTTCACTTTTTGACAGGCTACTGTAAATATTATAAGAGAAGCGCTATGAAACAGGACTTGATTTGTTAATTAGATTAATTAGAGTGGTTACATACCAGGAGAATTGTGCCAGGGCAGGTGGCTGCTATTGGATGAGAAGGATTTCATGATGTCATCTGTAAATGAAAGTTGCTTTAGGTCACGTACATTGAAGAAAAAAAAAATCCTCTTCTAAAGGGGTCATATGTTGCCAAAAAAAACCATTATTTTGTGTATTTGGTGTAGTGCAATGTTTTTATGTGGTTTAAGGTGCAAAAAACATTATTTTCCACATACTGTTTATTTTTGTTTCTCCTCTAAGCTCCGCTTCCTGAAAAGGGTCGATTTGTACAAAGCTCATCATTCTAAAAAAGGTGTGCTCTGATTGGCCAGGGATCCAGTGCACCGCGATTGGCTGAATACCGCAAGCACATCGTGCTTGTCATCACATAATTTGACCAATGAGAATAAAGCCGATTTTGAGCAACTGCAGCGCCTGACCTGTGCGACTGCTCTCTTTAGCTCTCACGATACTTTGATGGCACATGTATTCGAAAGGCGGCTGCAGCGCCGACTAAAGTCGGACAAATGATCTTACCAGAATGCATTGTTTTGTAAGGTGGCAGCCGAGTTCTTGCGGCGCCGCATGAAGTCGAACGCACCTAATAAATGACATTACAAACGAGGCATTTGTTGCATTCAGTGAAGACATAATTACTGATTATAATTAGAGGTCGACCGATGTATCGGTTTTGCCGATTGATCGGCACCGATAGTTGATTCCCAGAACTATCGGTTATCGGCA
>JAUCMS010000022.1:14055258-14066998 GCA_032357445.1 Enteromius radiatus | reverse complement strand
TCCCCTTACCTAAGCTACATACCTTCTATGTACATATCAGACAACAATTTAAAATATTCTCTCAATGCATTCTATGGAACCTTTAATTGCATTGTTAAAAGTGGTATATAAATAAAGGTGACTTGACTATTATTTTGAAGCTCCATAAACCGTTTTTATTCATCATAAAACTAACCTAAGTCAGAGGTCAGCCAAGAAGCCGCAACGGGACTCTCTCGCAAACACACATACATACGTCGCCAGAAGTGAATTCTTTTGAGTTATAATTTTAAAAATATAAATATTTTTGTTACAAAAACCTATCAACCCATGTGATTCATACGAATTGGCAACTCGTAACAATACGTACGACTGATTGTACGAATTTGTTCATCCCTCTAGTGGATGAAACATAAATCTACAAGTTATTTATGGCCTTGTGTACACAGACGCTCATTTAGAAGACTTCAAATTCACTAACAGAAGAAAGAGTTTAAGAACAAGCTCATGTGCGTTGTTGTGAATTATGTGGAAAGTTGTCATGAGAAGTTTAAATGTGCGTATAAATACGAAAAACGTACACAATTATTGGTGAATGACACCCATTGTTTTGGTGATTACGTCAATCTGAATTACGTGAATCTGATGGGTTGACATTGTTTTGGTAATCACCCGAGTTAGAATGACATGACTCTGATGGCTTGAGGTGCACCACTGTATCAATTTGAATATCATTAACGAAAGAGTAGCCTAACAGATATCCAAAAATAGGCCTTAAGGGCAGGTGGCTTAAACGCCGCTGTTGTGAAAACAAATGCTTTAAATGCAACGTTAGAAAACTTTGGCAGTGTTGATGTTAGACATAACGATTGCTATTCATGTCAGATAAGGTAATTTGGTGGAAACTATTAACTTGCCTATAGGCTATTTATAGGCAAATAGACCAAAGCAGTGGATTAGAGATCGGCATTGAAACTAACAAAAACATTGTTTTGTGAAAACACAGTCAGTGCACAGCTCATTTGATGCTATGCAAACTATGTTGATTCGTGTTTTATTACGGGAACTGTCGCTTTCGCTCTTTTGCTTGCTAACGCTTTTCGGTTTGAGGCTCATTTGTTTTGGCTTCAAGCTGGGCCTACTTAAACGGCATTTAGCCTCAGTAGACTGTCCTTCTTGCCTTTATTAACTCTTTACAACGTGAAGGCATTTTTTACTGATTTCATGTCCATGTCATGTAATTAAAAGAAAAGGCTTATAACTTAAAAATAGCATTAAGTTGGTAGTCTCGTTTAATAGAAAACATCTTCAAATTTGATGAAAATATATTTTACTACACTGCTGACAAAACAAAATAAAAGTGATAGATTTATTTTGTTATTATTCAGGCTTGACATGATGACAATTAAACAGCATAAATGACTGGCTTGTTCACAATAATGTCAACCACATTTGGGCCAAATTTTTTGTTGATATCTCAAAGCAATCAAAAATGATGGCATTTGGAACCGAGGTAGCCAAAAACCTTTCTAAATCTGAGAGTTTTCCTGAACATAAGAACTACTTACATGTGTAAACGCCACAAATGACGTTGGAAAACACTGTGTCTAAAATAGCTTTAGCCAAGCAGCATTTCATGTCAGTCAGTGTGGATTTTCTTATGATCTATGTGTTGCGTTATGTTGTGTGTGGGCTTGTTTGTTTCAAGATCACCTGTTCTAAATAAAGTTATGGAAGCTACTGTGGTTTACAAATGTTTTGCAAAGTTTTGAACCAAAAGTATATATAAAGTATATTCTGTTTACAAAACTTGATGTATTTTAGTCTGAAACAGATATGCAGATATTTGTATTCTGCTAGTTGAGAACTCTTCAACAATTTATGACACTAGATTATCTGTTAAGGATGATCCTTTTACAGACACATTTTTCTTCATGCTATGAAAATGGAGCACCCTTAATATTTCAGTAATTTTGAAAGCACTTGTTAACAGTTGTTCCTATTTCCTTATATTCAGTGTAAAGTCAATCATCAATGCTTTAAAATGACACCTATGTTGTGCTGGTCAAGCGAGTGGTTACAAAAAAATATGACACAAATTTAGCAGCGCCCCCTATCAGCAGAGTAATAGCCAGCTTTGTGTTTAAGAGGTTAAGCATAAATACAAACAAAGTATACTGTCAAGAAATCAGTCCAGACAGCTCTAAATATAATGTTACAATCTTCAGGGTAAGGCAGAAACAAGGTTTGGATGATATGATGCACTGGCACATTATGTAAATTTTGCTCATTTCAAACAAAATGAACTTATGTATGTAGCGCTAATTTGACATCTTATTTGAAACCTAGCCTGGCAGCTTTGGTCTCCATTCACTTTCACTGTTCAGGAAAGAGCAGTAATTGACTGTCAGCTATAAATAACACCTTTAGCCTTCCACTCAAGCAAAAAGTCATGCAGGTTTTGAAAGAGTAAATGATAACAAGATTTCAGGGTGAACTATTCTGTGAACTCCATTCTGATTTATTTGAAGTTTCAAATAAATTTTAAGTAATATGCAAGCAGCATATTTTTACAATAAAATCATAACTTCAAACATGTCGTGCCTTTTCATTTATTTTCTTCTGTTGGATTAAGTGTATGTGATCTCGAATAAATAAAAGACCAGCCTATCCTCTCCAATCCCTTCTTTCATTTTCACAACTGTCTTCATGCGTAAATGCCAACACTCTGTGTGGTATTAATATATCACTTTTGTGAGTGCAAGACGGTGCACTGTGCTCTCAAGACTAGAGGCCATTAAGAGTGTCTCAGAACTATAAACAGCTGGATTTATTAGGGGAAGCTCTCTGTTCACAGCAAGCCTTGCATGAGTTTCTTTTATTACATGAAAGGTGTGAAATATCCTGTTTCACAAGCCTAAACCAGTGGCATAAAACAACACAGGCCTTCATAGACTTTCACGCACTTTACACTAAAAAACAAAATCCAAACACACACACACACACACACAGGGGGAATATTTAGGCAATCAGATAAAAAACATGCAGTTTAGTTTCACTCGCAGAGGAGAGAAACACCATGAGCCCCATATCAATCAGGCTGATGTGTATGATCTTTACAGTGATGACGAGGAAAAATTATTTCTAAAAAAAAAAAAAACAGTTAGGTAGTTTTGTGCAGGCCTGTTTTGTTACAGTGGCTCCAAAAATGTTTTAGTCACTTACAATGCAAAAAATATATCAGGCAAAAGGGAAAAATACAGCAGGTATTTTACTTCTTGTCCATCTTCTGCAATGACTTTCAACTAGCTGAACCCATTTTTAGTGGATGAATACATTTCACTCCAGGGTAAGGTTAATTATAGTGTAACTTAATTTTAGAGGTGGTCTGTTAACAATGCACATGATCAATCTGTCTTTTTAGACAAGTAAGTGTCATGTCATTAAATGCTTTTAATAAGACTGAAAATGTATCAGAGCTTTTTGAAACTCAGAGCCAGTTAAACCATTGTGTCCCAAAATTGTATTCAGAATAGGATTTCAAAGCGCATTTTGTGAATCATTTTCCCCCCTTACGGCGCCCCTGCTCTACCTTGTGTCGTTCCAAACCCATAAGACCTTCATTCATCTTCAGAACACAAATTAAGATATTTTTGATGAAATCAGAGAGGCATCTGGTCCTCCATAGACAGGAAAACAACTCAAATGATCCCACATCCAGAAACATAGTAAAAACAACAGTAAAACAGTTCATGTGACAAGAAGACGACGTAACTCAGGGGAGAAGAATGGTTGAGTAAATGATCTTATTTTTGTTATCTATGCGCAATAAAAAGTATTCTCCTAGTGTCGCAAAAGCCACTGATGTCACATCCTGTTTTACCAATGTATTTACTACGTTTCTGGATCTGGGATCATTTCAGTTGTGTTGCTGTCTACGGAGGGTCATATGGCTCTCTGATATCATCAAATATATCTTAATTTGTGTTCTGAAGATGAACGATGGGCGTAACGGTTTGGAACGACATGAGGGTGAGTAATTAATGACAGAATTTTCATTTTGGGGTTAACTAACCCTTTAATGATTTGTTTATGTGAAGGATCGTGTACAGGTGCTAAAAATTCAGCTTTGGCACCACAAGAATAAATTACATACTGTATTTTTGATCAAAAACATGCCACATTCGTGAGCAGAGTCAACCTTTTTGAACATTAGCATTGCAGAAAGACAGATTAACCTATAACAAACCAGCTCAAAGAACTAAGCAACTGTTATGTTCTTCGACTCAAACTGAAGAAAAGCCAGAGACAGATAGCAGCTTTCAGCAGAGGCAGAGGGAAGGGATGGGAAAGGCAGGGCAGGTTGTGTTTTCAAACAGCTTTCAGGGTTTCTGCCTGACTCACAGAGCCACAAAGCTTCAGGTAATCTGTCAGAACGAAGACTTGTCATGTGCCCATCTCACCCGGTAAGTATCGTGCGAGTGTTACAGCAAGACTTATAAAGAAATTTGTCAAGTTTAGACTTAATATTCATCGAAATGATTCACTGTCTCCTGATTGTCAACAGTATAATAGAAAAAGTGTTTGACTACTGGTGTGTAAACACACTGCAGAACTGCAGTTTGGATAAAGTCTCATGCCTACAGGCCAATAGACATGAGACCAGACAAGCTGTCTGTCAACAGAGATTCTATAAAGCAAGGCAACAGTATCAGCAGAGGATTCTAGGATATTGCTGCTTTCTCTCTCTTTTTTTTAGGTGTGGAGCATGTTTTACTCTACCTGGGCTGTCAATGGCCTCTTCCACAGGTGCACACTCTGAGGGGCTCTGACCTATAGATTATGTTTCCAAAACATCGGCTTAGACACACAACAGAAGGGAAGAGATTGAGAGAGTGTGTGCTTGTGTGGACGTGTGGCTCGTATAATGCTATAGACTTACTGCTAAATGGTTGCAATTGAGCAAGTATGGCGGGACAAAAAGTATTTGAACAATTAAGCCACACTTAAGAAAATTATGAATGTCATTGCATTACATTATAAAATATAAGTCGTCCAACTTTCAACATAAATGTTATTTAAAATGTATTAAAATATTGAAGATGAAGTTTACTATATAAAAGACTAAACTAACACTTAAACTAAAGTTATTTGAAATAAAATAAACTGAAATAAAATAATTATTTTAAATATTTCTAATTTTTATTTAGGTTTACTTGGAGAACTACAACTACAACTAAACTTAAAATAAAAATTAATAAGAACTACATAAAAGTACATTAAAAAACTATTAAAAGTGATGAAAACAAACAGCAAAATTAGTAAAACTAATAATATAAAACTAATTTAAAATATTAATAAAACTACATGTCTCAGTGGTAAAATAGTCTTATTTGTCAGATACAAAATAAGATAAATTATAAGGAAATTAATGGAAAATTATGGGACATTTGTGATATATATATATGGTTCACAATTCCCTTTATATTTTATTAATCCAAATTCGATTTCCTTAGCTTGTGCTTAGTATCTTAAATATTGATATTTTGTTATCTATGTAATAATATTAATAGCTTTTAGGGCTGCTAAAGGCTTCCCCCAACAGAAACGTTGATCAGGTGTACAAATCATACTAGTATACACTGTACAGGTACGTGTAACGTTAGCTTGTCAGTGATCTTTGGCTCTGTGCATAAACTGGCGCTCCATCTGAAAACAGCTAATGGAGATTTACGGCTAATCAAAGAACCAGCTTTACTAGCGAGATGCGCATAATATATCGTTGGATATATATCGCCCAGCCCTATGACTATTATTTGCACAATGAATAATATATATATTTGCTTACCAGTCTATTAAAACACACGTGAGAGCAGAGTCTCTGTCCAGGCCGACGTTTTCGTGATGCTCTCTCTATTTCGTAAACACAATCTCGATATTGGTTCTTCTTGCTTTATTTCGTTGACTGTTTCAATGTCTATAATAACTACCACTTCCGCATTTGTCCACGCGTGTTGCCGTAGTATTCACCGAAGATAGCGTGGATAAGGCGTCATTGATAGGCAACAATGAACAGGGACGGTTCACTATTTAAATCTGGAATTTCTTTGAATTTACAAATCCTACAGAACTTAATATAATGCAAGTACATAACTGCATTAAATATATAACACTGTGCAGGAGTTTTTGGATATTTTATAGCAAAATGTTTTCTGTTTTCACAAGAAGTTGTTGCTTAATTAAATCAGCATATTGATTTCTGAACGATCAGGTGACACTGAAGATTAGAGTAAAGATGCTGATAATTCAGCTTTGCATCACAGGCATAAGGAGTTCACAGGTGTTTTGTTTTTTATTATTATTACAATATTTCACAATATTGCACCTTTTACTGTACTGATCAAATAAATGACTGCATTTATTTGATCAGTACAGTAAAAGGTGAGCAAAAGAAACCTATTTCAAAAACAATTCAAAAAATCTTTCCGACCCCAGGCTTTTGATGGGTAGTGTATAAATCGTACTGGATCATCAGAGTGCTGAAGGAGGTCGTGCCAGTTTTCGGAGAGAGTGGGAGTGTTTCAGTGAACCATGACATTACAGATTAGGCTGTGTGACAGAGAGACGGCACTGGTTTGTGTTGAGAGTGCGTCTGCCAGAGATAAGTGAGTCAGAGAGGCTATTGCAGGAGGGAGTCCACTCTGTCATGGCTTATTTAGACAAGCCAAGTCCTGGGAACCGCTCTCTACTCACGGGAAGCCAGACAATGGGATTCTTCAGCAGAGCAGCTCTGAGAGTCCAGATCCAGCGGAGGTCTCCCCTCTCAGCTGAGAGCTTCACATCTGTCCGTAATGTACACAGAAGCAACCGGGCGCCATACTGTCTATCCAAAACACGCTCTCTGTGAGAGAAGGAAGATATGATCAAAAACCTTGCCAAAGGAAAGACTGCCTCTCACCCATCAAATTCAACATGAGAGCTAAACATTATCCAGCAACTACTTGAAAAAATCATATTAGCCCATTTAAGCCAGTGGTCAACGAAAATGGACAATTTTCCAACTATTAGCCTAAATATTAACACTGGTGAATGGTGAAGTGCTGGCGTAAAGAGATTGTTGTTGTTTTTTACTTTAAGTTTATTTATTTGTGTTTATTGGATTTATGATAATATCATTTATAGTGTAATTTAGGTGGGTTAGGGGAAGGGTGTTTTACAAAATTATCTGTAAGTGTAATGTATTGTTTGCCAAGTGAAAAAAAGAAAAGTATAAATAATAAAAAGAAAAGTTTGATTTGGGTCTTTGCTAACTGGAGAGCTGTAAATATGTTTTTCTGAGACCCTGTATGGATCATATTCAAGGATCAGTGTTCTGGTCTTATGAGTTTTTGTAGTCACTGCCATTTCATATTGCCCTGCTGATAGATACAAATATAGTGGATGAGCAGAAAAAAAGTCATGTGACTAACATAGACAAATATGCAGATATAGGTGGAAACCGACTCTTTTGTTTGAATCATGTTGACGAGTAGACTTCTATGCACAAACAAATTTAGATTCTATATATAAGACATTAAAATTGGTGGATATTCTGATTTTTTTATGTCAATAGTACATCATCGGGACACAGTGTGCTCTGATACACAGAACAGAGGCAGATTTTTCACACACAAAGAACAAACCTGATCATTCAAAGGGACCGCAAGCACCTCAGGGTTTTCAGTCTCTGTGACACCAGTCAGTCAAGTTCACAAGGAATGAGGACTTTCATGACTGCTGCAAAAAATCAAGAAGAGAGCTTCTATATGTGCTCATCAGAAAAGAGAGATGGATTGGAGAGGTGAAGTGTCAGCTGTAGGGAATGAAAACAAATGGAGTTGTGTGTGGGTCTGAAAGCAGATCTGTGATGGAAAATTGGGTAAACACAAGAGCTTCCTCAAAGCCTGCAGGCCTGCCAGTTACTGCTGTCAAAACTAAGAGTGCGTCTCTCTGATTAATCATACGCTTTCACCATGACTGCTAAGTGGTGCTATAACTGAAAACAAGATCAGAGGCTTTTGTGGTCGGCTAATGCCAAAAAAGTAAAAGTATACTTATCCTATACCTACCTGAGCGTCCTAGTAGAAACATCATCCAGCATTTACCCCCAAAAATGTAAAATAAAACAACAATAATTAATAACAGAAATCAAATAGTGTTCCAAATTTAGGGGTCGACAGAATTTCTCTCTGTTCTGAAGATTTTTATTTTTTGGATTAACAATTCATTAAACACTCAATTTCTCAGGTCATCGTCCAGCTCAGTTTAGTTTAAATCGTATCTGTGCTATCAAATCAACGACGATCGCTGGAAATGAAGTCACAGAATTACCTTGCATGAAATAGCTCCAGTCTCAAAAAAAGTCATTATTTGCATTACAGCACTGATGCTGAGAGGAATTTACAGCCAGACTAAATAGTTTAGATTAGGAAAGACTGTGTGCTTTTACAGAGACACAAAGGTGGAAAAGGCCACAAGAAGATGACCACCACGTCAAAGTTCACAGTCAAGTGGTCTCGCAGTCACAATCAGAGGTCAACCAACACACAAACACATCTGTAATGGCAAAGCACAAGACCAATTAGAATAAATCACAACTTGGAAACCTGTTACTTGCTATAAGTGTCTGTTGCAGATCATTTGAATGACACAGAAGGCTCTGGTTAATGTTAGGCAGCTGTCAGTTCAAGTGAAAAGACAAGGTGTCAGATACAGTTGCAAAGTCAGCCTCAGGGAAAGCAAGCTTCAAATCACACCTGCATAAGTTAACACAGGTGAACCGCTCTCATCTCAAACAATCAATAGTTGGAAAATAATTTTAGTTTTTTATTTCAAATTATATTTTATTTCAAAGCATACTTTACTTGTTTTACTACATTTTAGAAAAAACAAACATGCCATTATTTAGAAGTGAAAAAACAGACTAACAAAAAAAACCCCAAAAAAACAATGTTAGTTGCTCCAAGACACGCTATGAATCATTTTTAAGACTCGTTTGAGAAAGTTCAAAAGCCATGTTAAATGATTAATTTGTAAACAATTTACAATGACATTAAGCTTTCTTTAACTACATTCCAAAACATAGACCTAATAACTTAAGGGGTCATTGGATGCAAAATTCACTTTACAAGTTGTTTAAATATAAATGTGTGTTGGAAGTGTGTACACTTCCGTCCTATAATGATAAAAATCCACCCAGTGTTTTTTTTTTTATTCCCTATTTTATAACCCCCTTTCTCAAATCAGGTTATTCTGAGATTTCTGTCAGAATGATGTAGTTCTGCACAGGCCCCGCCTACAATAGCTGATTGACAAGACCTTCTTACCTTAGACCCGCCCTGCATGACTGAGCTGTCATCAGTTCTCTATTGTTTCGACTCGGTGGGAAGACAAGAATTTGAGCGACTGAGGCGTGTTGTTGTTGGGTTTAATAATGGTCATACAGTAGCAGTCCTCATTTACTCATGACATCTGAAACACTGAAGGTAACGAGCCAATCCCTGATGCATCTATGTTTGCACAAAACATTCGTGATCCAGCTTCACCTAACAGGATAAGTCAGTAACGTTATTAGTTTTTTTTTATGAATCTTTGCAAACCAGCTTTCCTAGTATGTGCTAGTTGACCAGTTCAGACTGCACGATTTTCAAAGTAGTCGGGTCACGGATCTTTTCACACTGCCTGACTGTCTGGGGTATCATTCAGTCGCTGCTGTGTTCACACTGCATGATAGATCAGTGAGAGGGGGTTTCACACTGCGTGACTTTACAATAGGAAGAATCACCGACAACTTTAGGTGCGTTCATGCGGCGCTGCGCAGACCGATCGGCGGCTGACTTGAAGTAGTGCACCCGATTAGAAATTTTGTCGCCATGTGACGTTCACGTGTGGCATCAAAGCAACGCGAGAGCGTTTCGAGAACAGCCGGCTTGCTCGGCCAGCGCAGCATTTCAGGAGTGACTGTACCTACATTTATTAATATAGGCTAGCCTACATATATTGATAAGTGGTTTCATACCCTTCTATTTTGAAGCGCTCCATCAGTAGAACACACCACCACCTTCGAATACAAGGCATGTACTTCTAAAAGATGTGTGACAGTGATGAGGAGGTGTGCACTTTTACATATTTTTAATCAACTAACCTCCTGGAATTTAAACCCCACACCTGTTACAATGCAAAGGGTATACTGCAATAAAAAAAAGTCAGAAAACATTTGATTAACAATGCTGACAAAAACTTAATTGCTAAGTATATACTTAGCAAAAAACCGAGACCTTACCATAAGCATAAAAATGCCGCAGTCATTTCCAGTGGTCTGGCATGGCAAGCCCTAAAAGCGATATAAGGGTAACATACATGTCAAATTGATGAAAGCCACTGCCACCTCGATTACATTATGACATCTATACATTATAAGCAGAATATGGGAAATAATATTTGTTTAGAGTAGCTAAATATAAATGTATTAATCACCACAATGTCATGACCAGCCATTTCAGTCCAGCTCCAGGATCTGGCATGGTGGTGGTTTTTGCAGTTGGAGAAGGGACAGTGCTGGTTGCTTTTGTTGGAGATGGGATGGTTGTCAATGTCTAAGCTGGGATAGTGCTGGATATGGTAGGGTGCTTTTCCGTGCATGAAGACAGGTGTTTAATGAAGTCAGGCTTACGTAACAGAATTGACTCGCAGTAGATACAGTGGTAATGCAACTGTGTTCGGCAATAACCCACATCTGTGAATGAACAAAAACATAGAACCACAGATCATTTCAAAGTGTCAATTGTATATACCCAAAATCTGAAGTAAGTGTATGTTTACAAAAACAGACCAGAGAGAGTTTGACTGAAAGCACGACTGAAATGGCTCTCTAAATGGGTTTTGACCTTGTTCAGCTTTGTTGAATGAAACAAAGCTGAACTACAGAACGGGCAGTAAAAGTTCATCTTTTCAGTTCAGGCAAGGATCTCCCTTTTTGGATTGTTATATGCAACTTGAAAAAGAAAGAATTGTTCAAATATTTTGAGATCATTTGAAGGAAAATATCCATAGTGCATTTTTAATCATCTGTCCTACAATGAGTCTGTCTTACCAAATCCATAATAACACTTCATACTAGCCATGCAGAACATGACAGAAACTAATGCATGATAACCATCGGTCTGCAGATTAGGCTAAACATTAAAAAACTATTAAAATGCCAATGCCAAAATTACAGGCTGGTAACACATATCGTAGTGCAACCAGGCAGTCAGGACAGTTTATTTATGAAATATTTACTACTTAAGTAATATGGTAAAACAATGAGTATTAAGCAAGTTTTCATACTAATACAGTAAGCTGTAGGTAAATATTTCAACTCACGTCAGCATGTTTGTATGATCTTTTTTATTTTTAATTAATGTGACAGTTAGATTTATTATAGTCGTTAAAACTCAGCAACGATTTATTAAATAATGGCCACGAATTAAGAACGTCGTATTAATTAACACTAGCACACAAATTCTTAATGTTGGGAATTAATTTGTAATTCATAGTTATCACCGCTCACGTTGCACACCGTTTCAACTTTGCATGGTTTTAAACATTAGAAAATAAACCTTAATTGAATACTGGTACTCACAGTCTGATTGCTGTCCGTGTCATCCATCTTTAATCAGTGTTTTTGGTGATCCAGGTCAGTGGATGGCGCTGTCACAAAAAACTAGGGTCCTAAAACTGA
>JAUCMS010000022.1:14036551-14055158 GCA_032357445.1 Enteromius radiatus | reverse complement strand
GGACATACTACTCGCCTCGCATACTGTTTTTCACGTGCTATATAGTAGGGAAGTAAGCGATTTCGGACGCAGCAATGATTTTGAATCTCCGACAGATCCAGCTATTTAGCATGCCAGGTATCTCACGAGTGTCGGCGACACCTCGGCGATTCTCTCAGATAGTGTCTTTGATAGTTCACACTGTGTGATTGTCACTCGCGTGCACGAGCACCGATTTGCCTGTGATTTTGGGCATTTGTCAAAACCTGTCGGTCAGTCAAAATCAGGGCTAAAATCGTGACGTGCAGTCTGAACTTGGCTGGTTACTCCACGGAAGAGAGGGGCAGGGTCAGCAGAGCTCATTAGCATTTAAAGCAACCCTCCATAAACAGCAACACAACTGAAATGATCCCAGACGTAGTAAAAACATTGGTAAAACAGTCCATGTGACATGAGTGGCTCAACTTCAGTTTTGCGACACTAGGAGAATACTTTTATGCGCAAAGAAAAAAACAAACAAACAAACATAATTTACTCAACCATTCTTCTCCCCTGAGTTACCTCTGCCACCATTTTAGAGAGTATCACAACGTATGCGTATACTTTCCCCTAAACCTAAACTACTGCAGATTACATACATGCACATGCTTTCTCACGAATGTAAACAAGGCTGATTATGTCAAATACGTTAAAGCCTGTGTATGTGTTGCGTTGTGATACTCTCTAAAATACTTTCTGCTTATATGAATGACATTGTGCACCTTTTATATATATTTATATATCAGTATTGGCCTTCTCAGCTTGTGGTGAGCTTTGGTTCATCATGTAACCTTCTCATCACCACCGGATTTTAGTTTTAAATTTTAGAACTTCAAAGAAGCTTGTTGGCTTTTGTAAAGAACCAGGGTTATGTATGGTTTTGTACCAGGCTCCCATGGCTCAGCTGGTAAAGGTCATGGGTTCGATTCAGTGGATGCAAAAACGCTGACCATCAAATGCAATAAAACGTCTTCAGCATGTGTGTGTGGCAAAGCGATGGAGAAAAACCCAAACAAACAAGTGTCTCACGAGACGCATCCTCTACCAGACCGCGAGGGCTCTTTATTAGCGTTAGAAGAAAAAGCAAACACTCCACTGTCTGTCAGCAGTCCAGCAACTAAAGCAGCACACACTTTCTCACATTTTCCCACTTAGGAAACTACTCCAAGTCCCTCTCTGACTCAGCTGATCAAACATGAGCCCAGGCACATGTTCTAAAACAACAATAACATCACCTAATTCCCTACAAATACCTCATTTACCATCTCTGACTCCTTAAAGAACAGCATAGGGCCGATCACTGGATGGATCAGGAACCATAAACACTTCCTCATAATCCCCTACAGACTCTAGCGAGGAGGCTCATCAGCACCATTGTGGGCAAGCTCGTGCGGGCCACCCGCGACACGGATGGGAGGAGAGGCATAAATGAATGCTAGGGTGGGGTGAAACACACCATCACACACTCTCAGACATTCAAAGAGTGTTCATTAACACTCCCTGTTTGAACAGATGTCTGCCTGACAAGAGTATATGTCTGGAAGAGTGCATAAAGACTATATTAAAAAAAATGCAAACGAAACCAGTAACAAAACTACCCAGATTTTGTATTTTTTGTCCCATTTTGTTTACAATGGTACCCAGTGTTCTCATTGACTCTAAAGTTGCAAGCAGCATAAAACCTTGCATTGCTTTAAAGGCGATACAGATCATTTCCAAAAGCAAATGACTCTATGTCCTCCAATGTGTGTTTTTTTTTTTTTTTTTTCCTTGCAAAAAGGATAATAGAAAGTCAGTTGAAGGACATGAACCCATGAGGTAGGACTGACGTTAGACCTGTGTATCCACTCAGCCATCTAAGGATAGAAAGGTTTACTCCAGACCTGATTTCCATGTCAGGTTTGTATTCAAATTGAATAAGTGCCCAGAAATGACAAACTAAAGACAACACCACCTTGACAATCTCAGGTTAGGTTAATCCAAACAAATAAACTATGCTTTGCAAGAAGATCATTCTGATCAGTCATTGACCGGCAAGTATGAAACTGCATTGAGATCTCCTTGTCTTGAGTATCTGAATCAGGTCTGACTTGCTGCGACGTTCATTTGCGGCTCCATTACAGTCCACCTGGAAGACTGACTGTCAAGTTCATGTTCAGCTGGCTGAGCCTGCGGCTGATGCTTCTTCATCTGTCATCTGCTCTCTCTCATACCTTTAGAGAAAAAGGAGGAATTTCGGAACCCTATCATCAGCGGCATGCCGTTAATTACCTGTTACATCATTAGGACATTATTCTGACAGCTAGGTTTTACGGAAACAAAAAAATAAACTTGCACCCCTAAAAAGTTCGAGCATTTAAGACATACATGAATGTCATTGATATCATACCTACATTGAAAATGTTCCTTGAAAATGTTTAAAAACAAATGTGTGCTTGTTTGATATCCATCTCCAATAATTGCTTTATTTACAACTTATATTCTGAAATGTTATTTCAGTTGTTTTTTTAAATTGGATATATTTTAAAAAGCAATTTATTCCTGTGATGGCAAAGAGGAATTACTCCAGTCTTCAGTGTCACATGACCCTTAATAAATCATTCTAATATGCTGATTCGCTCATGTATTATTTGTGTTCTATTATTATTAATGGATTTTATTATTATCTATTTTGAAAGCATTGTGATTATTGATTATTTGAAAATTCATTGATGAATAAAATTCAATGAACTGCATTATTTACAAAAGAATTCTTTGCCACATTATAAACAGCTTTACTGTTACTTTTGATCAATAACAGAAAAAAATGTGATAACAATAAAAAACATGATAGTGTGAACTTGAGGGCATCTGACTTCAAACATCTACTAAAAATGACCTTGACACCAACAAAACAAGTTAAGTTTTGAGAAGCAGTGTGGTTTGAGTGTCCAAATACTTGGAAGGACACATTAGAGACTGCTGTCATAAAAAAGAAGAAACATTTAACCCTCTTGTCCAGACATTAACCGGCAGGTAAAGTGAGATCTCCTCCACACTCCTGCCAATTGTTCGGAAACTTGAAGTCAAAGGTCACATGTGCACCTGCGTCTTAGACCAAACACTGAATTTGCCACCAACAGAGATCTTTCAGCTCTTACGGCTTAGAGGTGCTGCTCCTTCATTCCCGAGGACACCAGCAGAGGAATTCCACAGACCTCAGAGGGATTACTCCAAGTCATGTACACTGGAAGAAATCTGGTGTAGGATTTACTTTCCACAAATAATTAGGCTAGCAAGAAACGGGCAAGTAACACATTGAATTACATGCAAACTTTTGAAGTAAATGCACTTCAGTCATTTTTGTAAGCAGTCTAAGAGAAATTGAGTATTGATTAATTGAATCATACTAAAATGTAATTAAGAAGTAACAAGTCTCTGAACTAAAATCTAACAAAAATAGAGGATAGCTACTGCACAGTAACACTTTAAATGGAAACCTATGCAAGTAATTTCAGCAAAAAATGTAATGCTTAAATAAGTAAATGTACATTGCTGAAGCTGTTATAATTTTTTAATATTCAAATAAATACATTTATTATGCTTTATATCAGTTTTATCAATGCAAACCAAAAAATATATATATATATATATTATTTGGGCTGTAAAAACGTATTAAACATTTACCTGGCTTTTCGTGGCATGGTTTCTGATCAATCAATTGACATGTTTCTAAAGCACAGGATGCTATATTATAGATTTTACTGCAGCCGTTTATTTCTACAAACCAGTTTAAAATAATGTCAACCCAGAATATTCCTTTTAACGCCAAACTTGAATTATAGTATAGTATTCATAATACATATAGTCAATAAAAAACAAAACAAAAATTAAACTCACACTGACATTGCAAGCCAGGGAAATCCCTGTGCTGCTAATTTATTGAAAGCTGAAGAACAAAAAGGAACGGGGCAGTCAGATTTCCATCAATAAAACTCTTCATATGTTCAATTGCCAGGTGCGTTTCGGCTGACACTCTCAAACACAAACCAAAATACATTCCAGTGTCCATCTAGAAATAACTCCAAATGACCAATTCATATTCACTGAATTACTCAGAAGGTCCTCAACAGATTAAATCTGATACTAAATTTTAAATGACACTCAGGTCATGTGATCTGCATGTCTAAGGCATTGTTGTCTGAATAATACTAATGTTGGCCAGAAATGACTGTTGCGTCTTTCTAAAGCTGTTATACAGATCTATATGCTGCCTTCCCTAGAGACCTCAAAACTATTTCTAGAAGTTATGAAGGGGCAACCATCTTAGAACTTTGGATCAACTGCAGGAACATTTCCCACAAGTGCTGACGAAAAGCCACCGCCGAAAACTACAAAAATACCCTCTAACATTAGATATCTTTCATTATCTCTGAGTGCTATTCAGCCAGAGAAGGCAATAAATTACTGTACAGTTCTACATTCTGCCATAAACAATGATTTTAATGTTGTTTAACCCCTTTGAATGTACAGATATGTCTTTACTTGTGCGTATTGGTTTTGGCTGGAAAAATACATAAGAAAAAAGCACGGGTCAGGTTTGCTGTTGTAGGTACTGCTTAGGAATTGGAGAAGTCTAGAGGCTCTAAACCCCACCCACAAACTTGAAGGACCACCCACTCATTAGCATACAACATCTAAAGAGGCCCTCTGACGCCCTCTTGTGGGAGGTGTAATTTGGGTTAAGTGCAAAGTAGGATGTCACGAACAAAAACTTGAGCCTTCACAGTGAGAACTTAGGTCATGATTAATAGTTGAATTATACAGGAAAGTTTCAGTATTAAATGCCGACTCAAAGGAAGTAAACAGACATGAGTGTTTGGACTCTATATGTGCGTATCATTTTTTAAATCGGTCCTTTTGCAGCTTGAGTGCTTGGTTATGTGGGAGAAAGCCAAGGTCAGACCAGCTGTGAGTGTTTACTTCTCTCCGTCCCTCTGGATCCTGCGCTTCTCGTGCTGGTGTTTGGTGAGAGCGTACTTGAAGAACTCGTAGACAGACCAGCTGATGGCAGTCGAGGGCATCTGGTATATGACCCTGGCCTGAACGCCTTTGAAGTAAGCGGGAAGGCCGCCAAGCCTGTACACAGTCCGGAAGGCATGGCCAAGGCCCGTGATGTGTCTTCCGCTCTGGCTGACCGAATCGAGCGCCAGAGACTCTTGCGTGTTCAGCAGCGTCTTGCAAACGTCCAGTGGCGTGGTGGCGGCGGCGGCGATGGCACCCGCCAGCGCGCCCGACACCATGTGAGAGGAGGGGTTGTAATGTCTTTGGGGGTTCAGCAGCTCTTGCAGGTATTCGTAGGTCATGAAGTGTAACGCCTGGAACGGGACATTCATTGTGAGCTGCGTGGTATAGCTGCGATAAAACGCCAGCGCCCCCTCCTGCTGCCACACGCAGCGCATGCAGTCCAGAACGCCACGGTATGGCGAGTTATACATCTGCATCCTCTGCTTCACCACTAATTGAGCCAGACAGACAGGAAACAAAAAAAGACGACAGGAAGGGGAACATTAGGCGAGTGCAAGAAGTCAGGTCACGACTGAAATACAGTACAGGCCTATCAAAGCACAAACGTCCGGATGCGAGCAGATCAAACGTGCCTCCTGTCTGACCTACAGTCAAACGGTCTGCGGGGAACGGACGAGGCAGATGAGAGCAGGTGTCTGTGCGAGGTCTCAGTCTGCCACCTGCGCTGATTAACCTTGAGCCTCATGAGTGCAGAAACGGACACTGCTGTCAGACTGAGATTTGGGCCACTGGGGAATTTTAGCTAATGCTACCGTTTCAACATCGCACAGCTGTTAATTAGAGCAAGGACAATCTGCTCCCACAAGACTGTCTTTGGAAATGTGTTTTTTTCTTTTGTGGTTTTGACAGGAATTTAGAGCTTTTCTGCCATC
The DNA here is from genome assembly GCA_032357445.1 of Enteromius radiatus. Lineage (NCBI taxonomy): Eukaryota > Metazoa > Chordata > Actinopteri > Cypriniformes > Cyprinidae > Enteromius > Enteromius radiatus. The sequence goes on along the minus strand of JAUCMS010000022.1, from coordinate 14,049,201 downwards.
TCCTGGCTGGAAGCGTACAGTGAACCTCCAGACCAAAAGAGTCAAGGTTTTCTGTTTAGGAAGGCTGCAATAACTCTGTTGGTTATAATTTGGAGAGCAATACTGGGCAGAAAGTGAAATATCATTCTTTTTTCCCCCAATGAAAAAAAAAAATTAATAACAAAAATTAGTCATTGCAGCCCTACTAATTAGCATGGGCAATTAACAACATTTTGCTATTTATTTAAATTAAATGCTCCTGACTTTACTTAAAAGTAGCTATGTAATCTGATGAAATTTAGCAAACAACAAAAGTACTTGTACAGTATGTTTAGTGATGGTATCTGATGGTACTACCGTGATACACACACGTTGGGTTTACATGTTTTATGGGGACTCTCCACAAGGCGTAATGGTTTTTATACTGTACAAACTGTATGTGGTATTGCCCTACACTGACCCTACACCTAAACCTACCCCTTAAAAGGAAACTGTGCATTTTTAGATTTTCAAAAAAAAAAAAAAAACACATTTAGTATGTTTTTTTAAGCCTTTTGAATTTATGAAAATGTCCTCATAAATCACCTTCATATTGTAATACCCATGTCATAATGCAAATTTGTGTCCTCATAAACATGCGCACACACACACACACACACACACATATATATACACACACACACACACAATAATGCTACGGTCATGACATTTTATAATGTCTAAATTCAAAAACAAATTCACAATATGCACATAAAAACTTAATAAATAATTCAAGTATCCATGTAAAATATATACAGATATAAAGTAGAACAATAAATATATACACTACTGTTCAAAAGTGTAGGATGTTAAATGTCTCATGCTCACCAATCATACAGAAATAATACTGTAAATCAGTAATATTGTAATTTTTTTATTTGAATATATTTTAACATATAATTTATTCCTGTGATGCAAAGCTGAATTGTCAACACCATTACTCTAACCTCAGTTTCACATAATTGTTTAGAAATCACTCTAATATGCTGATATGAGACACATATTATAAACATACAGTATAATAAAAACGGTTATGATCCAGGATTCCTTGAAATATAGAAAGTTTATTTGAAATAAAAATATTTGTGACATTATAAAATGTCACAAAATCCCACACTTTTGAACAGCAGTGAATGGGATAAAAATAATATTTTTTTTTAACAGGAAGTAGAGATTTTTTTAAAAATATACCTTCGGCTGGATTCATTGCAGCATCATGAAGCAATGTGGCAACACATCCAGCAGCTCCTGTAACACATCCCCTCAGACATTAGCACCAAAATTAGAGCAGGCATACAGAGTGGACACTCACTGGACTTAAATCACAACATTATACAGACACATCAGATCACAGCCAGACAAAAACTGTGTCCTGAACAGCCACCAAATACCCCCTACGATTTAACAGAGAGATTAGGGATTGACTGGAAATACTCTGGGGAATGTCAAGTCATGAGAGAAAGAGTCTTTTGTTAAGGGTACTGGCACTTACTTCACTCATCGTGTCTGTGTTTTATGATAAGAAGCAAAAACTACAGCTTCTGAGTCTACAACCTTAATACCAAGGTGCTAACAGGATATGAGACATCTGCCTTCAAGCTCTGACTCAAAAAAAACCCCCAAAAAACCCTATAGCGGCAAACTGAAGTATCATGATATCTAATCATTTTCATTCCTTTTCAGTGAAGTCTACTGGTAAATGGTAACATGCCAGCAGTTACTTACCGCCCTTTCACTCTGACCTGGAGGAAAGAGAAAGAAAAGAGAGACTACACAGAAACACCAATAATGACCTTCACTATGAACTCTGAAGCTAAGCCTAAAGACCGCTACACCACAATCTAACAAATGCAATAATACAATATTATTCCAATAACCAGATTTTCCATTTCTCTACAGACAATGAAAAGGGTTTCTCTTCATAAAGGCTTACATTTGATCATATGGACATATGTAGTAGGGCAGTTGAGTTTGTGTAGTGGCATTACATTAGGTTTAGCTTTTAAGGTTTAGTTTATCATAAAGTTTTGCACTGATTTCTTTGCCAGATGTTAAAGATACAAGCAAAATCGTTAAAAACATAAATTATTCACTGCACGTTCAAAGATTTACTACCCACATGATGATCTATATTTATAGCTGCTGTCATGATACTGGAGAGGGGCATTTTAGGCTATTCTGGGATTTGACCTCATACTGGAAGGACATTTTTAAGAGGTCAACTGAGAAGACACGGGCAGATGTTCGAGTAATACATGATTCATACAGATGACACAGCCAAATAGCTAACTTCAGAAATTACACTTATTTTTAACAGTCATTGCAACTAATAAGTTAATAAAGTGAAAAAGACTTTCTGAAAGAGCAAAAAGCTAGATTTTAGAAAATTTAAAAAACACATTTACTGATTAATGCAAGTCAACTAATAATCTATTCCTCATTAGGATTGTGGGTGAGCTGCTGAGAGGAATTAGAAGTACTGATGGGCGGGAAAACTGGTACCGTTCGCCAAATGACTGTTCGCTCCCGGATGGATAATATCACTGAGGACCTTTTTCAACTTTTCGTAACAGGCAAAGTAAAGTGCGTGGGCTGGCCCCGCCCCAACAGCTGTAACATTAAGACCCCTGATTGGCCTCCAGATTCCCTCCGTCCTCACGATTCGCCGCAAAGCGTCCATCACGTTACGGTAGCGGGCAGCTGGCTCTGGCTGAAGGCTCTGCATGCGCGTCTGCAACAAAGAACGATTGTTTCAACTTACAAGCCTTGCTATGTAAGATTAAAGTATTAGTATGCATACAGGCATTTAAAACAGGATATCTGGTTCTTGGATTAATGAATTTAAAAAACAACAACAAAAAAATTTAACAACTTATTTTCATATTTTTCAATAAAATAATAAGCAAATTAATACATTACACATACAATTAAATTCACAATTCCGCATTTGCTGGAAAACTATAGCAAAACCTATTTTAGACAGCTAGAAAATACTCTTTGTACACTTCATTTTTCAGTATTTTGGCATAAATACTTATATGTTGGAGAAGTTTACATTTGCAAACAAATTAAATAAATAAATATAATGAACAAATGAAATGAAACTAACTGTGTCCACCTATTTTTTATTTTTACATTTGTCAAGCCTGGACCAAAATAAATGTGACCCTGGACCATGAAACCAGTCTTAAGTCGCTGGGCATATCTGTGGCAATAGCCAAAAATACATTGCATGATCAATTTCCTTTTTATGATAAAAATCATTAGAATATTTAGTAAAGATCATATACCATGAAGGTATTTTGTAAATTCCCTACTGTAAATATATTAAAATGTAATTTTTGTTCACTAATATGCATTGCTAAGAACTTCATTGGGACAACTTTAAAAGGTGATTTTCTCAGTATTTAGATTTTTTTGGCATCCTCAGATTCCAGGTATTCAAACGGTTGTATATTGGCCAAATATTCTCCGATCCTAACAAACACCAATGGAAAGCTTATCTATAATTCAGCTGGTTTTGTGGTCCAGGGTCACATATATCAATGCAACACACACACAAAATTAATAAATAAATAAGTATATAACAGAATATTTATGAATCAAGTAAATCAACTTGAAACACACCATAAAAAGCAAACATGACAGAATAAACAATGCATCACACAGCCAAGTCATTGGTTCTCACAACTGAAGTTTGCAGCATAAGGTCACACAGGGACATAATCTAACCACCTAATCTGCTTTTCCTGCGGATCTAAGGTATCACCTGACATACATAAACATGGATGCAATTCAGTACTAGCTCGGTAGTGGTGCTGATTCAACAGTGGAAAAAAATGTATGTACTTAGATTTTTTATTTTTATAGATTTACATTTTGGCCTTGAACCTATACCACAAAAGTCATGTTTGAACAGACATGGTCAGCGTGGCTGAAAATGTTAGTTCAGAACGACAGCTGCAATGTGGTGAAATTTAAGATGCCTGCTGTGGCTGCACGTGTAACATTATTCCTGCAAGGAAACAACACTTCCTTAAAAGGCCCGGGAAATAATCATATTTGCCAGTAAATATGTGTAAATCATATCTAAAGCAAGTTCCTTATGACAGGGGAGTAAGGAACTACAACCTCCAACAGGAAGTGTCAAGATTGTTCTTGACATGCTTAGGATTGCAAAATGGGCCAGGGAAGAGCACACTAAGATTAAAGTATGTATAGCCTAGTTCACAAAAATCCCACTGTAGCACATTTACCATCAAGGAAACAATGTAAAAGGGCTGTGAGAGCAGAATGTGCTGGGGCCTGAACAAAACAAACACTACAAGTACAAAGAGTTCCCCATCCTTTTTGACCAATCAATTTCATGTTTTTTGTCCTTTTGTCAGCACTGGATAAAAATGTTTTGAATAAAATTTTAGATTTTTATAGCCAGAATGAACGAACGAACGAATGACTGTGGGAACTATGAGGCTCTATTTAATCACAATTTATAATAAACTTTATACATGCAGCATCTGTGCCAGTTTAGATCCAAACAAAAGAATAATAATATAACATCACTTAATATAATTTCACATTAACAATTATGGATAATAAAAAAACTCAATGGCTCTACCTTCAAAAACCATGTTTTTTAAGTTGTGTTTTTCCCTAAAATATCTAAATTCATAAATAGTATTTATAGGATTTTACCAGAAAAACTAAACCCAACAAAACAAAAAAACCTCACGGCCATGAAACATTTCCTTTGTAAAGGTTTCTCAACTTTGGAATATGTTATCAAATGACGTAAAATGAACTTTTGAAATACTATACTTGTTTTTAGCAATTTACCATTTACACGGGCACTTTTAATTTTAATTCTATTTCTTACTTCCTTTTAGAGAAAAGCCTAACTATAGATCAAATATATAACTTAATCTACACTGTATGTACAATGCGTTGTTATTTATTTTATGTCTTGACTGAAATCAAGTTTTTTTTAGTTGTGGCCTAATGGATAGGGAGTTGGACTTGTGACCCAACCTGGCCAAAAGTCACTTCACTTTTCACAAATACTGTATATATCCATACAGATACTGTAGTTACTTCTACACTTCTTTCTATTTCACTTCAACATGCAGTGTGGGACTGTGTGTTCAGAGATTTTAACTTGACCTTTGTCTTAAGTGTAAACAGAATCTACTGTTAGCTTTAAATTTCCTCATCACTCATACGGCTGTGAATCAACCTAGGCATGGAATTTACATATTTACATATAGACCGATTACAAAATCTAGAAGTCAACAATAAGTACTTGCAACCAGCTTTACCACTAACATATTTCCAAATTAAACAAGACACACGTTGATTTGATACATAAAAAGTAGGTCTCTGACAGGCAAATAAAGAGATGGATTGAAATCAGTGCAGGAGCCAATCAAATTTAATTTTTTTTTGTCAAATGGGTGGAATTCTGAGAATATAAAAAGCTGAGGGAAACAGGCCTATATACAGGCTAGTGCTAATAGCACTATAGCATGTATTTAAAGAGTAATACATAGCATGTATTTAAAGAGTAATACAAACTATTAAAATGCACTAAAGAGATCAGTGTTTTCTTGGATCTCAGTCTGGACTGGCCAATTTGAGAGGGAACAGCTGTGAGAGACATAAAACAAGTTTCTTTGTCTCTAAAGATCCCTTCACTTCATCCTGACAAGAGCAGCTGAACACTCAAAGTAATACTTCCTTACGGTTTGCAAATGGCATCGTGATCAGTACATTCAGCAAACACTTCTAATACAAAAGAGCTTCAATAACACATGAAGTGAAGTGTCCTGTTTAGGGAAACGATAGTGACAAGTGCAGTCTGAGGATCTGTCCAGTAGTTACACAACTAGTAGCATCACAGGCGCGCTATGGTGCATGTCAAAAAACACGATACCCTTTCAACTAGTGTACTGCCTCTATGGTGACCTTCGACCGAAAAACCCCGAAAAAAAACTACTACTCAGTAGACTGCATTTGAACTACAACCTCAACGCGCATGCGCAGTATCCCACAGCAGCGTCAACAAGGTCATGTGGTTTAGGAGCGCACAAGCCACGTGTGACCTTCCTATCTCATGTACATGTTTCATAATGACACCTCGCAGACACACAGGTAGTACAAACCACAGGATACATCATATCACAATCCACAAACAAAAAAGAGGCAAGCAGTTGCTTATGAAATTACACGCTTGGGGCTTTAGTTAGTAATTACTAACGTTAGATCAGTCCAGACTGAATTAAACACTGGATAGAATGCATGACTAAAAATGATTCTTAACTGCAATGAATACGAAGTGCAATAGTTAACTCTAAATGTAGACACCTAAAATCTGAGAACGGAGCAGAGGTAAACTATAGTGTCTGCTGAGCATGGAGACTTTAGAATAAATAGTCTAGAAATCACACAGGAGATCTAACTCGACCTTGCCAGCTTTGTCGGATCTTTTAAGGGCCTGCTGGACACATTAACGCTACGTGGATTTTTTATAAAACACTTGATGTTTTGCAACTGCGTTTATTTACCTTTACACAATCAATAGGGAACATCAGGCAATGCTCCATGATTCCTGCCACTGCCCCTGCCAACATGTGCGTGCTGGTGGAGGCGCCCTGGGGCAGACCCTCATAGTCCGGTTCTGACAAATCATTGGCCTCCTGGGAGGCATAGAAATGTCCAACATGAAGCTCCGTTTCTCCTGCTATCCGAGGTGTCAAAGTGCCGACGAGGCTCTCTGAAACACCCCAGAACCTGCCGCCGAGCCAGTGTATCTCCGCGCCCGCGGAAGCTCCGGCCACCGCGGCATCGCCGCCCGATGTGTCCGCTGTCATCCGCCGCCTGCGCACAAAACCATCCGCTTCCATTTGCAGCACCCAGTCCTTTAAAATAATGCGTTCCACACCCGATGTTTACGCGGTCAGCTCGGGCCTCTCCCGCCTGCGCACCGGGGAGAGGACGCGTCCCGTTCAGCTAGAACTGCGCAGCAGGCGGTGCCCAACTGAACAGGCCGCGAGGGGAAACGGAAACGCCCTCACTGTGTGCTGCGCTTTGATTGGAGGAAGTCGTTGTCATTCAAACCAGAACGCGCGTAGTCGTTATTTATGAGTGACATAACGTAGCGTAACATCTAGCTACTATAAGCAGCCGGAGATGGGAAGCCCGACTCGTGTCTTATAAACAGTTTGTTTCAAAGAAGCGCTTCAAAATAATTCAGCGGTTTCTTCAGCACTTGAACTTTTAAGTACTTCGTCATCACAAGGTGGTCCTTGGAACAAAAATGGTGATCAATTTGTTAAATTAATTACAATATTAATTACAAATACAAGATGATTCTCTTATTATTCAATCTAATTTAAGAAACTTCAGATTTTTAAAAAATAATAATAATTATTATTATTATTATTATTGTTGCTACTGCTGCTGTTTATTTTACTGTGTATTTCTTGATGTTATATTATGCCCTCTTTAGCATATGAAAATGTTCTTGTTCTGCAAAATAAAATAAAAAATGCTCTGTGTGACACTGTATAAGTTTTATATTAATGTATTATTTAAAGTTACTATAAAAGGTGTTTGTATTGCAGTCCTCATTCATTTCTTGAACGTCAGTCTCTAAATGTAATTTGCATTTATAGTAAACAACACAACAATTAATTAACATCTTTTGACTGAAAAGGTTTTTGCATGTTTTAATAAAATGTTAAATGTATAAGCAATTTAATAAAGCTGTGATGCAATTAAGTTCATTCCAGTTCTGTTTTTTAAATTCTTTTAATAAATGCTTTTATATAAATACTTTTAGATCACTAATTCTTCATCAGTTTCTTTGTTTCAGACTGATTCAGTTTAAATCATTGTTCAGACTGGTTGCATGACAAGATTGCATCTCACATGAACTGCACCCAACTTCAAAACAAGAGGTTATAAATAAATAAATAAACCGAGGCATGGATGCATAGCCTAGTTAAACAGTGCTTCCTTTAGGATTAAAGGTCAATTTCTAATATCAACATAAACAAGCTTACAATGATTTGGTTGTCCTAACTGGTCTCTTACCCTCATCAAGCAAGCCTACTCAGCTCAGCAAACCAGCAAATATTTAATTTTTGATATGTCAGCAAATTTTATCTATGCTGTTCCACAATTTCAAAATTATAGGCCTATACTTTTTAAAGTGACATTTTCTACACCAGCACCACTGGTTTTCTTCTTTGCAGCACTCTCATTATCAAAAGGTTGTGTAGGCCTGAAAAATAACAAAAATCACAGTCTTCAGAGACTGAGTAAGCATCAACAACACTATCATTATCTTTACCCAAAGTTTAAAATCATCTCTCAGGAAGAAAATTAATTAGGCTGCTCAACAATGAGCTAATTATACTTTAAAGCAGGACCATTTTCAGCTAATTTCATTTTGGCTGTGAGCCCATGGTGTAGAATTTCTGCCGACAAAGGGAATGAAGTGTTAATTTTCGCTTACAAGAAGAAAATTCCCTGGCCTTGATCAAATTAACGTTGACTGTGTATTGTCCAGATGTGTTCCTTCAAGGAAAGCCAAGCTGGCGGGCCTGTAGAGTATCTCTCTGTCTTGACCATAATTCCCTGACGACATGCTCTGATAGAGGTGTCGGGAAACCCTAGATTGTCTAATAGCAGGCTTCTTTATTTCTTTTCCTTCTGAGAACCTGAATCAATAGGAGTTGATTTTCACAGCATAAGCAAAACAAATAGAAGTTAAAGGATATTGTATACTGCGTCACAGCAATTACACATCATATAGACTCAAATTGAGTTTCTAATTCATTTAAGGCCTAAGCTTTGGTTATCTTCGGTTACTTGAGTGAAATGCACAAAGCCACAAACCTCCTGTTGTTCAAATGTGTCTCTAAAAGCTGTCTGCAGTCCCATCAGTATGACGTTGATTCATCATCTCTTATCATATTTAGCATAGAGAGAGAACCACTTATGATCTCTTCAGACAGGCTCTTCAGTCAAGATGATTTCTCTTAGCTGAAGAGAATGTTTCTTAGGTACGGCAAGGCTTTAAAGCAACTTTATTTGACGTGTCTTATAATGGAAAGAGACAATATTCAAAAGGCTTTGAATTAACTATGACTTCTCCATCTTAAATAGTCAATCATTCATGTTAACAAGAGATTAATTGATATTAAATGCTGATACAGGAATTGTATCTCAAGACCATATGCTTTATTTTGCAAACAGTTGATGCATTCAGTAACATGAATATATATATATATATATATATTTTTTTTTTTTTTTATTAATTTTTATTTTACAGCATTTATTAATCTTTGGTAATCTTATAGAAATATGATTGTTTGTGTAAGGCCACTGTGTAATAGTTGGCAAATGCTGAAAATAACATAATAACAGTATAATAAACGTATAATATATGTTGTAGGATTAATTTCAGCTAATCTTAACAAATTAAACTAGTGTTTCAAATCATTAATTAAAAGTACTACATAAAAAGTACACCTGTAATGATGAATTATCTAGATTCTTACTTACTACAGTATTTCATTTTTTATTACTCTTTCAAAAACAAACACAGAAATACTTAATTTCAAATAGAACACAAACAAAAAATAAACATAACATGGGGATACATACAGTACAACAACTATACATCACGAAGGGTAAAACGTTTTCAAATAACATTTTTTTTTTTAAATATGAGAGACGTTCTAATTAAGCTATTATTTCATTTTTGAGGCTGATATACAAGGAGTGCTTCCTCTGTTTTATGACAACAAGTCTTTGCCGCCACCTACTGGAAGAAAATGTGTTTTGTTCTGACGCCTGTCTTTCTTTCTAGAACACCAGACTTCTCACACTGTAGTGCGATACAGAAATGAGGAAGATACAGTAAACAACTTATAATTTTGTTGCTCACATGTCCACACATCCTGAGATAGCAGGCATGCTGCAAACAGGTGATATCTGTTTGTCTTATTAATATAGTTGCTCAATAGTTCCTTTAAAAATCAGCTCAATACAATGGAGCTACTGTGGCTCTGATGTGAGATCATTTGCCTCTGTCTTGTGATTTTTCCTTGTGCCAGGGGAAAATAGACAAAGCTCTTTTAAACAACTTGTTTTTGTCTTGATATGAACTTTCATTGCATACTTTTAAAGAAGTGGAACACTCTCACATGTTAAGTGTGTATATAGAGGCCTACCTTTAGCTGGTTATTATCCTACTTTCAAGTAAAACTTATAAAAACTGATGAAAAAACAGCCATTAAAGAGCTTTATATTTATATTTATTATGAAATGTAAGACAAAACTAATGTTTTCTGAAATGAAAGCATAGATGCTATTTTATGTTTTGGTATGTATTTGTTTAAAATTGCCAAAAACTTAAGACACGGGGAGCCTAGACAGCTGTGATTCATTGTATTGCATCAATAAAAAGCCAAATAATTTAAAGCTTTGTAATAGAAAATATTTTTCTCAAACTAACTTCTATTAGTATTTTCGTTCCGTGATGGTGAGGGCTGGGAATGTGATGTAGCCACATGCACTTACTAGACCGTCTCATTCTAGCATTTATACGCCAAGGAGGACTATAGGAAATATGCAGCCTCAGTAGGATGCAGCCTTCTGTTTGAGAAGCACCGTGTTTAGGGGCCTGCAGGAATATGGTCGGGAACCACTGTATTAATGTAAATACTTGGTTTATTTAAACAACCCTTAGACCATCAAACTTTTTACTTAACTTGGACCTTGGTCTAACACTGAAAATCTTCTCAAGATGTGACTTTGAACAGACACACAAAATAACAGACCATATAACGATTTACCAAGAGACTGTTAATATTACAATGATTCTAACTGAGCTTTCTTCAGCTGCTTCTCTACTCTTGCTCTTAGTAAATACACAAAAGGCACACTTTTTAGTCTGATGAATACTGACTGAACTGAGTCACTGGAAAACAGCAATAAAACCAGCAATGAAGTTGCAAAGAAAGTTTGATATTATGGTTATGTGTATTTTAAAGTATTTTTTCATTAGTGGTGTCACACACAAGTTTGTGCTATGAATTTAAACAACAGCTCTGGTTTAAAATACACTGTAATACTATGGTAAATGTCCATAAATATGGCATGTTTTGTTTTGTATTTTAATCACTTTCACCTAAACTACATCATAGCATCATATAGCCAATTTATACTGTTACAAATTAATATTATACGTACGCGGCTACTCAATATGTTACTGTACTGTTTCTTTTTATTACTGTTTCTTTTTATGATTTACTTATTTTAGGTAGTTTAATAGTTTAATGTATTATTATTATTTCAATTTGTAATTTTTTTGCCCTGTTTTCTCTAAATGTTTTCACTGACCCCCCTAGCAATCCTGTGGACCCCTGAGGACCCCAAACACCCCCCACTTTTTTTTTTTTTGCATGAGGGGGAGGAGTGTTCCAAGAAGAGAAAAGTACCTTGTACTTGGAGTTTTCCCCAGGATAGTATACTGTTCTGTAGCAGGGGCGACGCTTTGGAGTTTGAGCTTTGGGTTTGAGGGCTGTCAGGACTCGTCATGGCTGCGGCTGTCAGGGCAGGGTTATGGCAGAGAGGGGTTATGTCAGTGACACGGCGCAGCAGCCACAGCAGCACTGCCCTCAAACCTCAATATGACGCGGTTATTATCGGTGCAGGTAGGCTACAGACATTAATGCACGGCCTATAAAACATGTATCTATAGTAACACGGCACAAAATTAAGAACCTAAATGAGCGGGGTTTTCTTTGATCATGAAAACTGTGTTTTAACTTTTTATTTATTTATTACAATTTACCAGTGTCGTTTTATAGATAGAAATTATAATTGAGACCACTTTTTAAGCAGCGCGTAGACAACGTGGTCACGTGATGCCTGTTACTTTTCTCAACGCTGGGCAGAACGGACCAATCACAGTCGTGTTTGCGTCGTTGTGAGGGTTGGTTTTGTTAAAAAAAAATTCATCGAAACTAGGGGAAATGTATATTTGTGAAACAGATACTAATCATTGTAATTAAACGATTATTTTGTTCTGTTTTCAAATATCCCAATGTGATCAAAAACGTCCAAAGATTATTATTCAACATTTAGTAAATAATTGTAGAATTTAGACTCCTTTGAACAAACCTAAAATCCTTTTCTTTCTTTGTAGGTCACAATGGCCTTATTGCTGTAAGTACACACCAAATCTGATGTAGCCTGTCTCATGTATCTGACCACACCAGTTGTGCAACCTTCTGTTGTGATTTGTCTAGTCAGCATATCTGCAAAAGGGAGGCCTGAAAACAGCAGTCCTGGAACGCAGACATGTGCTTGGAGGAGCAGCCGTATCTGAAGAGATTGTTTCAGGTGCGAGTTCATCACCCAGATCATGCAAATCTACTACAGACTGACCAAAGATCGGTTTTACAAAGCACTCTGTTATTATCATTAATTAGAAATTCACAACTGCATTTTAAGTCTAGATTGCAGATCAAGCCTGAAGATATATTACAGTCCCTGACAAAAGTCTTGTCGCTTGTGTACAAATTGACCTCAAGTGCCGCTGAAATATATTTCTAATCAAG
>JAUCMS010000022.1:14016615-14035653 GCA_032357445.1 Enteromius radiatus | reverse complement strand
AGACTGCCACGGTTAAAGTTAAAAATCTTCGTTTGTGTTCTGCTGAGGAAACAAAGTCACCTACATCATGGATGCCCGGGGGGTAAGCAAATAAACATCAAATTTTAATTTTTGGGTGAACTATCCCTTTAAGGTCTGTAAAATTGCGTGTGCTTATTCACACAGCACACACAATGCCTCTGTATTTCTGATTTCTCCCAACATGTCAGGAGTCACGAGACTTGTCAGTCAATAAATAAGAAAACAAAGTAAAAGTAATTCTCTTAGTTACTCTAAAACTAAAAAGTAATTTTAGTACGTATGCGCTACCCCCAACACTAACTACAAAATGTAAACATAACGTATTCATCACACTTACAGACTGTTGTTCGGAGACGCTTGTTGATCCAAATAAAGAATGTATGGAGTTATCTTTCAAACTTTCCAATATTAGAAAAACAGTCATAGGTAAAATGGCGAGCGCACAACAAAAGGTTCTTGTTGTACTGCTTTGGCATTGTTAACCACTGATTCTTTACATCAGCATGCTTGGGCAATGTAAACAAAACACTCTTGCTATTATATATACAAGATGTAAACACTGACTAGCAGGAGTGTTTGTGGGCTGGTCAAATTCCGCGGGGAGGTGGATTATGCAAATATGTTACCTAGTGATGTACATCGGTAACAGGCAGATTTGAAAATGAGATGTCCAGTGTTGCCAGATTGGGTGGATTTCAATTTGTTTGTGTGGGTAAATATTGGCTTTGGCAGGTGGACAAAATTTGGGCAGGTTTTCAAACATATAAATTATATAGACAAATTAAGTAACATACAAGCCCAAGTGTGCACCTCATCCAATCAGTCATCGCAATGTTACTAGACACACACACACACTGCAAAGACTGCTAGTGCTGATGTTGAAGTCGCGGCTACATACAGACTTGATGATTCAGGAGTTTAGCAGGATAATGGCTGCAGAACTGTATAGTGATCATGACTAAGTAAGTATGATATAGAACGGACTTTTAACTCTCAAAACGTGAATTACATCACATGGTTCCGTGACCTGGACAGCCTAGTAGAGCTCCCGCAATCCCGATTTCTCCTCCGGACACAGCGAGGAGAATCCAGGATATATTTGAACTGGCATTCAAAATGGCTGCCGAACCCCCCGTGAATCCCAAATCACAAAAGACTGTTTTTTATCCTGTTTTACGGCGAGAGGGACCGTGTACACTCCAGCCTGTGCGGTTGCCAAAGCCGTTAAAAAGCGGTCTCTAAACCACAGATAACGGGTTCTAGCCCCTTTTCACGGTCTAACGAGCCGTGTTCAGCCCAGTTGGTCCCGGTGTTACAGCCAAAGGTGCTGTTGAAAGTTCACTCAGTGCCGGTTTCACAGCCAGGAGTGCGAAACCAAGGTGGTCTTCTCTGCCTTGGAGGGCGTCACACCCTTCTGTACCGCCCAAGTGGGCATCTCCCCCGTCTGCTCCATCCTGGCGGGTGTCTCTGTGGTGGTCCGTGAGGAACCCGATCCACCATGGATCATAATGATCCATATCAGGCCTGGAAGGCCTCCAGAGACAATGCCAACCCACACCCTTCAAGATGTACTGTGCCACCTCCGCTCCACCTCCCTCCTGTATATGGCCTTGCGTGTCTGGAAGCCACGCCTTAAAAAAAGGGGGGGGGGGGGGGCTATGTCACACCGTTGGCGTGTTCTATGTGTGTTTTCATTGTCCATGTGCTTTCTGTTTGTTTACCTGCTGTCTTCCATGTGCTTTCAATCGTTTGTAACCCCGCCCCTGTCATTTGTGTTTGATTATCTGCCAGCTGTCTATTCCAGGTGTCTTGTATCTTGTCTTTGATTAGTTTGTGTATTTCTTGCACTCCCTGTCTCTAGTTCAATGTCGGATGTTAAAGTTACATGTTGTCATCTCGTGATGCCCATTCAGCTCTTGTGTTTCTTGTTTTAATAAATGTTCCTTCCGAGAAGTCCTGCCTTCCGAGTCCGCTGAAGAGCGATCGCATCGGCTTCATTCGTGACACATGCTGACAAGCATTTATGGCAAACTAAAATATACTTTTAATGTCTTTTCTATTTAATGTACTTCTTTAAAGCAATTACAGAAGATTATTAAAACTGTGATTTAAAATGTGACCCTAAACCACAAAACCTTAAGTCACTGGTGTATACTTATAGCAATAGCCAAAATACATTGTATAGATCAAAATGACTGATTTTTCTTTTATGCCAAAAATCATTAGGACATTAAACAAAGATCATGTTCCATGAAGATATTTTGTAAATTTGCTACTGTAAATATATCAAAACTAAGAACTAAGAACATTTTGCATTTTTTTGCACCCTCAAATTCCAGATTTTCAAATTGTTGTATCAAGGCCAAATATTGTACTATCCAAACATCAGTGGAATCAATGGAAAACTTTATTCAGCTTTAAGATGATGTATAAATCTCAATTTTATGACTTTAAGGTTTTGTGGCCCAAGGTCACAAATGTACTTTAAAGTAATGCTTTTAATAGTTTATTTTTTATTCATTATGTGCAATAATAACGCTATACATATACTTTTAAGATTTGAAAGAGACTACAAATGCACTTTCAGTACAAGAAGCACACTTCTTTTTCACAAGGAGAAGAAACAAGTGGCAGATGATTAATTACTTTTTCCTTTCAAGCTAAAATGACAGCAGTTCTCCACAGTGTGTCTTTCTGTGCAGAAACATGGCCTCAAGGTGTACATGAGGGACCCCTATTCATTTACCCCCATGTTGGAGGATGGTGTAAGAGGGCGCCCACCGCGGTCTTTAACGCTTGGAGCTGACATGGCAAAGACCCAGCAAGAGATTAGCAAATTCTCAGAGAAAGATGCCAAGGTTCAATGTTACTGACAAGAAGAATTCGATTTTTCTGCACTTTCCTCCACTTGCATGTGACACTAAAACAAAATGCTGTGAAAACTGCCAACACACACTTCTACCTCAAATAATGAACTAAATATACATAATATATATGATTTAATATGTTTTTTTTCTCTATCCTTTCACTTTAGGGCTATCCTGAATTTTTATCCTATTTAGAAAGACTGGCCTGTGCCATCCACCCACTTTTAGATGCTCCACCTGTTGATATTCCAGGACTGACTCATCGCTCTCTGAGAAAGAAAATATCTGCCCTGAGAAGCTTGAAACCTTTGATGAAGTCTGGTAATGATTATATAACACAAAATAAACCAGATTTTCCTCATTTGTTCTGCTGTTGTTCACTAATAAATTAAAGAAAAGCATGTTCTTCAATGCTTACAGGGTTGAAATTGGGAAAGAATATACCAGATTTCTATGAACTTGTTACAGCTCCAGTTATGAAGGTGGGTTATACCTCCTGCTCTCAATAGAATCAACACACAGGACATTTTTGAACGTATTTTACTGAATAACTCGCAGACCCCATGAAGGTCAATCCAAAACAATTTCCTGATCATTTCTGACTGTCTTGTTAAAAGTTTAAGGCATTGTACATTAATTTACAATGTAAATTAATGTTTGCTTATATATCAAGTTATAAGTATAATGGTATTGTCCTCTGATTTTTTGGGGGATTGCGCTCAAGGTAAAACACATCTGCCACTATAGAATGGCAACTTCATTTTTGACTGCATTTTTGAGTCAGCTTTGTCATCACAGGAATACATTACATTTAAAAAAACAGTAATTTTTAATTATTTAAGTTTTTACTGTATTATTGATTAAATAAATGCAGCCTTGGTTAGCATATGAGATGTCTTAAAAAAAGATTTATGAAATTAACTTAGCATTAGAAGCTTTATTGGTTTAAAAATTGTATTTTTAAAGTCTTATTTTTCTGCAGGTGCTCAATCGCTGGTTTGAATCAGAGCCGCTGAGAGCCACGTTAGCCACAGACTCTGTGATTGGTGCAAACACAAGCCCAAATAACCCTGGAAGTGGGTGAGGATAGATGACATTTATGTGTTTGAACTGATTCTGTATGTTGTGCTTGTTGTTGCGGGTACTGTATTTTTAATCTTGTAGATACGTTCTGCTGCACCATGTCATGGGTGAGCTGGAGAAAGAGAACGGTGCCTGGGGTTACGTGGAGGGAGGAATGGGTGGAGTGTCTCAATCGATCGCTCGCTCTGCACTGTCTTTCGGAGCAGATATTTTTACAAACAGGGTTAGTATTCAGGAAGTAGGTGTAGCCGTTTACTCAAGCCATTGTTTCTGTGCATGCCATGTTCATTCAAAAGAACCGGTTGTCTCACGGATATTAATCTGTGGCTTTCCTGGGGGCCTGTAGGATGTTGAACAGATCCTTATTGGTCAGGATGGTTGTGCCAAGGGTGTTGTGCTGACAGATGGAACTGAAGTTCATAGTAAAGTGGTTCTGTCCAACGCCACTCCCTACATCACCTTCAAACAGCTCACACCACAGGTACTGACCTGAAGCCCTGAGACTGGATGTTTAAAAGTGATGAAGAGTATTTGCTTCTATGTCTAGGACATTCATTCACAGTTAATGTCATCCTATTCTGTCAACACTTTGTTGTAGCCTTGAGCTAGAGTCACTTTATCTGTGTTTACTCAAGGAGTGACCCTATTCTTTGACTGACAACATTGTCCACATGTGAGTTAGTTCAGTTTAGAGCCAGATTATATGTCCATATATACAGACACAACACTGAGAATCCAGTGAGACTTATTTTTATTAGTCCAATGTAAAAATAAAAAAAAATTAACAACCGTTTACTTAAATGTTAATGACAAGTC
Source organism: Enteromius radiatus (assembly GCA_032357445.1). Classification (NCBI taxonomy): domain Eukaryota; kingdom Metazoa; phylum Chordata; class Actinopteri; order Cypriniformes; family Cyprinidae; genus Enteromius; species Enteromius radiatus. The sequence continues at coordinate 14,030,866 of JAUCMS010000022.1, read as the reverse complement.
TGAATAATTGATGTCTGTGGTTGTCCTGGTAAAGGATGCCCTGCCAGAGGCATTCATCACGGCTGTAGATCAGATTGACTACACCTCTCCTGTTACCAAGATAAATGGTAAGATTACAGAGAATTTAATGCTTCATTTCATCAAACTAAATATTCATTTCAAGAAAAAAAAAAACTGTGCTTGCAAGGCAGCAAGAGAAGAGTGCTCATATTTTATGCTTAGGTCCTGTGTAAGGCACTAAGCAAGCAAGACAAGACCAGATCATTTTTATGCTAATAGGGGCAACAAAGGGAATACTGGAATACACAGTCCAAAATATTATTATGACATCACTGTCATTTATATGGAATAGGTCAGTAGTTTAAAAATAATTTGCATTTATTCTAATATTTAAATTATTTAAAGTGATTTAAATATTAGAAATTAGCACACATTATATAATCAATAATAAATTAAATTTATAGCAATTATTAACATTCCCCAATAATGGATTTTTGAGCTTTCATGCAGTGTGTAACACAGCTTTAAGTGAATGAAAACGTCCTGGAAAGTTTTTAGTCCGAAAGTGCACCATGTGTAAAGTTATTTTTCTTACTATATTGGCAGATATTTTTTCTTTTTTTCTTTTTTTAGCTTTAAGTTGTTTAATTTTGACAAACACACACACACACACATATATATATGTATTTACTTTTTCTTCTTCTGCAGAATATTTGAGGAAAATAAACAATCGCAGCAACAGAGAACATCTGGCTTTGGTTAACATTCCGGCAAGATTCTTCCAATTATAAACTAACTTCTTTCAGCTAACGTTAACAGAAAGTACAATGTTTGTTCAAAGTTACCTGATGTTCTCATAACATTAGCACAAAAACGTTATTTATACATTGTTGGTGGAACATCGTATTCAGACATGCAGCTGATGTTTTTGAAATGCTACCATTTATCAGAACATTGAGAGAACGTTCAAAAATGTAACGACCCAGTAATGTTTGTGAAACGATTCAATGAAAAGAATATTTGAATACTCGCATAACCAAAACTTTTTAAAGCATTAAAAAAACTGGACAATTTTGAACCTTCAAAGAAATAACGTATTCATAACCTAACGGCAACGTTAGCAAAACATTCTCATAATGTACTTTTGTTAGCTAGGGTTGCCAGAACTGTAATTAATAGAGTTCAATTAGTATTTTTCCTGTGTAATTGTTGATTGGAATATTTTGTAATCTCTGTCCTTTGCTAATGAACAGTGGCTATAGACAAGCTTCCAAATTTCTTGGCTGCTCCTAATAGTGCGGATGGAAAACCAGGTCCCCATCATCAGTGTTCAATCCACCTGAACTGTGAGAGCGTAGAGGTGCTGGAGGAGGCCTACAGGGAGGGCCAGCAGGGACGCCCATCCTCCAGGTTAGCAAAACCTGCAATGGTGCTTATAATGGAACAACTAATATTTGCACATTACACACATGAAAGCATGGGACAACTGAATTTGCAAGTCATGACCAGAATTTCACAGACAACACATCTGTTGCTCGTGGACAGGGTTTATGGTGAGGGTTTTCCATTCAGTGCACCGAACCACAGCGATTTACATGCTATCTCGATTAATCTTCTGGTGTTTTTGTGTAGGCCTATGATAGAAATGACCATTCCATCAGTGCTGGATCCGACTCTAGCGCCCCCCGGCTGTCATGTGGTGTCTCTCTTCATCCAGTATACGCCATATTTGCTGGAGGGTCGCCGCGCTTGGACTGACAAGGACAGGGAGAGATTTGCTGACACAGGTACCTAATGGCCTATTTGCATTTTTTTTTGTGTGTGTGTTGTTTGTGGGCACAGGCGTTATAAGCCTTGTGTTTGTAAAAGGTCTCTGAGGTCTTTCAAAGTGTAACCTAAACAGGTTTGTTGAGTTCTTTTTAATGTTTGTGAAAGAAGTCTCTGATGCTCATAAAGGCTGCATTTATTTAAATTAATAATTTAAAGAAAGAGTAATACTGTGAAATCTTATGACAACTATAAATAACTTATACATTTTAAATAGTACTGTCAAATTATTAATTGTGATTTTTGTTTACATAATATATATGTATATGCATGTATATATTTAAGAAAAATATGTTATGTTTATATATTAAATATATATAATATATATTTTCAAAATTATGTAAATATTTTCAAAATATATATGCTGTATGTGTGCATCTTTATATGTACACAGTACACACACATATTATGTAAACAAAAACTTTTGGATGCGATTAATTGCGATTAACCATTTGACAGCACTAATTTTAACATAATGTATAAAAATGCATTTTAAATAGCATTTTATTCCCCTGATGGCAAAGCTAAATGTTCAGTTTTCTGTGTCACATGATCAAATCATTTTTTGTTCTTAATAATTAATATTATCAGTGTTGAAAACACTGTTTTGTGTAAACCATGACAACCTACCATTCAAAAGTTATGTAAGCATTTTAAAACCTTTATTCACAAAGGATGCTTTACATTGATCATAAGTGATCATAAAGACATATTTAATGATTTCAGATACATACTTTTAAGAAAATCTTTTCATCAAATAATCAGGAAAAAATGTATCATGGTTTCCACAAAAATATTAAACCCCAAAAACATTTTTTTTAACATTAATATTGATGCAAACCATGAACACCAATAATAATTTAGCTTCAAATAAGCATATTAGAATATGTTTTTGAAGAATAAATAATTGCAATAATATTTTAACACCAGACCCTTCCTTTACTTTTATCATCTAAAAATTCACACTCTGATAGATGGGAACTAGCTGCCTTTAAACACAGTTACACTGTTTGTGCTACTGCAGTGATATCACATGTCTCAAAGTAACAAGATCTTTGTTGTAATTGGTCCTTTGTTTCCTGTTTCACAGTATTTGAGTGGGTGGAGCGTTACGCACCTGGATTTAAAAAGTCGATAGTCGGCAAAGACATTTTAACCCCTGCTGATCTGGAATGGGTCTTTGGTCTCACTGGAGGGGTATGAATATTTATATTTCATAAACATGGACTTTTTTTATTAATTAATTTTTTTGTTTTGTTAGTACTTTTCACAGCCATACAGAAAAATTTTCTCTTTAATCTTTTATTTGGAAGTTAATTTGCACGTCATACCGTTCCAAAACATTCATAACGTATTTTTTATTATTATTTTTTTATGCCACAGAATATATTTCATGGCGCAATGTCTTTGGATCAGCTTTATCTGGTGAGACCTTTGCCCTCTGTCGCAGACTACCACTCACCAATCAAAGGACTGTACTTATGTGGCAGTGGCAGCCATCCAGGTCTGTGCCTGAATAAATAAAAGCTAAAACAGTATGTATTGGGTTTAAAAATGTCATCAGTGAGATATCACATTTCATAAAACCAGGTCAGGTAAATGTTAAGCTTGATATGCTTGACCTCTCTTGTGTTATCTAGCATTTATGTAAGTTTGTCTCATTCAGGTGGAGGTGTAATGGGTGCAGCTGGCTGGAATTCAGCTCTCAAAGTTCTAGCAGATTTCAAGCGACTGTGATCTTGGCCTTCAATGGGGAATACCGTTTTCCAATGAGATTTTTTAAATGAAAAGACTAACAAGTGTTGTTAACATTGTATGTGGTTATTTTGTATTTTTAACACTCCCAACATGTTCTTGTTCTAGATTGTTTCAATGTATTTTTCAGTGAAATGCTCAGTATAAAAATAGCTATAATACATATACCTTAGACAGGGTATAGCACTATTTGCTTTTTATGATAGAAATGAAGAGTTGTGGAGACTGAAGTACAGTGTTCAGTGGATACAGCTTTTGTATAACAGCATATTAAACAGAAAACGTCAAAAACAAAATTGAAAACTGTAAGTTGTAATAATTAAATGATCCAGGATGTACAGTGTGTGCCATTGTAAAGACTGTAAATCAATCCCTCATAGCCTTATGTCTTAAATTCAATATGGTGTCTATACTTCTTAGCTTTTCTCTGTGGTGATGCTAGTAGTTCAGAACTGCAGAATTCACATTTGATAAATTCTAAAAAACAATTCTTCAATTTGCATAAATTACAGCACTCACACACACTCTAGAAAAAGAAACAATTTAAGAATATGTTAGTTATCACACTGTAAACTACACAACAAATGTACTGCATTTGTTAAAAAAAAAAAAAAATATATATATATATATAAAGAACTCTTTTCCATATCAATTGTAAAGACTAGTTAAGTTTTTTAACAATTCTTGATTAACTCTTAATTTCATTAAATTGCTGAAAGGTAAAATATAGTGAATAAACAAAAATGTGAAAAAGATTTTATTGATTGTAACTGAACTCAGATGCAGCTTGATAAAAACAGTTCAGAAGTAATCCAACCCATCAGTTATTGTCTTATAAAGAGAAAAGCTGTGTGAATATAGGAAACAAATCTTTTATTAAGGCAATTTAACTTTAAACTGTTGATTCCGGCCAAAATAAAAGTCCATAATTAATAATACTGCTTCCTCCAGTAGAAGAAGTCCATCCCTTAAAACTGTTTTGTGCTGTTTTCAGTTGTAAATTTGGCTTGATCTGCATATTTCTCTCCTTGACTAGATGACTTTTTCACTGGAGTAAGTGTATATTATATGGAATTACACCTTGTTAATGATGGATTTGTTTATTACAAACACCCAGGATTTTGTTTCTTAAGACATTTATTGATATACTGGAGTCTTGTGGATTACTTATCATATTTTATCAGCTGTTTGATCTCTCATTCTGGCCGCACCCATTCACTTCAGAGGATTCATTGGTGAGCAAGCGATGTAATGCCACATTTTTTAAACTCAACTTCATCTTGGATGGCCTGAGGCTGTTGTAGAATGCGTTTTGCCATAGTAGAATACATTTGTGGACCATCTTTACGCTATAATGAGAACACTGTGGCCCCTGCGGCCCTTTAAGACGCTAATTCTGGGAGGTGCTTGAGTGCAGTTCAACACACCCGCCTGACGCTTCGCTCGACGCCCAGGAAGAGAAATACCACACATCTATCGCCACAAGTTAAAAAATTACGATTCATTTGGTGTTTTGACGTGTATTCTGTCGTGTTTACGTTCCTGTAGGGGTATTGAGGGTAATAATGCTGGATGGTTGGACTAATGAAGTTCAGTTTGGATTTCTGCCGGTTACTGGGGCTCAGCGGTGAGTTTCTCTGCATTGAAACTTTGTTTCTGTCTGTCCGAGTTATAAAGTTAGTTTTTTTTCACGAATAAGAGCCGTAAAACATGACACAATGCGCTAATCTCGCTTTAAAGCGCTTTAGTGAGGTTGATACAATGTTTTATTACTGTAGTCAATTTATATAGAGATAAAAGTGTATCAAAGAAATCACGAAGTCAATTACGCAAATATTGTTAAACTACGCTTAACTGCAGTATTTATTTATAGATTATAATTGTTTTAAACCTTACTTTTTGTCAAATGCATATTTAATATGAAAATATTAAATATTAAAAAAATAATGAATAACTGAAGTCTTCCACATTAAGTTTTACAAAGAAAGGTAATGTAGTTATAGGCTACGCTCATTACAGAATTTATGTGTAACAGTTTGAGCATATTATTAAAAACGAATTCAAATACATTAAAAAATGACATGCAACCGGCCTGTGAATCACAGAGACACTAAATCTGATGTCAACAGATCATTTCCTGTATGAGGGTATTTATAAAAATATTTAGATAAAATCAGTTCACATGCATCATAGTTTAGCAATGATTTGAAATCATTTCTGTAGGATTGTAAATTAAAAGCAAATTTTGGGAGTTAAAAGTTGACTCGAGTCTAAAGGCAAAAAAGACTTTTCACATTTATAAACAAAGGTTTTTTTTCACAGTAATAAACAAACCTTCTTACCAAAAACCATTAAGGATTCTCAAGTTACACCTATGGTTTTTCAGAAGTTTAAAAACTAATCTTGAAAATACAAGCTTGTAGCTGTTTTTACTTGTGTTTTTGGAACGTGGTTGTTGGTTTTTATCTAGTCCAACGTAAACCATCTTGCTCAAGTTGGTTAAGGTGGTTTGCGAAACATGTAGCTAGTTGACCAGCCAGTAGAAACCTCTTAGTGCTCCGAAACACAGCTACCAGTTTAAACTGGATTCATCAGTCCAGGGTTTTGTTGTCTGGTCTCTTTAAAGCACCATTGCATGAATGATTTTCTTAAGAGCTATGGAATGAAAATTCTTCAAGGAACCTGAAAAGGTTCCCCTTTGAAATCGTAAACCGTTTAGCTTTATTTTTTTTTTATTTTAAGTGTTTGTGTGTACTGTCTTGATGTTTTATTTATTTGTTTTTTTGTATTCGTTGTAATGTTGTACATGAAGTACTGCTAGTTTGTGTTGTCTAATATTGAGCTCTATTTAAGGTTTGAGGCCATTAGAACATGATCATACAGTGTTTTTTCCCCTCCAAATAACGGCTGCATGGAGGGTTTTTATAAAGGGCTAGAAAATGAGAATTCTTTGAGGAACTTAAAAAAAATGTTCTCCTGTGACATCCAGGTTGTAAAACCCCTTTAGCTTTAATTTTTGTGAGCTTAGTTTTGTGTGTGTGCATGAAGTACTATCAAATATGGGGCTGTATTTAAAGTTTGTAGGAACAGAATCCATCACCTTCTAGCATGTAAATAGTTTTTTTTCTCCTCTCCAGGGTTGTTGCAGTACACTGCTATTTGCCTGTCTGTTGCATTCATAGTAAAATGTTCAGAGATTTTTTTGTCACATAGTCCAAATAGCTTTCAATCTCATTCCTGGTTCACATTTTTAAATAAACATCTTTGTTAACATCATAACACTTTCTTACAATCCTTGCTGGTCTATTCCACTATTGCATGCATTCAATTATTTGTAGTATGAATCATGATTTTAATCAAATAGATTCCGCATACTGGCTCACAGCAGTGAAAACAGTATCAGTTGAGGTTATTTGCATGGAACAGTTTGCATGATGCAAGGAAGATGTCACTAGCTGAGGGCCACATGGTTTGTGTCTTACCAAGGTAAATCAGGTTTTTTTCGTACTGGCCGTCAAAGTATGAGATGAGTCACTTTAAGGGAAGTGTGCTAGCCATTGCATCACACCTCAGATCACAGTGCACTTCTAGCATACATCTGCATTTCTTTGAGATTTGCGGTGTTAGTTTGGTTGTGATTTGTAACCGACGACAAGCGATGTGCATCTCTTTTTTTTTTTTGTATGTGGTGTATTAAGAATGTGAGTGAGGCAAAGCTTTAATGTGTCTTTGTTTCTCTGTATCAAGGAATCAGTTAACAAGCTGACTCAAAGCCACATCTCTTTCTGAACCAGGAATGTTTGGTTAACAATTACAGAAAAAAAAACAGTGGTCATTCTGTGCTTTTTGTCAAACAAAAAATTTTGCAGATGCTTTCTTATAGCAAATTATCAAATCCCTTCTTTCAACCAAGTATAAATCAATCTCTTATATTAATTGATGGCAAAATCCAAAATACAGCCGTTGGATGATCTTCAGAGGAAGTATTGCTTTACTAAGCCACAGCGTAAATGGCTTTCTTGAGGAATGTATTGAGCTTTTTGTGTAGTTTATGTGAGGCCTTGTAGCTTGGAGAAATGATTGCAAGGTCTAATTTTACCATTGCAAGGACTTTAGGCTAGCTGACAGTTGAATTGCACTCCTGCAGGGCTTTTGGTCCCATGTTTGTTAACTGAGTAAGTGTGTGTTTTTCTTCTTGCTAATACATCATATTTCCCAGGATTTGGTTGGATTCTATCTAGCAAAGATGATGTGAAACTATAGAAATTTCCAGGTGGAAAAAGCTAAATTATCAGTGGTCGACATGACCTTGAATTTGTAGTTGTAGAGTAACTAATGCGGTAACTTTATGTGAAACTTAACTTAACAACAGCCATGATCTGATCATCATTCAGTCTCTGTTTCTGTTACTTCATGTGATTCCAGACTGGATGATGATCAGATCAGATCTCTGTGTGGAGCACTGCTGTTGTCAGACTCCTTGTGCAGACAATAATCTCACTGCATTATTACAATTAATGTCAAAAATAATGTTTGTAAATGTAAACTGATATTACCAACTGACACGCTACCACAAAAATAGAAATAACATTTTTTTTGTTGGTGAAAATACTAGTGGTATAAGACTTTTGCACAGTACTGTGTGTGTGTATATATATATATATATATATATATATATATATATATGTGTGTGTGTGTGTATATGGTAATCTTGTTGGGATTTCACTGTTTTTGTTTTCACTTCTGCTTTATTGAACATTTAGTCTCTCAGAAAGTATGATGTCGGCTTATGTTTGATTAATTATGTTTTCTTAAACTGGACCTTATTAATTGTTTTCTCTTTCAGCAGGCTCCAGTGATGAGAGGCCAGAGGAGATGGACACAGGTGCCCTCCCCGAGCAGAATGACCACACTCAAGATGTAAGTGAAATTAGTAATGAGAGGTCAAAAGTGTTTCCCTTCTGTTTTTTATTTTTTGTAATAGTTTGAAATTAAATCTGAAAATAAAGTATGAACTCTAGTTTTAAATTTAATTTAGATCTTTGACTGCTATGCCAACAATTCCTGCACCATTTCCACACAAAAACCTAAAGAGTGTATGTATAGACTGAAGTTTAAAGGGATGGTTCAAACAAAAATTTAATTTCTGTCATTAATTGCTCACCCTCATTTTTTTCCAAATTTGTAAGACCTTCTTTCATCTTCAGAACACAAATTAAGAAATTTGTGATGGAATTCAAGAGCTTTTTGACCCTGCGTAGATCGCTATGGAATCATATTCAAGGAAAGGTAGTAAGGACATCAATAAAATAAGGTATTATGGGTTTGGAACGACATCAGTAATTAATAACAGAATATACATTTTTGTGTCAACTATCCCTTAAAGTTTATTTATACACATTTAATGTCTATAGAATTAAGTAGTAATAATATTTAATAATTTTTTTTCACTAATTTACTTTATTTTTTGAGTATACCTTTATAGGCATACTTGTTGTATATATCTGGTAGAAATCACAAGTTGTTCAAAATCAATAGTACAAATGAGTAAAAACAAACAGTTCTGTGAAATGTGTAAAATCGACTTTGCCTGATGCCCCTTGTGTAATTTGCTGTATATGGGTAAAATAAGCATTGAACATGTCACCATATTTCTCAGTAAATGGGTATATTTCTAACGGTGTTGTTGAGATGACACATTCACCAGATGTTGGTAACAACCCAAGCAATCAATCCATACATACAAAGAAAACTATACAAATAAGTTGTAATAAAATGAAATCACCTAGGGAAAAAATTATTGAACATGCTTACTAAAATGTATTTACTACTTCTTACAAAAGCCTTTGTTTCTAAAGACAGCTCAAAGATGCCTCCTGTATGGAGAAACTAGTCGTGTGCATTTCTCCGGTGTGATTTTAGCTCATTCTTCCACACAAGTGCATTACTTACTGTTTTCTTTGAACAATTGTTTCTTGGCTCTTTGACAACTCTTCTGATAATTCACTCCTCCTGTTAGAAATCTTGTGAGGTGCGCTTGGTTGTGGCCGGTTTATGGTGAAATGATTTTCTTTCCACTTCTGGATTATGGCCCCAAGAGTATAGAAATCCTTCTGTGACCAATGCCGTCAGGTTTTTTTTGCAAGAATAAGGTTGCAAAGGTCTTGAGAAAGCTCTTTGCTTTTACCTTAAACATTTTAAGGCCATTGAAGGTATCTTAGACAAAACTCGGGTCCTTGATGTTTTTGTTAGTGTATGAACTTTATCTTTCTAAAAAGGCCTCTACATATCAGTTGGGTTAAGGTCAGGTCAGTGTGCTCCAAACAGAGATACTCTTCAGCATATACTGTGTAGCTGTTTTGAGGCTCTTTTGTTCCAAGGAACACAGTGTTTTATTTTGGTGAATGTTTCACATTCATGCTGAAACGTTTTCAAATTGTGTTTTATCAGTCCATGATAGTCTGCATTCTTCACTGACTGTAACATTTGGGAGTGTAGGAGTTGTATTTTGGCCCATAGCTTTTCCCATGCAACCGTCTTTAAGAATGTAAGATTTGATTTGCAATTTAGTTGGTTAACTACTCATAGAGTGAGCAACGGTGCTTTCATTCACTTTCATTCATTTGTGCATTATCAGTCTGCATATTTGAATTTATTGAGGCCAAAGTCCTCCACAGTGGTTTTGTAACCATTTCAACTTTGTTGTAGCACATTTAACTAACTATTGGATTACTTTCTTAAATATCTTTAATGATGGACATTCCTTTGTTTGTGTGTTTTACAGGATGTCCTAAATGGTGAGGAGGGTCTTAGTGAGGAGGAGAAGGCCAGACGGAAAGCAGAGAGACGCAAAGCCAAAAGGAAGGTAAGAGGAAATTAACTTTAACACACTATGTACAAGAATGGATTCACTTTAACCTAGAGTTGACTGTCAGGGCAGATCTATTGAGCATTGTGTTTTTTTTTTTCTTGTTATTGTTAACAGAGCCCTAAATATACTTCATTAGATGCATTGTGTTGCTTTTTTTTTTTTTTTTTTTTTTTTTTTTTTAAGCGTCAACGTCAGCGGAAGAAACTAGAGAGAGGTAAAAAGGATGAAAGTACTGAACAGGTAAAATTGAATGAAACTAATTGATTGAAAATAATTAACATGATTATTTTTTTAAAATAGTTTTTATTACACACCCATTTTTAATCAGTAAAAGTTTCTAGTGCTCACTAAGGCTGGATTTATTTGATTATTATACATTCTATTTATTTTTATTTATTTATTTTTTTCAGGGGGAGGAGAATGCCGGAGCTGATTCTGAGCTTGACGAGTCTGAGGAGTCTGAGCCAGAGGAAGTGGAATGCATTGGCCTTTCAGAGGTGGAAGAGAAGCCAGTTGCTCCTCAAAGTAAAAGTCCTTCTGGACCTCCACTGGCATCGGGGAACAAAAGCAACCGGCAGCCGGCGGCCCGTTCTAGTGAGGAGGTATAAAAACTGTTGCTGCTGATGGACATCCAGAGTTTGCTATTTGAATGTTAAACCATTTCAGTTGCTTGCTTTGATGCCGTTTCTTCATTTTTAGGATCCAGGTTGGGATGTGAACAGTGCTTTCGTTGCCAATGCCGTCAGTCACATTCGACCCAAAGCTAAAAGTAAAGGAGCTCACAAGTCGAAAGAGAACAAGGAAAATGAGAGCAGGACAGGAGAAGTGAGTTTTTGTAATTGTTAACAAAACAAATGGCCTGTGTTTTGCTGCCCAAAATCTTGTGTCGTAAAGGTGGAGCCTGTAAATGCTGAACCTGGGCGTTGAGAATCTTGGGTTTTAACATAATTCAGAAATCTATAGGTGTTGTCCTTTTGGGCTTATATGACCTTTTTTTTTTTTTTTTGTAGATGGTAGTACTGCTACTGTCTTGACATATTGTGTATTGCATGGTATTAAGCAGCATAATTGTTTTCAATATTGTTAATGAGCAGCAAATCAGCAAATAAATGCAGCCTTGGTGAACATGAGAATCATTATAAACCGTGTACTATGAGGATGTACTGATTTGAAATGTGCTAATGATAATGTTGCATACAGTGAACACATTAAAGAAATTAAAAGGAGTGTCTTATTATTAGTAGTCGATTTGTCAACTTTCTTTCTGACACATTTATAGTCAAATTTAAGTTTGTGGGCCTTTTTTTTCCAGCTATACAAGTATTTCTTTAGTATACTTCAATGAAAAGTAAAAACGGAAGCAGAATTTGAGATTAATAGTAAAAGAACTGAGATGCAGTCAGTGCTTTCAGAGAATCATATTTCATCCACCCTGAACAATTCTATCAGAATTCAGAGAAGTAGTTCCAAATTGTTTTTTTTGTTTTTTTATCAGAAAATAGTTTTTTTTTTTTTTTGTGTTTTGCTTTTGACAATATGTAGAAAATAACCCATAATATCGCTTTAATATTAATTTGTTTTGTTTTTTAAACAGGTCATAGGCTTATCAGATGCTAAAACTAAAAGAAGTGCCTTACTAGTAGGTGTGTATAAATCTCTTTCCTTCTGACACTTTGTAAACCAAAAAAAATATTTGTGTGTTTATTTTACCCTAAACATGATCATTATACTGTTATGTTGTTCCAACCTTCTATGATTTCTGCCTTCCATGAAGCATAAAAGGTAAAATTGAAAAAAACAAAATTGAACCCTCTTTGGAAAACAAATGAAATCAATGGCTTCAGCAGACTGATAAATCACTTTTATGATACTTTTTTGTCACTTTGGAACTTGACAGCCCCTGTCCACATGCACGGTCATTATTTAAAACAAATATTCCATAATGTTAGAAGAAATAGGCTTGGAAAGACATGAAAGCAATTCACTGACCTAATTTTCCTTTTTAGGTGAACCATTCTTTCACAGTACTTCAAATGTTTCACATTAAATCACATGCTTAAGTTTCACACAGTTTCTAAACCGTATTATCATTGTCAAAAATTTTTGCTCTTATTCTTAATTCGTATGTTCCTCCATATCAGTCTCTTCATATGATTCATTCTTTCTCTTCACTCCAGAAAAAGGTATTCGATTTGTTCAGGAGGGTCAGTACACACAAGCTGTTAGTCTGTTTACAGAGGCCATCAAATGTGACCCGAAAGACTACAGGTAATGAAATCACATCCATATATACTGTCTTTACTTGTGTTATTAACTTGCTTTGATTTTTGGATAACAGGTTTTTTGGAAATCGCTCCTATTGCTACTGTTGTCTGGAGCAGTATCCTCTAGCTCTCACAGATGCTGAGAAGTCCATCCAAATGGCTCCTGATTGGCCCAAAGGCTATTACCGCAGGGGAAGTGCACTTATGGGGCTTAAGGTGTTACCTATTGGCATGTTTATTTATTTTTTTTCTTCCTGCATATGGAGGGAACCTCTATTTAGCAGTGCATCAATGTATTTGTATGTGGGTTTGTTTGTAACAGAGGTACAGTGAAGCTGAGAAAGCAATGGAACAGGTGCTAAAACTGGACCAAGATTGCGAAGAAGCAGTCAATGACCTCTTGTACTGTAAAGTGCAACAACTTTTGGTAAGGACAGGCCTTTTTTATTGTAGTTCAATTAGTAAATAATCAAGGTTGTGGGTGCAAAAAGATTTTTTTTTTGGGAGTCCCCAACAACAGATTGACATGCATGCAAAGTCAAAAACCCCTTTTCTATAAATTATGTATTTATTTTTACTTTATTTCTTCAATGACTCCCCAACGCATGAACGCTGATTTTCAAAAATCCATAATAGGAGCACTTCAATATCATAAGAAAGTGAAAACATCCAGGATAAATTACTCGTACAACATTTACTACTTCCCCCCCCAAAGCGTTGTTGTTTTCCTCTCTGTGAAAGTGACCAATGGAAAAAATGACATTTCAACAACTGAGTCCATATGACTCACCCGCATTTTTGAAGCTACATAACTTTGGTTGAAATAAAAGCAGCTCAGACATGCTAAGCATCTCCTTTTTGTTCTGCAGAAGAAGGTCAAACAAGTTTCGAATAACAATAGAATGAGCACATAATTTTCATGTTTGAATGAAGTGTTTCAGTTTAGAATGGTGTCAGCTTTAAAAATACTACTTTGGAAGCAAAAGTATTGCATTCCATTGAAAAGTATACCCCGAAATGGCCTGCAATGAATAATGGTGTTCTCTTTGTTAGGATCTTGGCTATGATGAGGAACACAGTATTCAATTGCTGGAAAAATACAACACAGTGCAGGCTGTTGTTGCAGCCAAGGGTAAGAGCTCTATTTTATTTTGCCCATTTTTGTATTGAACCACACGAGGGTGCTATTGCTACACTGAGTTACATTAGAGACATGACTTTGACCAGAATCAGTACAAGTTTGTAACACACAAAAGGTTAAACACAGAAATATTATTTTTGAAGAACTGTTTTATGTTTTAATATGAATTATAAAGTGTGATGCAAAGCTGAATTGTCAGCATCATTACTCCAGTTTTTACATCATCACATGATCCTTCAGAAATTATTCTAATATGCAGATTTGTGTTCAAGAACCCTTTATTATTATTATTATTGATTATGTCCTAATATATTAGTCAGTGTTGTTTTTGACTACCATCTTAGATTTAGTCTTAGTCTTTTGGACTAAAATGCTTATTAGTTTTAGTCAAAT
>JAUCMS010000022.1:13993628-14016522 GCA_032357445.1 Enteromius radiatus | reverse complement strand
GTCACCGTCTCGTTATTGTCATGAAAAAAAGTGGCGTCAACGAAATTATTTCGTCATCGTTGACGAAAACAACACTGATATTAGTTAATAACTTTATCTGATTTATTTTCTCTTTTTCTTTTAAACATGATGAATATAACTTAGTCTGGAGTTAGTGAAAAATAATTAACATTTTGTGCAACTTGAGAACAACTAAAACTGTAGTTTCATTAAACTCTGAACGAAGGTTCATTGTACATGTTAACACACTTTTGATAATTCACCCCACTCATGGCTAATTTGTAATAAATTTGTAAACAAAAATTTGTTTTACAGCTTCAAATCTGGACTGTGCTCTCCTTCCACCAGGGTAAGCCATCATATGGCAGATTTCAGTTTAAATATGTGCATTTATTTATTTTTATTTTTTAAATGTTCTTCTCTTCCTTTAATTCTGTTCTATATCTACATTTCCCTTTTGGTTTTTACTCTCCTTCACAAGTCCTTGCAATTCCCTGTGGGTGGGCAACGTGACCACAGAACTGACAGAGAAACATCTGCGAGACCTGTTCAAAATGTGAGCTCTTATTTCACATTGGCCTTTTACATTATTTAAACTCTAAAATGTTTTCAAAATGATTTTTCCTTTTCGTTTTGGATTATTTTCACCAGTTATGGAGAAATTGACAGCATTCGGGTTCTGCATGAACGTTTCTGTGCGTTTGTTAACTTTAAGAATGCCAACATGGCCTCCCGTGCGATGGAGAAACTCAATGTGAGTGAAACCCTAATGATCTTACTATATACGTATTTTATATTTGTATGTAAAACCCTTGTGAAACGCTCTTTTCAGGGACATTTTATTGAGAATACCCGACTAGTTGTGCGCTATCCAGATCGACGGATTCAGAGAGTCCTGCCGACACCTGCTATTCAACAACCTACAGGGGCTGCTGGGTAATTCAGACTCTGTGCTCTTAAATGATGATGAACTACTATTTTGGTTTTGGGAGTCCCTGGCAACAGGTTGACATGCATGCAGGGTTAAAAAAAACCTTTTATTGTCTTATAATATATATTTATTTTTACCTTACTTGCTCAATGACTCCCAAATAGGATCATGCATATTAATAGCTACTCCCTGAGGCCCTCATTTTATATACCGTTTAAGGATATAACTGCAAGAGAAAGTACTGAAATATATATTTTCCTCTGTGTGTTTCTTTCCTGCTATGTGAGCTATAGAAATTAGCTGCACTGTGAAACAGCCAATCATAAGCCTTCCAAAATGGATTATTTCATTCTGAAGACAAATCCTAGGTTTGTAAATGGCCATGTAAAACAGTTTCTGAAGATTGTTCTGCCCTTACTTAAGCCACATACCTTCTAAATAGATGTTAGAGAACAATTTAAAATACTATATCAATCCATTCTATGGCACCTTTAACATATAGGCCTACTAATATTTCATGTTGAGGTCAACCGGATGTTTTCATTCGCATTTCATTGCATGAAAGCTAAATTTCAAAAACCCACAATAGGGGCACTTTAATGTGAAAAGTAATGGTGTTTGATTTAGATTTTTTTAGCAGAAATTACCATCTTCCTGAAAAAAAAACCCTGTATGTTCAAGGAAATGTCAGAAACCCACAACAAATTCATCTTTCTTCCAGGCCAAGACGCAGAGGTCCTGTCGACGGAGATGAGTGTTACTTCTGGAGGACCACCGGCTGTCATTTTGGAGATAGGTGTCGCTATAAGCACATTCCCGATCATCGAGGCAAAGACTGGCAACCTTGAGTCAACACTAGCCTCTCTTTTTCTCTCCCCCCTAAGAACTCTGGGAGAAAACTGCATGACTATAGGGGACTGTAATCTTCACTTTGATTATCTGTAGGTCAGGACCAGTATTGTGGATCAGAGTCTTACGACGGCTGTCTTAAATGCTTCACTGTCAGACTCCGAACCTCAAAGGGTTTCAAAGCAGACGGGACTCTGGGAAAAGTGTCTCTTTTGAGGTGAGGTTTGGGTGGTGCAGAGTGCCAGAGCGTCCCTGCACCGCATCGCCGTCTGCTGAGGTTTACACGGCCTCTCATATCGTAAGCTCTCTTCTCTCTTCCTGTGCCAACTCCACCAACCCAAAGAAGAGCCGTAGATCTGGTCTGACATTTGCGTTCGTTCCTAGAGAATGACTTTGATTCTGTATTTGAGGATGGGAGAAACGTACCAAAGAATAATACTATGCCATATGTGGATTTTACGTTGAGAGAGAAAAAGGCTTTCAGGGAAAGTGAGCTTTTTAGTTTTACTTGTGTGTTTTGATTTGTTTCCACCACCTCAGACACACTCCAGCTCTTCATTAATGCATATTTCTAAGTTGACTTTTCCCGCTAATTCTCTCAAAAGGCCCCAAATTGAAGGGCATGTCAGTATTGCAAAGGGTTAGAGCAATTATTTGAATCTTTCAAAGATAAATTATTTTCAATTCTCCTTTTTTAATTTTTCTTGTAGTCTTGCACTTTACCATATCAGATGATTTATGGGTCGTTCCTCAAGCGAGAAACATGGTCTTCTTCCCTCAAGGTAGATGTTTGGTCACAATCGTGTTGCTAAAGGTATTGATGATCTGTGGTCATCAGTGGTATTTTTTTTTTTTCATGGTATTTTCCAATTGGCATGTCGTTGCCGTTTATATATTATTTACATTTAACATGGAATAATGATTTCACGTTGTGTGACCACAAACACAGTTTTCGGTCATAGATCATGTCATGCTGCTCCACGAAATGCAGAAAATCTTGTGGTTTTCTTATGCAAGAGCTCGGAGACACAGGAAGCTCTTGCTTTGGCACTTTTCATACCATCAGCACATAGTTGATTAGGTGGTTTTCAGCATTTCCTCTTTTTTCCTCTTTAGGTTTAGTGGATGAGAAAGAAGTTGGCTGTTTGAGATCGAGTTTATGTCATGTCTAACACCTCGTGATATCGTCTTGTGGAACAGCATGCACATTTTTAAAGTAATTTTTGTATGATAATGATTTCATCAAGCAATATTCTTGTTTCAATGCATTTGAAAACCCTCATAACCTCGTGGTGCTGTTCTGACACACTTAACCAAAGAAACACTAATGTTTACCTAGTGTATACCACAGACACACACATTGCTATTTTTGTACGATACACTATTTACAACATGTCAGTTAATGACTTTTCCTCAATTTTTAGATATGACTGCATGGGATTTATGCAGGCTGTAGTGACACTAGTGCTTTTAGTTTAGTTGGGCCTCTTTTGACTTATGTGACAGTCCAGAGTGCCTTCAGAATGTTCTCTTTCCTATCAGATGAGTTATTTTAGCATGGTCCACCATGAACAATGGGGAAGTGATTTTTACATTAGGCTGCAAATGGAGTAATCCAGAAGAGTAACGTGTGTCCAGAGTTTTGTTGGTTTGGGACTGAGGCATATACTTGCGGTTCTCAAGTTTTTTTTTTTTTTTTTTAAATGCTTGTATGTTCAAATAAATTATTTTTAGGATTTTTTTTTTTGTTTTTCTGGAGAAGTATGAAAACAGCAACAATCTCTCACTGTTGTGCTGTTCAAAGAGCCCTTAATAGAGTTCAGTTATGCATTAAAGGATATTTATCACTCAAGTGAAAGATTTGCTGTCTCTTTTGGTCTCTCTTTTTTTATCTATTTTCTTTTTCTTTTGTGGCCTTTGCCACTTGTCACACTCATGCTTCATTTTCTTTTCAAAATTTATTTTACCATTATTTAGCACAGCTTTAAGAAAGTCCTCGTAATAAATATATTGAAGCTTGATTTTCTTCATCTTCTTCAGCTTAAGGCAGAGTTTGTATTAGTATACTAGCTTACTGTCTAGTTGGCTGGAAAATGCAGTAATTTAGTATTTGACTTATGTCAAAATAAAAGTCCTGAAAATGTACATTACCATGCAAAAGTTTGGAGTCCGTAATTATTTTTTTTTTATATATATAAAAAAACAACATGCACACATTCAGACATTTATTAAGCAAGCATGGATTACGCTGATCCAAAGTGACAGTAAAGACATTTAGATAGGTACAAAGAATACATTTGTTTTTTTTAATTTAATAGAAGAATCTATCATGGTATCCAAATAAATATTAAGCATCACAACTGTTTTCAACAGTAATGATAAAAATAGTACTCAAGCAGCAAAGCAACATATTAAAATTCTTTATTTACGATTTATTCTTTATTTATTAGACATTTTAGATTTATAACTATTTACAAGAGCCCAAGACCTGCCCATATAAGTATAGAATACAAAAGGGGGAAAAAAGAAACTAAACTGTAACTCAAACCAATAGTAGTGAAATGACATGCGCATATCAGGATTTAAAGAGGTATAATAAAGGTATAACAAAGTGTACAATTCTGTAGGCCTAAGTATATGATATCCATGTAACTATAACTGGAATAGATGGACCAAACCACAATTTTAGCAGCAGTAAGAGCAGTGAACTTTTTTTGATTAACTCACATTGAAAATGACGAAGCATCCAATAAGAGAAAGAGTAATGGGTCCTTTGGAATCTGAGTTTTCAGAAGATCCGAAAATAAGTCCCGTACTGAGGACCAGAGCAGCGCAATTGTGGAACAGTCCCAGAACATATGCATATGTACCTTGTTTTATAAAAAAAAAGTAATAATAATATATATTGTATTTTTGATCCAATAAAGCAGCCTTGATGAGTACATCTTACAAAAACATTTTAAAAAAATCATACTGACCCAGAACTTCTGAATGGTAGTGTATATTAGTAATTATTAGTTCATGCAGCTGATAGGTGATTTTAATGAATAAGATCTTAAAGTGATACTCTTGCCATGTTTGTCACAGTTTAAATGCAGCCAGATTCCATTTTCCTTGAATAAACTCTAAATTCAAGTGTAAATACCAACCGACACTGGGGGGAGTACTTGCACAGGATTCACAGGAAACTTGCTTAATAAAATAAACTCGTTAACAGCATGAAACCTTATATAATGTTACAAAATTGTACTGTTTGTGTAATTCATACAACTATCTAGTATGTCTAGAGAGCATCATCATAATCCATAATCCTCCTCTTTTATCAGATGCACTTGAAAGTGACCTGTGGTTAGTGCGATCACAGGCGTCCCAAATGAAGAGCACATGGCACACGGAGTATATGAGAGTATGCTGTATCTAAAAGCATGCATCCACTATATCAGGGAAAAATGACTTATGCGACCTACAGCACATTTGACCACCAGCCTGCTATTGTGGCCTGGAGCCAGTGGTTTTGTGGTTTGTATGTATTGTTTAGAAAAAGTCAGTTGATAATACAGCTGTTGGCCTTGGAGGCGTAAGACATTTCCAGTAAAAGCGTATTTCTTACACAGAATTGGCATTTGATGTTTTACTGAAGATTATGTATAAAGTATTTAAAGGAATAGTTCACCCAAAAATTATAATTTGGTGCAGTGTTCTCACCCCCAGGCCATGCAAGAAGTAGATGAGTTTTGTTTTACCACCATAACAGATTTGGAGAAATGTAGCATTATACCACTTGCCTGCCAGCGGTTCCTCTGCAGTAAAAAGGTGCCGTCAGAATGAAAGTCCAAACAGCAATAAAAACCTCACAATAATCCACATGTAATCCACACAACTCCGGCCCATTAATTAAATCTAGTGAAACAAAAAGCTGTGTTTGTGAGTAACAGTTTTTATGATGTTTTTCATTTTAGAGAGTTGCTTTCGCTAAAATTGTGTTCTCTATCCATAAACAATATGTCCATGGATTTTAATTTGAGAGGACAACTGGGGATGGACATGGATGAATCAACAATTTAAAGTGCCCTTATTATGGAGTTTCGATAATGAGGTTTTCAAACACAGCTCTAGCTAAGTGAATGAAAACATCCTGCAAAGTTTTAAATCTGAAAGTGCAACGTGTATTTCAAAAGTCGACTCTGAATCACTGAAACAAGTCGTTTTTAAAGCGAATCCTAAGCCTTTTCATGTTGATGTCAACTTGAAGTATTCGCATATGCCTGGAAAACTTAGGAAAATTTGATTTTTGAAATCACGTTCTGAGTTAAACGATTCGCGATGCGTCATCCAGTTGGAGCACGAATCACGTTGGTATGCAGAGGACTAAAAAGACGGATTTATCATATGCGTTGTTAAGACCGCATTAACGTTAGGTTAGGCTATCTATAACCTTATACATAGAGAGAAAAAACGTTTTCAAAACTACCCCCCTCTTTTTTCACAAATACTGACCCTGACCGGAGGGGTTTGGAAAGTGTATCGTAGAACAAATCTTTTGGGAGTCCTTAAGCGAATAGCCTAAGCATGTCAGCCTGTTGTTGGAGACTCCCAAAACCAAAGTATAAACTTTTCATAACCCATAATAGGGACACTATTAAATGCCTTAATGATGGATTTGTTTAGGCCTGTTAGATAATTAGAGCTTTTTGCTTCACAAGAAATTAATTGATGGCCTGGAGTTATATGGATTAGCCTATTGTGGATTACTGTGATGTTTTTATCAGCTGTTTGGACTCTCATTCTGATGGCACCCATTCACTGCAGAGCATCCATTGGTGAGCAAGTGATATGTCTCAAAATCTGTTCCCATGAAGAAAGAGACTCCTATATGTCTTGGATGGCCAGACGGTGAGTAGCCTATATTTTCAACAGGTTTTGCTGTTACATATTTAAAAAAAAATACCCAAGTGCTAAAAGCAAGTGCTTTATGCTGCATTTTGTGAAAACCATGGCATTATTTTCTCAGACTATGGTGCCCTTCATGGACGTGCGAAGCTGTTCTATAACGGCCTGCGTTATGAAACTCGCAACTCATGCAAAGAGAGCGAAAACAGGAGGTGACGGTGGGGGTAAACCGGAGGAGGTGCTATAATTTGAAAAGGCAGTTGTTTATTGTTGAAGAGCATGTATTTATTTCATGGCACCGCAAATTGTGGCGAAGGGCAGAGCCGGGTCTCAGTGGGTAATTACAGAGCTTGAGGCAGCGCCCCACCACAGCAGCGTCTCTTAAGGGCCTGTGCCTTCTCTTCACACACACACACACACATACACATAAGGCAGTAAGGACTTGCCATCTACTTCCATTAGACACACTGCATGTACTTGCTGAGAAAATTCCTCACCTCTTAACTAATGATGCTTCTAGACTTAACTCTACTATCTGAGTTAGAAGAACAAACACTGTACCACTCAAATGTTTGGACTTCTGAACTTGTTAAGTGTTATAAATATAATCTATTTTTGTTTTTGATTTTTATTTTAAAATACAGTAAAGGCAGTAACATTAATAGATTTTAAGATGCCATTTATTTATTTAATGAGCAGTTATTACAACAGTGTGATGCAGTGCCCTTCAAAAGTTTTTCTAAATCATGATTGTCTGCTTAAACATTTCTTACTATCATTATTTATTTATTTTAATTTAGAAATCATCTTACTCTTTTGATGATTAAAAATATCAGAAAAGCAGCATTTATAATAGAAATCTTTTGTCATGTTAGGTCAGTTGCTGAATAAAATGATTAATTTCTCAAATAACAAACAATTTACAGACCCCAAATGGTATGTTAATTGCTTTACAAATGTATTTAATTATTTAGTTATATTTTACAGCAAGTCATGGCTGTGACTTTATTCTGTGTGGTCACTTTAAATATCTTTAAGTTCTGATCTGTTTTTATATTTACAATTACAACCTTTCTCTCCTAAACGCAACTCTGTGTCTCAAAATGTGACTAAAATTGTAGGTACAACTTTATAGCTCACAATCTGTCACTGTGATTATCTCATAAATTGTCATGAAGTTGGTTAAGTGATCGCTGACTTGAGCATAGCTCTAGGTAATGGGTGTCGACTTTGAGAAAGTTAAAACACCTCTTTTTTTTGTCATTACATAATTCAGTTACTGTTATCTCATACCTTTGATGACTTTCTATCATTATTAAATGTGGAAAAAGAGTGGCAATAAGGAATGAGGTTAGGTTGGCTGGTAGCGTATGTCACGTATGCCACATGAGTCAGATATAATGTATATGTACATAGGTAGTAATAGCAGTCTTGTTGAGCTGCTCTATGTATATTTTTGGCACTTTTTCCTCTCTCTTTCAGTCATTTTGCAAGATTTCTCTTTGATTAGCTGCTCTAACAGGATCCGCCTTCCTGTCTTGGTTTACCCAGTAGGAGGGACCTGCATTCAAGTACACCGTCACACCAACTTTGGCACGAAAACAACTTAATTGCTAGTTTTCAATTGACAGCGAGGACGTGAACAGAGGTTAGGCAATTGAGGAAACTGTTAAATATTTTCATAAGATGGTAGGGCATTTTTCCCCCCATTGCATTTTTCTCTTGTTTGTTTCTAAATCTGTACATGGAAGTTACGGTAATTGTTGCTGAGGTGCAGCCCACCTTGCACACAGTTATGGATGTGATTTGCTAGAAATATTCCCATGAATCTAAAACGGTCCTTCTGAGGTCTTTTAAAACTGAATATCAACAGAACGTACTAAATCAGTCACAAACTCACAGACGTGTAAACATTTAAAGTATGTACAAATAAAAACAAGTAGCTGTTTATCTATAGAGAAAAGGACTATGGATGGAGGTGAAAATGAGTCTTGGGATATTTAAGACAATCCTTACTGTGGTTTAAAGAGAAGGATGTCTTGCTTTTTTGGGAGTGAGGTTTGTGGTCTCCTCACTGAAGAAACATCTACTATGTGGTTATGCAGCTTCTTTTAGTTACTTGGAATTTTGACATATGGAGTTATTCAGGACTTGAGATCTTCCTGTGGGTTTGTGTTACAAAGTCGGCCATAAAAAGTTGTGTGTGAACAGATCAAAATCTCAGAATTAGTGTCAAATGATGTTAGCAACTTGAGGTTCGTAATCTGTTCATCTTTGTCAAAAGTAAATTAGTATCAACACTTCTGTATCTGACTGAACTTCAGATTAGTTTCCTATACTCATGTATATATATATATATGTGCTATACATGAGTATATTATATATATATATACATATATATATATATATATATATATATATATAAATCCCACACAAACATATATAAACCATAAGTATACTAGTTGTATAATCAAACAACTAGAAAAGTTTTAGCCACTTACACACACACACAGAGCGTACAATATCAAACTTATATATACAAAAACATTATATAAAAAAATAACATTGTTAATAAAAAGTCCAAATTTTGTGAAAATATATTAGAAAACAAATAAGAAAAAAGTCACAGTTCTGCTATAATGTGCATCTGCATTGATGTAAAACACGCTGAGATAAAGATGGAGAGATCTGTGGGAGGGATGTAGAAGTGATGGAGGGAGAGAGAGGGAGGGGGAGGAGAGGGACAGACTGTATGTTCAACTCTCTCCTTCATTCATTTTCCTTCAGTTCGTGACTGACGTGACTTACGCGTGGCTACCAGGTAAGTGAAATTTGACTTTTAACTCACTGGTGCTCTTTATGCCCTTGCACGGGTTCCTAATGATGTCCTTAAACATGTGCTCTCAGTCTCTCTCCTTCTATCCTAGTGCATGCTTTATTGTCATAATAAGTTTTATTTAATAATTTCTTAATAAATATTGGGAGGAAGTGATTATGCATATACTTTGATATGTATCTCAATACGTGTCTTCACATAAGGATGGTGGAGTAACAGCTACTGTAGTTATTCCTGTTTGTTGTTGGATGCTTATATAATCATGTTGCTATTTATGCACACAAACTGTAGACCCTTGTTTTTCTTAATTTTAACTTTGTTGTTTAATTGTCCTGTTATCATGCCTCTGCAAAAGCTTTTTAACATCCATCCCATCACCTTCTAACACAATGTCTGGGTGATTGTAAATGAAACTGGAAATTCAGTTTTGGATTTAGTTAGTAAATTTAAGTTTATTTGCAAAAACAGAATGATTTTATCTTTAACTATTGTTATTATAAATGTTATTGTATTTTAAATATTATAATATTTGTTACAAAAAAAACAAACTCTTTCCACTTTTATGGAGCTATTAATGTTCTGCTCAGTTTAAAAAAACAAAACAACAACTTTTCTTTACAAAGTATTTATGCTAAGTATTTCCAGATAAAGAGGTTGTTTTATTTCACATGTAGTTGGTCTCCTCATGTAGGCTGCCATTTTGAGATCACATGACCTGCTTAATTGATCTCTGTAACCCACTCAAAGCAACTTTAACAATGCTGATAATTACATTTTGTAGGTAATTTAGTTACAATGCCACTGTTTGTTTTGTATTCCAGAAGCCTCACCTCTGTGCAATCATGATTCGGGCCATCTGTCCCATTTGTGTTCTTCTCTTTGCGCTCCTCTTTGTGTGCACGGACGCCCGTCCCGAATCGCCAGGCCGCTCGAGGCGTGCTCCTGCTGCCAAAGTGCGACTGGCAGGTATCGGCCACAGAGAAAACGAGGGTCGAGTCGAAGTCCTGCACAATGGGACGTGGGGCACCGTATGCGACGATGAGGTCGACATTAAACTCGCTAATGTGGTTTGCAGGGAGCTGGGTTTCCAAAGTGGCATAACATGGGCGCACAGTGCCAAGTACGGAGAGGGAGAAGGTGAGTAAATTTCTCTGTTAAAATACATGAAGTGTGACTTATGAATCTTTTATCACCCTCATCTATCCTCATTTACTTACCTTCATGTTGTTCCAGACCTGTGTGACTTGCTTTCTTTGGGAGACGTTTAGCAGAATGTCTGTGCTGCTCTTTTTGATAAATGAACCGAGGCTTCAAAAATGTTTTTGCATGAACTGTCTCTTTAAATATTTTAAAGAGTTGCTGAATAACTGAGGTTTAGGAGTTTTAATCTCTGTTATTTTCGCATTTAACTGTGGATTAAGTGAAAGACTTGAGCACAATAGTGTATGAAGGAGCGTGGCTGTTTTAAATAGCTGTTTCTCACTAGTGCAAGTGCACAGAGCTACTGTTCTTTACATCGCCCAAATCGCTCCCTGTAATTTCACTTTAAGGCAGCTATAAAGACAGCCACTAACCCAAAGCATGTATAACACTTAGTTGGCAAGACAACACTGTCATTAAAACTAAAACAAACCCTTCAGACAGTTTCACCAGAGCTCTTTTGTAATGCTTTTGATGGCGATGCTTCTGTCCCGTATCGACTTGTACTGTGTATGTGAAGTCTGCAGACTTCAGCTTCATACATATATATACATATATAGGTGCCATTTTTAAGTGCTTTTATGACATTTATGGAGTCGTTGGTAGTGGCTTGTTCAAAGTCATTATTTACTCAACCTCACATTGTTATAAACCTGTATGACTTTCTTCAGTGGAACACAAAAGAAATTGTAATTTTTAATGAAATTAAAGATTTGAGACTGAAGCTTTTAACAAAAAAAATTAAAAAAGTACAATAGAAATATCAAAACGTCCATGTAGCATAACTTGTCTTCCAATCCCATATAATATTTGACGAAAAACCAAAGTGTAAGCCATTATTAATTGACAATCTCGTTGAATGTTAAACGGATAGTTCACCCGAATTTTAGCATTATATTAGTCGCTTACGAATTGATTAATGTGAATGGGTGCCATCAGAATCAGAGTCCAAACAGTTGATACAAACATCAAAATAATCCAATCCGTCAATTAACATGCTAAAGCTGCATGTTTGTAATAAACAAATCCATCATTAAGATGTTGGTAACTTCAAACAAATTGCTTTTGACGATCAATAATTTGCGCAGATCACACAGTGTCCAGAACAGTTACAGACAAATGTGTCTGTGAATTTGGATGTGAAACGGCAACAGAGGATGGACTTTTTCAGTGGAGGATTTTAGGAAGCATTATAATTATGGATTAGCACATTAACGATTTGTTTTCTTACAAACATACAACTTTTCACTACCCAATATTTTAACTGATGCACTTGTGGGTTATTGTGATGTGTTTATCAGCTGTTTGAACTCTCATTCTGACGGCACCCATTCACTGCAGAAGATCCACTGGGTAGCAAATGTATTTCTTTTTTTTCTTTCAAATATGTTTCAATGAAGAAGCAAATTCATCCACATCTTGGATGATCTGACAATCTGATAAAGACAGATTTGTATTTATTTTTTTTTTGGTTGAACTATCACCTTAAGACACACAACTGATGTTTAATTCCACTGCTTTTGCAACCTTTAACATCCGTCACAGGCCGCATTTGGATGGATAATGTGAGGTGTGACGGAACAGAGAAAACTCTGAAAGACTGCAAGTCGAACGGATGGGGTGTTCATGACTGCAAACACTCGGAGGATCTCGGGGTGGTCTGCAGTCCCGAGAGAAGGCTGGATCAAGTGCATCCTGGAGTCACCAGAAGAGGGCACACCATCTCTCTCAGGCCAACTACAGTCACCTCGAACCGTTGGCAGGACATTTACTCCAATTCAAGAATACATCTCAGACAAAGCAACGGACATTCCCAGGATCATACCAGCTGGGATCAACCCTCCCAACACCAGTTTCCTAATCCGGTAAATAGAGATTGCAGTAGATTTCAAATTCTTTTAATGCATACATAATTCATCTAATCTGCATATTCTAGTTTTAGTAAAAGATTTAAATAAGGGGTTTACTCATCTTCATGTCCTTCCAAACTTGTACTTTCTTTCTGCTGAAGAAAAAAAGAAGGTATTTAAAAATATATATAAGCTGCAATTGACCATTTGTTTCATGCTCTTTTTGTACTTTATGCAATTATAATAAAATTTAGATGACATATACATGCCATTTCATTTTTGGCTTATGCTCATGAAAATATGTTTTCAATCTTCCTCTAGTCTGCCAGTAGGGTGAAGATCGAGGAAGTCCGCCTCAAGCCGATCTTGATGGCTACAAAGAAGCGTGCTCTTGTTACGGAAGGTGTGGTGGAAGTAAAGCATGCTGGGAGATGGAGACAGGTGTGTGATAAAGGCTGGAGTCTGAACAGCAGCAGAGTTGTGTGTGGGATGCTTGGCTTCCCTGACGCGGAGCTACCCAACATGAACACCTACAAGTGAGTCCTGCGCTTCTAATGAAATATACAACATGAGCGCTGGCCTGAGTCTCTGAGGTTTTATATAGAATTAGTATTATATTAAAACACAATATTTTACGCTAATTTGCTGTTATTGGATGATGTTAGTTTTGTTAAATTTCATTGTGTTAATACAGGGCCTCCAAGAGTATGAACTAACAACATAATATCCAGTCCAGACTGCAGCTGATTCTGGCCAAAAACTGCCCACTTGCACAGGAAATGACTGTCTGGCTGACATGTAGCAGAATTGTATCAACCAGCTCCAGTTTTATTTTTACATGCTGTTTATGTCAGAGTACATACTGTACAAGTGAAACTAGGTTAAAGTGCCCCTTTTATATAATATTCTTATAAAATGCTTTTATTCTTTTACCTTATTTGTTCAACAACTCCCAAACGATTTCTTCAATTAATATTTTTTTCCAAACCCCCTCATTGTGATTGGCCGATTTCATTTAAAGCAGTGTTTGTGAGCTTTTAACACTACAAAAGTGTGAATTTTGCATTTTCATTCAGACCAATGCAAAAAGACCAACAAATAGGCGGCAATATGCCAATGTTTCATGTCGACATCAACAAGATATTTCTTTTGAAAGGCAATAACTTTATACACAGTGCACTTTCAGATTTAAACCTTTGTTTTCATTCGCTTAGAGCTGTTACATACTGCATGAAAGGTAATTTTCAATCTTAAAAAATTTCAGCAGACATATACTCCAGTCTTTAGTGTTACATGATCCATCAGAATCCAGTTTTTTGTTTTTTTAAATCTTCTTTTTGGTTGTTTGTTTTGGATTTGCTGTATTTGTTGGACCACACATGATGCAGTGATGATAATATTCTATGTAGACAAAGTTCATGTCTAAGCACTGGAAGATGTTTGTCTCTGCATATAGCGGAAAGTGAAGGATTCACCATCTCTTTTGGCTGGAATTGCACATCTGTTTTCCTTATCTTTGTTCCCCAGGCACCTTTCACAAACCTCAATACTTAACCAATGATTAAAAGATCTTTCAAACCCACTGATGCTATCTGGATCTGAGCCGTACTGAAATGAACAGTCTGCTCAGAACGCTTAGGTCTAAGTGAGAAGCCTAATATCATTGCTGATTGTTCTTGGAAAGGGACATCAGTTTTAAAGTCTTCCAAGTGTCTGTTGCTAGAGAAAGAGTTTTAGGTTTGTTTAATGATTCTAGTGACATTGCCACCCTTGACTTTGTCCTGCCTCCTGACAGAATGTTCCCCTGAACTGTGTTCCCAACTGTAACGTACTGTTGTTGTTGTCTCACTTGGTCAGTTTTTTAAAATAGTATAAAGAGCAGTTTATTGTTGGGAGTTTCTGGACTTTTCTAAAAAGGTATTTATGCATCCTCAGATCTTTGTTTATGCATATAACAGTTAGTGTGCTGTGAAGTCCACTGGAGTGTGATGCCTACTGATTCTTCTTGTAGTGTGGCTCAGACAGGACACAGGATATGTGTATTTAGAAATCTATTCTAGAGCATAAATACAGGATCAGAGATGACAAAGTCCAGTCCTGCTTTTTTTTTTTTTTAAGAAATGTTTTCTTAGAGCAATTTTGTGCTCATGTTTGTCATCTTTTACCACCCATGTACAGTATCAACCCAAATGCCATTTGTTTTTATTTACCATGCACCTACCCACTTACTACGAATATGCAATATCTACCTTCCTCCCAGTTTTCTTCCCCTACTACCTATCTACCATTCATTTTACCTACCTGTATACCTGGCTTACTATCCACCTACTGTGCCCACCTCCTGTTATCTTTTTACTGTCCTACTTACCCATAAGCCTACTTAGTTAACTACCTATCTGTCTATTCTTCTTTACCTTTCTACTTGCCTATCTACCCACCTGTATATCATTTTAACTTTTATATTTACCTTTACCTGCCTACCAGTCAATCTTTTGCCTAACAACTTTTGTAATGATTTGCCTTCTTACTTACCTATCTATCTACATAATCTAAATGCAAAGTTCTATCTAAATAGGCTAAATGCAAATGTTCACTTACTTTGTCCACTTGCGAGCAACCTTCTACCTTGCTTACAAGCTACTTATCTGTATACATTCCCATCCTTTTAATCACATATCTAATTACCTACTTGCCTACCTATATTTCTTTCTGCCATTTTCCAGCCGAATAACCAACTCTGAGCAGGTTCTCTTAGATTAGATAAAAATTAGCTTTGAAACAGAACAGGCATACTACATTTGGCCTTCATTGATTATTTCCTTTTCATTGTTGCCTCATTTTTTACTTCTCTTATAGAAGGCTGCTGTGGTTCTGAGGCATTTTTTGAATAACCACACTCACAGCACAACTATTTCATTCTCATCGTCTGAATATGCTTTGGCCGTGCTGGCGTGTTGACCCATGCGCTCGTTATAAAAAGCACCACCTTAATCTTATGGGTCTGAGGTTCTTACGCTTTTTTTAGTCGAGGGTTTGTGCTGGCGTTGTAAGTGTTGTACGTGCTTTCTGACGATGATTCCTCTATGATTTGTGCCTGCTGTAGAACAATATGTCCTGATAAATGCACTTGAGTGTTGAGCAATTTCCACTTTTTTTGCGTTCTTAAAAAAGATCCTAGCCTAGCAGATAAGACCGTTGACAGGTTTATGTTATCTCTTTTTAGGCTTAAATGCCCTTTTCCTTGAGAATCCTAATCTTGAGGTCACAGGAACACCTAAGCAAGCTTTTGTTTATGCATGACTCAAAGACATGCCGCAAACAGCAACCCAAAGATGCTGTTTGAACTCAAATTAGAGCTTACAGAGCTAGCTGTGGCTTTCGTGGCTTACATCCTAGGGAATCTCCACTTGGCTCCTTCTCGTCTACGAGCGTGCCCAGCACCTGACCTCACCATCTCGTACGTGCATTTTCATAAGTCTCCACAGAGCAGAAGACTTGGCAGTGGCGATCCCTCATTGCCTCTCAGGGATCACGAGCCGCCCCGCCCTGACACTGCCTCTTCTGGATCCTCCGCTGAAGATGCTGTAATTAACTGTTGGGCCACTCAGAAGATTTCCACGTTTCTGGCGAGTAAGGGAAAGGCAGATTACAATTATAGCTGCGCCCTTTGGCTGCTGTGTCAGCAGGACACACTCTGTCTGTGTCACCGAGGAAATTGAAAGACTTAAGCCACAATTTAGGCTCGGATATCCTTAGATGAACATCTAAAGAAATGAAAAACAAGAAAGAAAAATCCCTTCTGTGTTTATGGAGTTTCTATTGTCATAATTGTCATAAATGTCATTTAATGGTAGGCTTTAAGCTTTATAGTTTCAGTCCATTGATTATCACCTGTGTCAAATACTATAGTTAGCAAAATGTGATCAAGTTCAGGGTGTTAGCGTGGCTTGAGAGATTTGACATTAATTTCATGATTTTATCATGTCACATATACAGGATGAGACAAAAATATTTTTTCTTAAACAAAGGAAATGGCTAAATATATGACCAGCACAAAATTAGTACGTCTGACATTTTTCTTTCTGGATAGGTCTCTATGTTAAGTACTGGTACTTCTGAATGGGTTGAGGCTATGATTTAGCAAATTAGAAGTGAAAGTACTTGATGAACACATACAATGCGTGAAGCACATTCACTCAATATCGTTATCTCATTTTTGACATTTTGCAATGGAGCTCTTCATATATATCCGAACTTTTCCATTTTTTTTGTAACATCATTTCACAAAAAATGCCTTCTATACTAGTTT
Organism: Enteromius radiatus; assembly: GCA_032357445.1. Classification (NCBI taxonomy): domain Eukaryota; kingdom Metazoa; phylum Chordata; class Actinopteri; order Cypriniformes; family Cyprinidae; genus Enteromius; species Enteromius radiatus. The sequence continues at coordinate 13,999,657 of JAUCMS010000022.1, read as the reverse complement.
TAATATGAATATGTATAATTTTCATTATTATTAATTTATTATTAAAGCAACCCTGGTGACATAAGAAGTGCCTGACACGCTTTATTGAAAACTTTAACAGCTCCGTTGTGTAATGACTAGGCTCAGAGATATATATTTATTCACACTGTATCACGGATTAGAGCGCCCTATTGCTTAATAAAAGCTTAAACAGCATGTTTTGCAAGACGTAGTGAGAAAGAAAGATTTGTGTGTGTAAAGACTAATGCTTAAAACAGTGGCATGATTGTTGTCTCCAAACAGACCAGCCTTCTCTATCATTAAGTTTTCTTGGTTCAGCAGTAAACCAAGGGTGGAACTCTTGGACTAATTACATGAGCAGGTGGGTATTTCAGCTGTAACAGACTGGTATTGTCTGAACGTGGTATCTCTTCACGTTCATGGTGGCACATTTGATATATCAAAAGGACAACTTGGTATATAAAACGTCTAAAAATGCATCAACTTTTATTATATATGCATCAAATATTTAATTTTGGCATGACAGCTGTAAATGATCATTTTTAGGCTGCAATTCAGCTTTAGACTTACTATGATGTTACTGTGCAGAGTGTCATATGGTAGAAACATCCAGAATATTTTATGAGGTCGTTAAACCGGAGATTCTGCATTTCACTTTGGTTTCTTTGCTGTTGACTGATATTCTCGTTTGAAATTCATTAAGACAGCTCCATCACAAGAATGATTGTATTCAGTTTTTATTTTATTTTCCTACTTTAAAAGTCCATTTGATAAACTATTTTGAGAGTGGAGTCATAAAAACAGAATCAGCAAAATAAGAGCCGTGTGTTAAACATACATCCATTGGGTTACCAGGCTAAATCTTCCATAACTACCACATTTAGCTGGATAGACAGTGATGATGACAGTGATAATATCGTGTGTTATAGAGGGCAGGTGTTCTTGGGTGGATCTCTCTCTCTCTCTCTCTCTCTCTCTCTCTCTGTCTCTCTGTCATTCTGAGTATAAGTTTGTCTCAGTTTGTTTTATGGGAAGTCTTTCTGTGCCCATTCCGGGACACCAACATGCCAGTGGAAATATCTGTTTATAGAATGTACATATTTGAAAGCCAGTTTAGTGGTAGATTAAGTTAAAACATATGTGTGTATTCTTTGATGTCTCAGTCTGCGGGCCATACATTTTTATTATTATAAAAGCAATGTGAACCGATGAAACTTTAGGTTGGAGTGCTGACTGCTGCATTATCTTGAATCAAGACACAAATGGTAATGACGATCTGGAACAGTGAGTTTTAACTGCCTGCTAATGATAAAACCTCATGTGGCCTATGGCTCTCTGTACATTTATATTGTTTTATTGCCAGTGTAATATTGTTATTTTTGCTGGTCAGTCTGAAGGGACAGCATCATAAATCGTTTTCAACCTTTAACGTTTTCTTTTTTTTCCACTTACAGAAAAATATGGGATAAAAAAGTGAAGGACTCAACAACCAGGTGAATTCAGTTGACTCTTCTTCACACATCAGAGCCTCTTCTTGTACTCTTAATTTAACTCTTAACATATAATGTCTCCCAGATTGAGTCAGATGACCAAGAAGAAGGGATTCTGGGTTGAGAAAGTACATTGTCTGGGCACAGAGCCCAGTCTGGCGGAGTGTCATGCCCAGCTGTCAATTCCTCGTAACCCCTTCCCCTGTAAGAACGGTCGCTATGCTGTTGCCCGTTGTGTCCCAGGACCTCAGTTTGCTCGTATGTCCTCTGGCAGACCCCAGGCACCTCACCCTGCAGAGGTAATCCTAAAAACAATTTGGTTATTCAGTTTATGACTGGCAAAAAATGAAATATTTATTTTTTGTTGTTAATAATATAAAAATTTGATCAGTCATCATAATTACATTTTAATGGATTATACCTAATAAAAAGTAAATTACTAAATCAGTCAATCGATCAATTAATCAATGCACAAATAATTACTAGATTCAATTTTGACCCTCAATATGCTGTTATGGAAATTTAAATCTTTAAAGAAAACAAAGAAAGAATAACTTTCTTGGCACAAAACATAAGAAATGTAATTAATATGGTGAGGTGTTTTACCTTTTTGCACTTATCTTTGGCCTTGATGTCTTGAATATGATAGAATTAGAAATATAATTGGCATATGCACCATTTTTTAAAAGTATGAAATCAGTAAATTATTACTATTATTCAGCAAGGATACATTCATTTGCTCAAAAGTGACAGTAAAGACTAATCACAGATTGTTACAAAATACTTCTCTATAAAATAAATGTAGTTCTTTCTGTTCATTAAATTGATCAAATGTATTATGGTTTCCACAAAGTTCAGCATTGATGATAATTAGAAATGTTTAATTAGTGCCAAACCAGCATATTAGAATTAAGTCTATTTCATGTCATGCAAATAGAAAAATTATAATAATTTGTAGTATTTCACAGTGTAATCAAACATTTTTACTGCAAATGTCATGGGTTACATTTCTTTTCAGCTATATTTAGGGATTTTTATGTTTAGTTTATTTAGTTCTTTTTAACAAGAGACACTAAAACTGAGTAATGCTACCAGAAAGTATTTCATTTGATGTATAGGAAATGTACTGTTCGAGGGTTTATATAATGTAGTGCTTTAGAGTTAGGCTTAGCAATTTGCAAAACTATAACCGCATGTTTAGATTGAGGCAAATATTATGTTAGGATCAGTCAAATTTGTTGACCGCTAATCTGCAGATTGTGGAAGGCATGTACCCCACTGGTTCTCCCCAAATGTCTGTTGTGGTTTAAACCCTAGCACTTAAAATGTAACCTTGTCAATCTTTCTTCCCTTCTCATAGCTGTCAGTGCGTCTGAAGTCAGGACCACGTCTGGGAGAAGGAAGAGTCGAGGTTCTACGTGAGGGAAAGTGGGGAACCGTGGTTGACCACCGGTGGGACCGGATCTCAGCCAGCGTGGTGTGCAGAGAGCTGGGCTTCGGCACTGCCAAAGAGGCTCTTACCGGAGCATACATGGGTCAAGGTGAGAGTTACTTTAAGCCTGAATGATCCCAGTTGGATCAGCTCATTTTTTAAAGACCTGTTCCTTAATCCGCAGTATGGTGTTTATAGGAAGAAGGTAATTCATAACTACGAACGTGATTATGATCATACCAGGTTTGCCACATGATTCCATAGTAGTCTGAGTCTGAACTTAATTTGTAAGGACTGCTTATCTGTGGGATACGCCTGTCTGCAGCTGAATATAAAATCGGTTAGAGATGATGTCATACTGTACATTATCAAACTCTCCAGGTGCTAAACATGAATTCCACATCAGCGGTGATGCTTTAAAGCAAGGAACTTTCCCTGAACTTTCTGTAACTCAGATCCACGCTGCGACACTTGAGATGAGTGCGCTAGATTGATGTTTTCCTAAAATATTCCAGTCAGTGTCTCGGATTAACTTGCCAAGTGCAACGGTGTTTGAAGTATTACTTGCCTGTTGGCTGATAATATTATTAGAAATTCCACATTTAAATTTCAGTTTAAACAACCATAGTGCATCTTAACTTGAAAAACGTTTGTTTTTTGTAGTAACCAAGCTGATATTCACTACTATTCAAACGCTGCTGGTCAGTACATTTCTTTTTTAATCACAGTATTTTACATCACAATATTTTATTCATCAGAGAATCTTTATTTTTCTTAATTAAGCAGCACAACTGTTTTTTATTATTGATAATATTAAGATCATGTGAGTGCTATAACATATGAATAACTATCATTGAGACAAAAATATACATACATTTTAAATAAAACAATTCAAGCAAATTACAGTTATTTGGTGATTTAAGAAATGTTTTTTTTGGCCAAAATTCATTCTCAATTCATTCAACATTGTCTGGTTTGATGGAAAAATATTTTAGAAAGTGACTCCACTTGATGACTTTTTTTAATTTAGCCATTTGGATGTAGTAACAGGAATAAAGATCAAAGCTTCTGATTTCTGCACGCCTGTATCATTGAGGTATATTTATTGTCGTGTATAATTTTCCTAGTGCAGCCGAGGCCACAAAAACATATAGTGAGTGAAGAGAGACACAAATTAGCTTTTCAATGACAGAACAGAGCTGGACTGTTTGAGACAGCCGGTAAAAATAGGAAATCTGTTGAGATGGGCTACACGCACCAGACTGTGGTTACCACATTTAGAAAGGATCCTGAATAATGGTGTTGGTACAGTGTTCATTGCACTGCCTGATTTACCAGACATTTAATGTAACATAAAGAGAAAATCCATCTAAAACTGAAAAATCTGTTTAGTTACTTCAACCTTATGTTTTTCCAAACATTTCTTTCTTTCCTCTGTGGAACATGAAAAAAGACATTTTAGAGAAAGTTGGGGTCCAAACAACATGGACACCAATAGACTGTCGTTTTAAAGACAAATGTTTAAAATGTCTTTTTTTATGTTCTTATTATTTTTGGGTGAACTGTCCCTTTAATATGCTTGACGATGCGTTGTCATTTTTTTTCGTTCAGAAATGCTTTTATCGAGTTTGATCATGAAGTTGGCATAAACTCTGTATGACAATGTTTTTTTAAGGCCAGTGCAGCGTGAAGCAACACATTCTCCTGAGACTTTCTCTGAGCCCGACCTCCCAGTAAGATGAAAGTAAACCTATCTTCCTAGATGTTCCTAGATGACTTCATATTTCATCAAGATTTGTTGAATGCTGTATCAGCTGGTTTTACGTTTCACGTAGACCATATAGATGAAGAATTTCAAGTCCGGTTCACACTTTACAGGCAAAATGTATAAGCATATAGATTTTTTTTTTTATGCAGCACACAGTTTTTTCCTCTGGCTTCGAACTGATGCTGACATTGCACTTGGCTGAGAGAAATATTTCTTATATAGCCATTTAATCTGCTCCTAAAATAGGGATTATAGTCATCCCATGAAAGGAAAACACCATTAATGTGGAATATATATGTTGTTTTATTTTAGGAAGAAGAAAATGTCCATTTTCCGTAAACCACCACACTCTAGTGAAACTGTTCACTGCAGTTGGTCACAGAGCCACTCCCTTTCCATCAGCCGCTTCTGTACTACTTTGTCTTTGCTTCAATTTGCCTGTTATTTACTTGCTTTTTTGTATATACACTCTTGTTTTATTTATAATATAACTCTTCAAATGCATTTTCAATTTTAAAATGCGTAAATTGATTAAAAGTGTCAGTAAACACAAACATTTCTAATTCTAAAAAAGTTTCTTAAATAATTTATTTTTTAAATAAATTATATTCATAAAATAATCCTGAAATATAATGTCACAGTTTCCACAAAAAATTACCAGCGCAACTGTTTTGAACATTAATAATAATAAAACAGGTTTTAGCATATTGTATTATTAGCATATTATAATACATTCTGAAGAACACTGTAACACACTGAAGATGGAAATAATTCATCTTTATATCACAGGAGTAAGTCAAATTTTAACATATACACACAGTACTGTGCAAAAGCTAGACCATTAGTATTTTCACCAACAAAAAATGGTTTCAAGTCAGTTATTTCTATCTTTTGCGGTAGCGTGTCAGTTGGAAATATCAGATTACATTTCCAAACATTATTTTTGTCATTAATTCATCCGATCATCATCCAGTCTGTCTGGAATCACATGAAGTAACAGAACAAACTGAGACTAAATCCAGAAGAACTGTGGCAACGTCAAACCTACCTGGAAAGCTACAGTACTGTTCAAAGTTTTAGACACTCATGCTGCAAAATGCTGTAAAATGAGGATGCTTTCAAAAATAATGCCATAAATAGATTTAATTTATCAATTAACTTCTAAATCAAATAAATATTTGGTATTACAGCTTTTGGTAAAACAGCTTCTTTTCCGAGATACACTTGCCCATAGTTTGTCAGGGAGCTTTCCTATGGAAGCATTTGTGTAGCAATATTCAATTTGCAATGCAATATTCAAAATGGCAATGTATTTCTTATTTAAATTTACATTTTCCAT
>JAUCMS010000022.1:13970277-13993528 GCA_032357445.1 Enteromius radiatus | reverse complement strand
CAAATTTTGCACATGTGGGTTAATGGAAAATGTAAATTTAAATAAGAAATACATTGCCATTTTGAACATTGCATTGCAAATTGAATATTGCTACACCTATGCTTCCATACTTTCCAGGTACTGTAGGTTTTTTATAATTATTTATATATATATATATTATTTTATATTGCAATCATATATTTTAATAAAATAAATGTAGCCTTGGTGAATGTCAATTTGCACTGATGTTTATGTTTATATTTTAAGTGTAGTAGCACATGACACATTAAAAAAAAGTTTTGATTGAGCCATTTATGTTTAAACCATGATGTCATCATGATGTCATCATGATGTTAACAAGAATATCTCTTCGCTTTTCTGTCAATTAAGGGGTTTTTCAGTGACTCTTAACTTTGTTGTTCGGCCCCTAATCTGTTTACATCCATGATTATATGTAATATTCTATTTCCATATTAACCCTCAGGTTTTTTAGCCAGTCTCTAGCAATTTGCTTCCCAGTAGCGAGGCTTAGGGTGCTGTGTTTGCTTTTGGGCTCTATCATTTTTGTTTCAAAACTAAACAGCTGGTCGTGATTTCTTTGCTCTTGTAGAAATAGCACTTTTGGAACTTAGCCGAGTGCACGAGTGCAGTAGCACGTAACCGCTGTTTTTCCACAGAAGTTCATGCCGCTTTCTACTTCATTTACCCTGATTTTCCCTAGCATGTATTTCTGAGATTGAGAAAAACTCTGATTACTCTTAACGCTAATGTTGCTGTGGTATATTTATGCTGTGTAGCTGATTTCACATCCATGTGAGATTTATATCTGAGGTTTTAGCACAATGCTCTGATTTAGCAGCCACCTCAACCAATGTTTTTATGTCACAGTAAACAAGAGGGAAATGAGCTGTGACATCTGATATGCAGTCAAGCTCTTTTATATCCATAGAACTTCAAGAATGTGATGATAATGATTTTACAAAATAAACACATATGATCAGATTCATGTGTGGCCTTCTGGTGTATGATAAACTCTCAGACAAAAGGTGCAGACCCTAGGAAACAAAATCTAAAAGATTTTTTGGACCATATTTAACCCTAAGTCAGAATACATTACTTAAGTGTAAGAGTAATCCAATAGATTATATAAATGTATTATATAAGTGTAATCCAGTAGATGATTCAAATGATAATTTCTGCTATGTAATTTGTAATCAGTAGCAGACTACAATTTGTAAGTCTACCAGCACTACATAGTAGTACGTAAAGTGTAGGCTACATATATCTTTTAAAAGGACCGCCCCAGTGACAGAGATGTGGAGTGAAACCTCAGTGATCCTCTATAGATTTACATCTGTAAAGAACAATATTTAGTCTGTGAAAATGGCAGACAACATTTTTTAAAGCCATGTTTAGGAAAGGGTCAGTTAGAAAGTATCTAGTGTTCTCTGTGGCTGAAAGTACTCAAATAGACAGAGTGTTTGTTATTTTGTTTTATATTTGAGACTTTTAACTTGTGAAGCACCAGTGACATTTACTGTTTGTTTGTTTTTCTTACAGGGACGGGGCCGATCCACATAAACTCAGTGCAGTGCACTGGCACAGAGCGCTCTATTTTGGATTGTTTCTTCCAGGAAGTCCCTCCCTGGACATTCAAACACAGCCAGGATGCTTCTGTCAAATGTTATGTTCCTAAGACAGGCTTTGAGACCACGGTAAGCAAAATTATCACAGGTTACTCTGATATGATTCTATATGCTGTGAAAATGGATATTTATTTTAATTTAACATTATATAATGCATTATATTGGATTTATTAAGAATAAATAAGCACAGTTATTAAATAGCATTTGTTTTATAATACATATGCAGACAAAATTGTTTTAATGCATTGTAGCATAAAAATACACAAATATTTTTTGCAATAAATGGCATTTTATATATATATACATACATACAGACAAAAATGTCTTAATGCATTATAGGGTATTTATTCTAAAAATATACACACATATATATATATATATATATATATATATATATATATATATGTAAAACGTTTTTTGATTATATAATGCAATATATGATGTTTCCAAACAAGTTTCGGGAGGATCACTGACAAATGATTAACTCCAGCTGCCGTCGATCTCCCTATTACCTAATTACCCAATCAGAGCCTCAAAATGTTCCTTTAAATACCCCAAACAACTTCCCCACTTAAAAATATTTAGAAAATTTAAATATACACAATTTAATATTTTACATTAAATGCATTTATTTAAAATAAATATACAGACTTAAATATCTTAGCATTTATGTAATGCGTTACTTGGCAATTATTAATTTTTGCATGAAATAACATTTATTTTACGTAAATATACAAACTTAAATGTCATGAAGCATTATATAACCCAAACCATTTTATTCAATATTTACTCTGTAAGTATTTGAATAATATAATGCATGATATATCATTTATGTCAAATAAATGTAAAGAATTAAAAGAAAGAATTAAAATGCATTTGCATTCGCAATTCCCAGGAAATACATGGACTGATCAAATAAATACCTTGAATTCAATGCAAGTTGTTTTGGATAAAATTGTCTTCCAAGTGCATAAAATATTTACCTTTAAATCTGTATTTAAATTGTATAGCATTTGTTTTAAATATACTCATTTAATAAATCAAACTTTCAAATCTTCAAAAATGGCTCAAGTTAGTTCTGTAAAAAGCTCTAGCATATGCCATTTTGACATTTTAAAATGTGCCCAAGAGTGTTGAAATGCTCATTGAAGGCACAGTATGTGTAGTTTTAATGTCTGTGAGTGTTTCAGGTGCGGTTGGCAGGCGGCAGGGACCCGGCTGAGGGTCGTGTGGAGGTGCTCATGGAGGTGGGGGGCAGAAAGCGCTGGGGGACGGTTTGCAGTGAGAACTGGGGAATAAACGAAGCCATGGTGGTATGCAGGCAGCTGGGCTTTGGTTTCGCTGCACGTGCCCATCAGGTGAGACTGCTGAAGAATGTTGTGTTTTCCAGTAATATCGCTCTGAATATGTCTCTTGTCTTGTTTGCTTAGGTTGCCTCAGTCTGTGTGCATTTGAGAGCTTCCTGTGCATGATTAGGGAACAGGGCAGGATATTTCTGGGCAACATTAGTGCTATACAGTAGTTGTTTTGTGGAGGTGGGACAGGTTAACGGTAAACTGTGTATTTACAGACAGAATGCCAGGTACATTTGGTATGCGTTCTGCACATACTTTGAGACAGTTATACTTTTAGGGCACATTCCTTACCATAATACTGCCTCTCTACCACATGTGCAGTACAGTAGTGCTTACAAGGTAAATAATAATTCATACTTTTCACAAAAACAATGAAACCTGTTTATTTTCAGCATGTAATTTCATCACAGTTTGTTTCAAATTAGACTTAATGTGGACAACAATTGTTATTATTATTATTATTAATTACATTTTTCATGAAAGTAATGTGTATTATATATAATATGCTCTGAACCCAAAAATTTGATTATTTATAACATCCCAAAAGTACTTATTGTCATATGCCCTATTCATACCATATTTATACAATCTTTACATCATGACTCATGCATAGCGTTTTTAATATATATATATATATATATATATATATAATAAAATTCAGTACAATAAAAAAAAACCTATATATTTTCTAAATTAAGCCATAACAGATAAACAATTTAAATTTCAATCAGCACAATAAATATATGGAATGTGAAATACATGAGAAATATTAAACTTGAGGGCATCAACTTCCTAAAGTATTTCATGTCAAATACCCTTCTTGTAAAATCTATACATAAATGTATATATTACTACTTCCTGTGTTTAGGACACATATTATTGGCAAGGAGACCCTGCAGCTGCAGAAGTGCTATTGAGTGGGACTCACTGTGTGGGAACAGAAATGTCCATCCAGCAGTGCCGTCGTAATAGTTATGTCCACTGCCCTCGAGGAGGTGGAGCTAAAGCAGCGGGCGTCACCTGTTCTGAAAGTAAGTCATTGGAATGACAAAATCTGATGTTTGACTATTTTATCTGCATTGAATGATCCAAATTAATAAATCAACATCCCATTTTAGCGGCGCCTGACCTGGTTTTGGATGCACAACTCGTGCAGGAAAGCGCTTACCTGGAAGACAGGCCTCTGCACCTGCTCACCTGTGCACATGAGGAGAATTGTCTCTCCTCCTCTGCCAACCGTATGCAGTGGCCGTACGGGCATCGCCGTCTTCTGCGCTTCTCTTCCCGTATCATGAACTTGGGCAGAGCCGACTTCCGTCCGAGAGCCTCAAGAGAGTCCTGGACTTGGCACCAGTGCCACAGGTAAGGGTTTTACTTCTTCCTTCTGTTTTAATGTTTACAGAATCAAACAGAAGCCTGAGTGCTGTGGGATGTGTTTCCCATACATTTATTTATTTGTGGTGACCTGCCACGATATCAAAACTGACAGATTTTCCAGAAGGCTTCGTCGAATAAACATGAGCACGTAATGCACGTTTAAAAACAAAACCGAGGCGTGAGAGGTTTTATATCACTGTATTTCTGAATGTCATTTTCATTTCATCCTTCATATAAGGCAGTGTTTGTAAGCTCAGAGCTGCTTTGTCTACAGCCGTTACCGGGGAAACCTCTAGTTTCTCATGCTTAAAGCACCTCCTGCTGGCAGAGAATGAGTTGCAATTATTCTTTTACTAAATAGGGTACTTAAATAATGTGGACAGCACACAGATTTAAATAATTCAGGAATAACCCTGACGTATGACACTCTATTTTCTAGAAGAGTATGTGTGTGGTTACATTTCCTTTCAGTTTAGTCAGTCATTTCAGCTTGCAATGAAAAAATGTATTCTTTCTAAAACAGGTCATGGATGGTCAGCAAGCCTGCCGTCATCTTTCAGATTAATTAGCTGCGTTGAGCACCTTCCTTCCCCATTACATGTGTTCTGAAAATAATTGCAAATGCATTCTGCGGGAACAAGGTGCTCTGTTGTGGAGGAGTTATGGGCTTTGCGTGTTCGCAGGCCGAACCTGTTTTATTAATCTTTTAAAACAACACCAGTGAAGTTGGCACTTGAAAGCCATCTATTCAGACGAGCTGAATAAACAGCCCCGTCAGCATAACAACAACTTCCTGTAATGGGTGTTGCCATAGCGGCCAACACCTTCATGTAGGAGCAGTGAGGTCATTAGGCAGTGGTCCATAGTGAACCTTTGTTCTTCCCATGTTGACTAGCCAGCATGAAATACAAGAATTTTACACAATATGGAAAAATTCAGCAAAACTACTGCCGTGACTCTAGGGTGTTGTGGGTAGGTTCCAGCAGTGCTTGAAATATGAATTATCAGACAACTTATTACCAATTACATGATGAGAATTGTAGTCTGTAATGAAATCTAGATTACTCAGTTCAGGTAATGTATTCTGACTGCTCTTGGATGGCTTTTAGATTACTTTTGACTGTATTATCGGAAGGTTATTGGAATCGGCCGATAATGGTTTAAAATGTAAACATTGGCATTATTAAAAATGATACAGATATGCCTTGCTGATAAGACGGATAGCTCATATATGCTATGGGTGTGATAAGTGATAAGATCACGTCAGCAGTGTGTTCATTCTTGAATGTTTCACTCATAATAAAATGATTGAAAAATACACAAATATCATTAAGATACTTGTGTTTCTGAATAAATAAAGCAGTATCAATGTTATAAAAAGTATGTTTTATTTTACAGGCCAGAGCCTATAGATTACATGAACACAAATCACAAAAACTTGTAAATTAAGTAATTTAATTTATACATTATACATTTATTCCAGAATGTGCAAACAAATTATTCTAACAAACAAACAAACGTGTTGGTATCGGGTATCAGCTGACAATAATTTGATATTAATGATATCGGCAGATTAGATATCAGCAAAAATATAATATTATGCATTCCTGCGTTTGATCTAACTTGGTTATAGATTTAAATAGGATTACTGTTGTAAAAACCATTCACTTATATGAACATGTTTGATTCAGGCATTATCACAGCATTGAAGTGTTCACGCACTATGACCTCCTCACACTCAACGGAAGCCGAGTAGCTGAAGGACACAAAGCCAGTTTCTGTCTGGAAGACACCTACTGCCCTGACGGTAAAACACTAGTTGTGTTAAATCTTACATGAATGCTATTTAGTTTATAAAGAAGCCTGTTTCTGTCACCTGTGACTTTTTACGTCACAATTTTGACTTTTTTTTTCTTGAAACTGAAAGTTTACATCTCACAATTTAGATTTTTTTTCTTAGAATTACATGATATAAACTCTAATTTCTGACTTTTTGTTTTGTTTGTGTCAGTTTATATCTGACTTTATTTCTCACAGTTGCATGTTCATGTCTTGAACAGTTCTGACTTGGTAACTTGCAACTGAGTTTATATCACAGTTAACATACAAAATCGCAACTGAGAGAAAAAAGGCAGAATTACCTTTTAAAACAATGTTATTCAGTGATAGAACAAGCTTCCATATGTTTAACGACACATAACTGTTTTCTTTCTTCAGGACTTCAAAAGCGCTTTTCATGTTACAATTACGGAGACCAGGGCATTTCGGTGGGTTGCTGGGACACTTACCGCCACGATATTGACTGCCAGTGGATAGACATCACTGATGTCAGACCTGGAGACTACATCATGCAGGTGAAATGATTCAAACCATATAAACTGTAGAAGATGGCAGTCACAGCACAAACCTTTTTTTACACAGCAGTTTCTCTTTTCAGGATGCAGTTTAGCCACTTTTTCTCTGTCATTAACTCTGGAACGTGTTAATCATCTAAATCACTGTGGGCACTGTGAGCACTTCCGCAGCTCAGCTTCACATGCAGAACCAGCCAATCAAAGAGCCGCTTTTAGGGGCCAATCAAGAGGCCTTTTATGCATCCCAGTCATAAAATATAGGTTGATGTGAAGCTTTGTTTTAATTACAGTGTACCTATGTGCCTTGACCATTTTGAAGATTTATTTGCTCGAAATGTTGCCATGATAGATTTGCATGTATTTTAAGCACGTTTGGCAGATGCTAATTACAAACCGGCATCGGGCTGCTGCTATGTATGGCAGAGCAGCGAGCTGTACTGATCCTCAAAGGTCAGAGCTCCCATCTCCATGTATACTGTCCCATACCAGCCCGACGCTGCACAAACGAAGCCTCTATACCTGATGATCCAAGCAAACCTGTTGCTTTTCTTTGAGTTGCTTGTCTTTAATTCTACACCCAAAATAACCCAATGCTAAGCATTCCCTGCTGGAGGAGCAAAGCCTGCTAGATTCCCATCTATTAGACATGCTCAATTAGGTTCAGAGGAATTTACACCCGCCTGTTTACAGGCACTTTCTCGCTCAAACATATGGTCAGACAGACCCAGAGCTCCACAGTCCAGAGTTAAAGTTGCACACTGTCATTAAAAGCGCAAAGAAAAAAAGATAACCGAGACTGCTCACAAAATAATTACCTTCGGCAAGAAAAATATTTCCAGCATAAAATAAAAGAACTGTGGTTTCAGCATTTTAAAAGTTCTTAAGCCTAGAAGGCATAATCACATTAAATTTCCATAGAATGATGTAGCTCAGAGTTACTCGTTTGACCCCATACCCTGCTTAAACAGCATTTTTTTATTATTATATTGTGACTATATAACTATTTTGGGAGCCTGATTTGGTGGAACCAATTTGTAAAATAGTTTGATGAGCAATCTGATTGCATAACATTTTCTTACAAGCTCCACGTCCTTGTAGGTTCTGCATGTCTGCAACTGTGAAACTTTTACGGTGCTACGATTAAATGACATCAAATGACTAAATATTATGTCAGGCAGACCTAATAAAACTGCTTGTATTTAATAATGTAGTACTGTGTGTACTATATATACAGTACTACATTTAATAATGTTTATTGTTTGTAAACCTATATAAAACATTTATATGTATTTACAAAATGAAGCCGCTTTGAAAACAGCTCGAGGTATAATTAGTATACAAAAAGTGAGTCTCTTATTAATGTTAACCAGACATTTTTACTCATTAGTAATTCCTGAGGGGACCCATAGCAAATTATTCTGCTGCTGGGTCGCCCTACAAATTGACCTCATTACTGAACAGCTCTATTCATTATGTATGTGTGTGTTTTGTCAGGTTGAGGTAAATCCATCGCTGGACATGGCTGAGTCAGACTTTATGAACAACGTCATGCGTTGTCGATGTAAATATGATGGACACAGAGTGTTTATGTATGGCTGTCATGCAGGTATTATCCCCGCAACAATGAACGAACCGTGACATATGTACGTATACTCAAGCATTTGTCTAAATTCTGCTACACGGTTGTTTCACAGGTGATGCCTACAGTGCAGAAACTGAAGATTTATTCGAACATCAGCGTCAGATCAGCAATAACTTCATTTGAGCCCAGTAAAGAGAGGTGAGAGGAGAGGATGTTCATTTCTGGCTCCCAGAAATATGGCTAATTGAACAATAAACTGGATGAAAGATGAGGAGATCTCAGCTGATCTCAGAACAGTCTACCAGTAGCACTAGTGAGTGGATGCTACACCGCTAAACGATTTCTCCATGGCTCTTCCAGATGTTTGGAAATCAAACGAAAGGCTTAGTTCACCTAAAATTAGATTCTGTTATGATTTGTCTTTGTATTTTGTATTTGCCTTTTGTTTTTAAGTATAGTAACATACTGGTTGCCCTTTTTCACACATTTGCAATGAATGGAGACTGGAGTTTATTTTTAGGAACTGTATTTAAGACAATCGATATGTGTATTCCTCTTGAGATTTACTACGGATGTCAACATTTTTAGTAAATAACTAAAAGTGCCCCTATTATGGGTTATGAGAGGTTCTTATTTTGGTTTTGGGAGTCCCCAACAACAGGTTGACATTCATGCAAGGTCAAAAAAACCACTTTGATTTTATGTATATGCATTTATTTTTACCTTTATTTGTTCAATGGCTCCCAAAGATTAAATTTTCCAAACCAATCCAATCTGTGATTGGTCTATTTCATTTAAATCAGAGTTTTTAACACTCTCAAAGCGACACCTAGTGGCAAAGAATGAATTTGGATTTTCATTCAGACCAATGCAAAAAGAGAGTGGGTGATATAATAATGTTTCGTTTTTAACTTCAACATGAAATGGAATGTAACTCAGTGAATCAAAGTCGACACTATCTTTTGAGACACAATAACTTTATACACGGTGCACTTTCAGATGGAAAACTTTGCAGGATGTTTTCAGCTTTGTTAGACACTGCATGAAAGGTCCATTTATAAAATTCCATAATAGGGGCACTTTGCTGGTTTTCCTGGCACACATTGTTTTGTATGAAAAGATTTGGTAAATATTTCTAGTGCATTGTTTATAATTGAAAGATTCAGTCCTTTTTACTTTTCATTGAAAAGAGTAGATACTATATTCCTAAAAAATTCGCATTTTGTATTATGAGTCATATAAATCATATGAGTGTCTCTTAAGGTCAATTCAAGCTCTACTGACAGATTGCGATAAATGGCAACAGATACGCTGGTCAGGATTAGTTTGATCAGTGTGTGACGCTTGTTTTCACCATATTTGTTGGCTCTTGGAATATCTGAGAAGTGACTGGTCAGCTGGTCTGTGTCTGATGGTGTGCTGTGAATTAGCTTTTAGTGGTATACAGGAAATATTAAATAAAGCCAGAATCTGTATTTTTGGGTGAACTGTTCCTTTAAATATTATCCTTTGAATAACTATGACATTGTTTTCTAAGACTAGTTAGCTGCAGTTGTTGTTAATCACCTGATTAACGTAAAACATTATTTAAAATCTGTAGTTCTTGGGACCATGAGACTAGCATTAGAAAATAATGAATTTTTTATTGTTTTCATGTACCCATATATTTATTTGACATTATAGATTAATTGTAGAATAAATGTGTAATTTTAGAATAAATATATTTGTACAATGTTTAATATTTTAATTTGTAACTAATTTGAACTACATAAAAAAAAAAATTCTAATTCGTATTCTGATATACTTTACCTGACATCAAAATTCAGTTTGTTCACTTCTTCTGAGTTTTATATCTAATTTTAATTCTTCTGTTTGAGTTATGCACTTTATTAATGGATGTCAGTATTCTGGAAGAAATAGGTCATTCACTACCATCTTTCAACACACACTTCTGTTTGTTTGTTTATTAACATGTTGAAGATTTATGCTTTCTTTCCAATTTTTAATAGACCTTTTTTATATATAATTCTTCAGTGACTTTCCTGACTCTTAAAGGGTAACAAAAACTGTTGTATATGGTGAGAATTAATTTATTTAATACATTGTTAAACAACATTTCCGGAGTTTGATCATTATTTGTATTAATAAATGCTTGCTAAATGTTTCACTGCTTTAATGTAGCCTATTTAACATGTTCAAGGTTTGGAATTTGTTTAGTATGTACTTGAAGCTTTTTTTTTTTTTACATCTATGAGAATAAAGAGTACGTTATTACAATGTTGCAAGCAGTCCTGAAAAGCATTTATAGTGTAAAGCAGTGATAAAAATTTATGTCCCAGAGCTTGAAATATATATTTTAAAGTAGTGCAACCTTTATGTATACATAGTGAAATAAAACAACACTTTTAAGCTGTACTGTATTAGTTTTTACTTTTGTAACTTTTGCACAGTACAAGACATTGTATAACAACAGTTATTGTGCATGTGATGAACTGACTTTATTCCTACTGTGTCTCTTAAATCCTTGTTATTTACATTAAGGACATCAACTTATGTACTTTCCATTTTCACAATGTAGTGTTTTTTTTAAATATTTGTAAAATCATAATTATGACTTATTCTGTCCCTGTATTGTGTACTTTACTTTCACCATGTTACTCTTGATTTATTTCAACTATGCTTTTATTTATAATTCACATGCTTTTAGTTCGAGTGGTGCATAAATTGATTTCAGTCCCTTATTAACAGCAAACTTTTTGATATGTAATCTTCTGGTGCTAATCGTGCACTTTTCTGTGAGTTTTTCAAGGAGTAGTTCAGATGTTAAGCTTTCAATGTAATTAGCAGTACTTTCAGGGATGAAATATGTGCATTTTCAACTTTGTTCAGAATTATTAAGATCAGCCAGGACTGATATAAATTATTCCAAAAATGATTCCAGAAACTGCAACGTGATGTAAACTCTTCTTCCTGTTTGTAATGGTGTTACAGTAGTAAGTCTATGCAAACAACTGATCTCAAATGTGAATAAATATCGCTCATCACGTCTCATTTAGCTGCCTGTTCTCTGTTTTATGCTCACTGTATACCATGATCCATTGCACAGGGACTCCATTAACAATAAATGTGTGTTTGTGAAAACTTTTCTCTGGGCTTCTGTTTTTGTACCAAATAAATATAAATGGCTGCACATATATATACACACACACACACACATGTAAGATATAGTAATAACGTTTTTAATTTACATTTTCATCTAGTTCCTATAAGAGCTGTGGAGAAAGCTGTAACCACCAGCCTGAGGACATTGCACACATTCAGCATGCCTGTCTAACTGAAAGCATTGGACACTTATGAGACAAATCACAGTTCAGTCCTCATATCAATGTATTTGTCGATTCTGCACATGGCACAGCTAGGTGACACATTATATTTGATCAACGGATGTGTGACACTTTTATGAGAGTATATGGCAGTTCTACAGTCGTTTTTTGTATGGCTTTGTTATGTTCACTGGGAAGGAACTGTTGTATTGCAGTACAAAGCAATAAAACAAGTGAAGCTTGGGTAAAGAATACATTACGAGCTGTTATATTCACTTTCAGATTTGGTTAGGAAGCCCAAGTTATTTTGTTAAATCTTAACTCAATCATTATGAAAGAAGCCTAAGAAGCAGGCCTTAAATGATTTTAATTATATTATTATACAATTAGAATTATAGGTCTGTTAAAAATACACACTTCTAATGTGCATCACAATCTGTATGAAAGAGGAAAAACAAATAATGATGACTTTTGAGAATGGAAAAAAAAAGATCTGACATGATGCTAAATTACCTTACCTTATCACCCATTAAACCATCAGCCTTTTGACTACATAATATTTATAAAAACACTATTAACAAGATATGAAATGTGTGAGAAATGTGTTTGTGGTTTTGATATATTCATATGAAGTTTAACATTTAAATGTCTTTTGGAATTTTAATTATTCCTATTTCATAAAACTAAATGTTTTGCAACGGCACATTGTCATATTGTGTGCAGGTTTTGTGTTATATGCGTTTTAAGTAAATTTCGTTGGTCCCTCACAGTTCTGCTCTGACATTTACTGCGAACGGCAGAACATATGCATTGCCATGGGAGTTTTGCCTGACAATTACAGTTATATATACAGCAGAAAATGAGAGCTGTTAAAAGCGCTGATTATAGGGTGGAATCGGGACAGAGCTGTTTTTCTGCCCATGCCACAGAGACGAGCCAGGAGGCTTCTTCTTAGAGCTCCACAAACCGACACGCATAGAGGGATTATGGGATAGTACAAGGACTGAATACTCTCTAGACGAGCTAATTACCTAGCATTGTTAGCATAGCAAGGTAGATTTGCCAACACTTTGTGGGATCCAGCAGAGGGCAAGAGAGAGTAGTGAAAAAGGTCTAATAGGCTATCTGAAGAAAGCAGTGATTGATTCATATCAAAGGCAGCACACTTCTCTACTATATAATATAGGATGTAAATCCAGATTCACAGTATTATATTAATTTCATACTACACTTTTTTATTATTAAGAGTTGCTATGTCATATGTGTGTTATTCAATAGAAGTTCATATTCATAGAGTATGAGAGTTTGTTTGTTTGCTATATAGGCCTACTATTTAGCAAGGAAGTATACATTCAGATACACCCATTTTGTTGAGCCAATCACATAAGCTGTAAATGTCATGTGATCACTGGAATAAAATGGCAGCCTAACAATGCTGTTTAGTTGATGGCACAATAAAGAAAATGCATTGTCCAAACCCTAGTAAGGTAGTGACTGTCATTTTCAAACTTTTGTTTAAAATGATGTGGTTTATGCAATATTTTTTTTTATCACACAAGTTTTCACTGTCGACTATCAATAGTTTGTTACAGGGGGCCGGTTGCATAAACTTAGCCTTCATAAGACAGTGTCTTCAGAGCTAGTCTGACCAACTAGCAGTTAGCAAAGAGTAATCGGTTTTTATTTTTTGTATTTACCTTAGACTAATATACATTTTTATAACTGAATTTGAATAGCATGCACTCAGTAGAATAACGTGCTGCATATCACTTTTCTGCATACCACAAGCGCAGAAATGAGCATGCGACGTTTGAAATAAAAGTACAGTACCCATAAATAACATAACTGGTCCTGGGTGGACCAACTGAGAAGGACTGCATGAAGGTATGATATTTATTTTAATCAGGAGCAGTTTCCATGTTACATAAACAGTTCATGTTAATCTATGCATTGGCTCATACCAACTTTTTTTTATTTTATTAACAAAAACTATTTTGGGACTGCTATCAGTATTAGTCATATTGATTTGATCACTACAATATTTTTAACAGTCTTAACATAATTTTTTAATTATTAAATAAATTATACATACAGTTGGTACGGAAAGTATTCAGACCCCCATATTGACAGAAAAACACAGAATTGTTGACATTTTTGCAAATTTATTAAAAAAGAAAAACTGAAATATCACATGGTCCTTGTATTTAGAAGAAGCACCCTTTTGATCTAATACAGCCATGAGTCTATTTGGGAAAGATGCAACAAGTTTACATTATATTATAAGTATATTGAGAGTCAATGCCATTTCTGCTCTACAGATGTGACTTGGTATTCTGACAGTGAGGGATAAACACAATTTAAGAATCTTAAGTGTGTCTCCACCTAGCGGTCATTGTTTTAAAATTCAAGCTTTAAGACAGCACCTGGGGGCAAGTGGGGATGGGATGCGTTGGATTCACATGGCATGTACTGTGCATAAACAGTCAGTGATTCTAATAGACATTGTGCTTAAACTATGATAGAGTATTTGCTGGTACATTGCTATGCATTTACTAGCATATTCGGCATGGTTGCCTCTTTTGGGACTTCTAAACAAAATTTCCAAAAATATACAGATTTGGCCCACTACACATTTTGAGACAGTAATGAAAAATCAAAAAGACAAAATCTTCCCTGGGAAAACCCAAATACACAAGTGTTAAAAGACCAGTAGGTGGTCTTTCCTTTAGTCATGCTCTGTCACCTTAAATGTGTCACTACGGCAATATGAAATGACATATTCTCTCCTGCAGGCCTCCAGAAGTCTTATCTCATAACCCTGCTTCATCTCTGAACCTCGCTCACTGAAAGTTAATGGAAACCGCGACAGTGGAGAGATTTCCCCTTTAACCATCTTTCAACTGTGAAACTGTTCCCTCTAGGGTCCTGTAGGAACACGTTTTGTATAGGCTGGGCTTAAACTTTGGAAACGTCACACTCTGTCTCCCTCCACTGGCCTGCATAATTGAAAGTGCTTATGCATGAAGATATAGCCAAGATGGCATATCAATGGCAAATTATATCAAGGGCAGATTTCTTAGAAAAGGGCTTTTCACATTTAACACATGATGTTAAAGGTGAAGTGTGCATTTTTTGATGTTTGATTACAACACTTTTCCTGTCCTAGTGTAATGTGAGAGGCGACATTAAAGAAGTTTTTAAACATCCTGACCAGTTTGACAAAGCAGTCTTCATGAGTTTATGGAAAATGGAAGCTTACTCCCACCATGAAAAAAAAAAAAAAAAAAAAAAAATATATATATATATATATATATATACATATATGTACAAAATATATGTATTTAATGTATAAATTTCATTCTCCCAGTTCTGCTTTTCTGAATATATATTCTAAAAAGGACAAATTAGAAAGGGGAAAGCAGAAAGGAGTAAGGAGCGGCGGAGGGATGCAAAGAATGAGATGCCAGGGAAGGGGAGTTTACTCTCTTTGAAGGAAAACCTCTTAGCTCTGATAGGATGATCGGATAATAAGCTGATTGGGGAACGAGGCATCAGCCATGGTTAATCATTCGTACATGCTTCTCCCAAAATTTGTTTATAAACTTCATGTAAACTTCTCGTGTCAACTCTGTTACCAAACCATATTTTCCCTTTAAATTGGTGGAAATATATCTCAGAGTTGTGTAAGTCACAGGAAATTATGTCACTTTTGCTCACTGATAAGATCTGAAGCACTAACAATTATCTGTGCTCTCTCTGAGAAAATATTTTAATCTAAAAACGTCTTACACCAAGAGTTATTTTTAGAACGTCAGCTCTGTTACCACAATATCAAAAGGAAAACAGAATTTATCACTGATCTTACATTGGGTTATTTAAAGGTCTTTTAATCATTTTCCTTTGTGTCATGTTTTCTTAGCATTTATGCCAGCAAGTGGAGTTTTTGAAATAAATAAAATAAAAGTGTTGATTCTGTTACACTATTGTCAGCATTGTAAGTCTACATATAGGTAACAGAGTTGACGGTGACAGACAGGGGACACCAAATGTACCCGGAATTATAGAATGAGGCACACACTCACACACACATATACTTGCATTTGTGGTTTACGGGGACTCTCCATAGGTGTAATGGTGTTTCTACTGAACAGACTGTATGTGGTATTGTCCTACACTGACCCTACACCAAAACCTACCCCTTACAGGAAACTGTGTACCGTTTTTTTGAAGTTCAACAAACACTGTTTAGTATGTTTTCTAAGCCTTTTGTTTTACGGGGACACAGGAAGTGTCCTCATAAACCATGTTTACGTAGTAGTACCTATGTCATTATACACATTTGTGTCCTTGTAAACCACAAATTCAAACACACACTCACACAAATGTATTTATTTCATTTATTTATGGAGGAAATAAACTTACCTGTTAGAAAAATGACTTTTTGCAATTCTATTTGAATTGATGATCCTGAGGACAAAACACACTTTATCTGTTGCTTGACAAGGCCTTAATACGTACTAAATGTTAATCAAAAGTAATAATTTATTAGGAAACAACAAACAAGGATGCCATCTCCAGGAAGCCAGGAAATTAATCCAGGAAGTTTCTTAACTACAGTTTACATAGCCGCCAGACATCTGAAGTATATGATTTATTGTTATTGCCTCATAATTTCCAGCTGTGATTTTATGATTCAGAGTGATGGTGCTGTCACTGAAACCATGAGAGGGCGGGGCTTTCTTAGCCCCTCCCCTGCTCTCTGAAGTTGTTGTAAGATCCAGTTGTGTTCCGCTGCTGTACTGACCTCTCCCACAGAAAAAGTAAAACTCTATACCGTACAGCTTTAAAACCCTCCATCCTTACCAAATGGCTTATATCAATATTTTATTGTCGGGACCTGTCACTTCCCCCACCTGCCTCAGTTCACTCCTGCTGTTTCCTCTTCCTTTCAATTAACTTGCAATGTGCCCACTTGCCCAAACATATTACAATAACAACACTGAGTACAAACATTATTGTAACTCTCAGTATGAAAGGTCATTCAGACCTGATAAAATTTGGGCCATCATCTTTATTAGAGTCCATAGACCATCCACAATCTGTTCACTGACCATCTGATGTATTGCACACAAATCACCAGAATTTTTTAATGGCATTAAATCCTTAAAAAATATTTTGCATCCGAACAATAACCCAAGAGTAATATAATATAAAATTATATTTAAATATATTGATTTAATATTTATACAGATTCTGTACAGTAGGATATTAATTTTCAATGGCATTTGCAAATATATAAAAGGTATGCCAAATAAGGCATTTTTTTTTTATTAACAAATTTTTTTTGTTTCATTTTTATAATTTGTTTATAATATAATATAAATGTAACATTTATAATGCATTTTCCTAAAATGAAAAAATAGCCATTGGCAGTCATCATCATTGCTTTAAGGACACTAGGAACCTACTCTTGAAACCTAAATGTTTAAGATGGGGATGATGCTATGTCTTCCAAGGATATGCGTGCCCTCCTGACCATGATAAAGCACCATAGCCCTGTGTCTCAATTCATCTTAAGCACTGATAAGCTTAACTGTATGCAAACACTGAGTAAAGTGACACATGGCTTCCTGCAGCCTGTATTTACTGCATACTAACTAAACAGTGAGCAGAAACCCTGTGTGAGCGGAGAGTGGAAAACAGATTGAGCAAGTTACTCTCCAGAAGGCTGCCCTTCAGTTCAGTTCAGTAAATCTAGATGGAAATCTAGCAGCTAGATCTTGTAGAAAGGCTGCAGGAAAAAGTCAGCCAAATACCTTTTGTTCAGAAGTTGTATATCAGTTAGAGAAATAAAAAAAGAAATGATAATTATTGTGTCATTGAAAAAAAACAAAACAAGTAAGGAGTAATAAATCAATTTATATCTGTATATTGCAGATTGTAGATGCTGTGCCTATGGCACAATGACTTGCACTGATCCCCCCATTTTAACCGTGACTTCAGGAATAATTATATTAACGATATCAACCAAAATTAACAAGCAGCCATCTAATTAATTTAAACCGTGGCAAATCTCCACACTCTAATGTGTTCTTAAACAAACAGATATCATGCAGGAAAAAGGCAAATTTATGGCTCGTGGAGAGTAATCCATCAAGATCAGGGAAATGTGTAATTAAAGCGAGGTTATGAGAGATGGACTTGAGTTCCCCTCTCTCGCTCCCCTTGCTTCCTCCTGCTGTCTTATTAATCTCCTCTGTCGGTCTGTTGTTCTGATTATGGATGTCATACAGCAATAAAGCCGAGTCGAGATCAATAATCCTGAAATTAAAAACGAAAGTGAATTTCCCCAGCAGGCCACACTGCTGCTGTTATGGTGCATGAATATTCACGTGGAGCAAAGCGAAGCAAAATCCGCACCCAAAGCTGATAATAATTCCCCACAGGCAGGTGGATCCCGCAGGCAAAACATGCTTGTAAACATTGTAGTGGAACACAATTATCAGAGCCATAATAATGTTCTGTCTGCCACTGCTCTCATGTAGTGGTGATGGGTTTTTACGACATTTCTGATTTTTTAAAAACCTTGATTCTATTCTATTCTATAGACTAAAAACAATGATACGTAATTTTTTAAATGTAAGTGGTGGCAAAAAAATTATTTTAGATATATTTAAATAAAACATTTAGCTCAAGTTAGTCAACTAAATTTAAACAAATTGATTGCAACCACTAACAATTTTGGAAATTGAATAATTTATTTATATTCTATTCTGTTCTATTCCATTCTATTATCTTTATTTATGCCTTTTAAATAGCATTACTCCATTTTTACATGCATTTTAAAAAAGGGATAATTTAACATTTTACTAATTGCATATAAACTGTTGCATGATGTGGCTCCAGAAAGGATGAACAGCTGGCTGTTTCTGGCCTTATTTCAAATCCTGTTTTGTCGGGGGTGGGGGTCATTTTAATGTATTTAATATTCAGTTTTTACATAATTGTTTTTGGCAAATATACCAGTTCATAACTCGTTATAATGCTTCCTCCAGTAGAAGTCAATCCTCTGTTTTCCGCATATCAAAATCCAAATTTGTTTAGAGCTGTTAATTTGTTCGATCTGTGCATATTTCTTAACTTATTCAGACTTTTACACTGATAATGCAATATTATGGACAGAGGAGATATAGAAAGCAAAAGTTTTGAAGTTTAAAAAGAGTGAATTATTACAAACATGCAGCTTTTCACTTCACAATATGTTAATGGGCTGGAATTGTGTGGATTACTTGTGAATTTTCATCAGTTTTTTAGACTCTCATTTTGACGGCACCCATTCACTGCAGAGGATCCATTTGTGAGCAAGTGATATAATGTTAAATTTCTCCGAATCTGTATAGAAGAAACAAACTCATCTACATCTTGGATGTCCTAAAGGTGAGTACATTTTCAGCTATTATTAATTTTGGGGTGAACTATTCCTTTAATGTAAGTTGCTTTTTTTCTTTGATTCATTGTCTGTAGATTAAAAAAAGTTAAAGTTTGCAAATGTTGAAGCTGTCTTGTTTATAATCACTTTCACTCGAATCCTGGGAAACAACAGTACCTTTTCTGCATGCAAAACAGATTTCAAAAAATAAAATCAGTTGATTTCTTGTTAGTTGGAATAATATGCATACTAGAGACAGCACTTAACATGTAACACATTCATTGTATGTGTTCTCCCACAAGAGTAGTCTGCAATGCAAACTTGTGCTGATCTAAAAAGGTCAGCAAAGGTCTTTGTAGACATTCTTGCTCTTCTACTCATCTTCTGTGAAAGACAGAGATTACAAAGATTCATCAATGTCATGTATTCCCTCCTCCAGACTTCACATCCCGTGCTATCCATACGGATATCTAGTCTGCTACTGCATCGCACTCCCCTTTCTCCGGAGATGGACATCATTCCCCTGTTTCCTCTCCGAGACCTCTACAAATCGATGGAAAATTAATTTACAGGCATCAGTAGAGAGATGACACGCTAGAAAGTTCTTTACCTCACGCTGACAGCCCGCTTTGTCTAAACACAACAAGTTATGTTTGGGTTAGCTGAAGGCGGGTCCATCGGTACGAGTGGCCGTCAGTAATTGCACTGATTTATCTGTTCTGACCCTCCCACTTGCTCTGCTCCTGCACGTGAGCGAGTTTTCCAACGTGCACCATATAAAAAGAAAAACATGTTATGTAGTCTAATTTTTCACTCTTCTAATGCATTACATAGGCC
This sequence comes from Enteromius radiatus, assembly GCA_032357445.1. Lineage (NCBI taxonomy): Eukaryota > Metazoa > Chordata > Actinopteri > Cypriniformes > Cyprinidae > Enteromius > Enteromius radiatus. The sequence continues at coordinate 13,973,646 of JAUCMS010000022.1, read as the reverse complement.
ACTTAAACAGCTAAATTTGGTCGTCAGTTCACCGTTTAGTCACCTATATTTGTTCAGTAATTTTACAGGACTGACAACCACATTCTACAATTGATTTAACTCCTGAAAAATTGCAGAGAACAAGGTACTTCTTGGATCGTTAGTCTATACAAAACCCAGCAAATAAGAACAAGCCCTTAATAGCACTAAATTCAAACGTGTACCTCAGTAACTCAGTAAAAAGCTTTATGAGCAGAGGGCAAACAATAAGCCCAAAGATACTTAGTAGACGTGAATGTACATATACAGTAAGTGTACATGGCAACAATTAAAGAGTAAATTCTGCGAAGCATACTAACAAAAATAAAGGTTGTATTGATGATGGTTTATCACCAAATGTAATCTTTGATCTTACTTGGGTCAAAAATATCAGATATCAAACATGCGAGATGACAAAATGTTCACTGTTAAAAAAAAAAAAAAAATCCATAAAATGTATGGTAAAAAAACAGCAGGTGTGGTTGCCAGAATTCTATGGTAAAAAAATACAGTAGCAACATTTTAGGTTTTGCTGTTTTAACTTAAAGGGTTAGTTCACCCAAAAATTTAAATTCTGTTTTACACAAAGAAAACAAAAAATAACATTGCTCTACCATTCTTCTTCCCTGAATTTTTTAGAGTATCACAACGCACTGTATATGAACTCTTTAACGTATTTGACCTAATCAACCTTGTTTACATCCTGGGGAAAGCATGAACATGTGCGTAATCTGTGGTTGTTTACACCAAGAGGAAACCGTATGCTTACGTAGTGATGCTCTTTAAAAGGGTGGAAGATGTAAGTCTCAGGAGAAGAATGTTATATTGTAAATTATGTTATTTTTGTTTTATTTTATTTTTATATATTTTATTTTTGTTCCGAAAATTAACGGAGGTCTTATGGGTTTGGAAGTAATTATGGCAGATTTTTATTTTTTAGGTGAGCTAACCCTTTAAATTTACAGTTAAATACCGTACTTTCATTCACAGATATAATGTTAATATACCAACTTTTTAAAGTACTGAAATCTGTTTTGTACCTTTGTCAAAGGTTCGTTCGTTAGTTCATTTTGAACTAATCTAATGTGACTCGGGAAGAACGAGTCGTCTCGTGGGAGTGATTCGTTCAGTTGCGCAAGTGCATTTGCACAACATCATATAGTTTCTGTAGTGGAATTATTGATTCACCTGTATCGGGAACTGAGCTGGTAAGTGTCAAGTGGTCACGTGACAAAAGAACGAACGACACAAACTCGAAGACTCGAGAGACAAACTAATCAATTCTCTTTCAGGCTCAGGCTGCATCATAGATTCCCAGGTAAACAATGAATCTTTTCTGTTTCGTATAGCATTCACAGAGTAACATGATTACAAGCAGCTTTTAAATATTAACAAATACAAAAGGTGCACAGTATCATTCACACAAACACTACACACCATGTTGGTGAATCATTAAACTAAAATATGCAATAAACATTAAACTAACAAGCTTACAATTCAATTTCAAATTTCAGACAGTCTCCAGTCTCATAAATTTGCATTAAAAACACTTATTGTTTGGGAGTATACCACCATACTATAAATATGCATTACACTTTCTTCCATTCGTTTACCTACATCTTGATGTATGTACACGATCAAATTAAATAATCCAAATGATCATTTTGTGGATTCTCTCCCATATTTAAGTGTGCTTTTCAGTGTGTACGTAGCCTTCAGGTAGTGACAAACCGCATTTACAAACTTTCTACACAGTGGGGGAACAATTAGTTGCATACTTAAATGTGACTTTCTTTTGTACGCGAAGTACAAGAAGTAGGCTATTGACCCGTTAGTGTTGCCAGATCATGCTAGAAAAAGTAGCAAGTAAATAAGAACAAGCCCATAAATAAATTAAATCCAAATGCTTACTTTTGGAAATAAGCCACAAAACAAGAAATCATAATGTGCACCTGCCTTAACTCCATAAACTGGATTGCTTTATGAGCCAAGCTCAAAGACGTAATAAGTGGACATGGCAACACTTCAAAAGCGTGCTCTGTGAAGCAGCCTTCTAAATATAAACAAAACACAATGGATCTGTCAACAGTGGTTTAGTTAAAATGAGTCTGATGAGTCTTATGGTCACTGTAATATTACTTTGGTTCAAAAATAGTGGATAACAAAACAGTGAGATGCCAGAACATTGCTATGATTACCATGGTGTCAATAATTGAGAGTAAGGTCTGCTTCGTACACATACAAAAAGATAATTTAGGGGACTGATTCACTCTCATATTTATATGCAGTTGTCATTCCTGATTTTTTTATATTGTGTACTTTGTGCTAAAGCCAACATTCATATTTAATTTGTGTGCCACCAACGTACAAAAATAACAAACCTTTTATTGGTCAGCAAACAGAAAGTCCCAACCTAAATTATTATTGATGTCATTATTGTATAATGCAATTGTTTTGAATTATTGTATGTAAACAACCAAATATTGGGCTGGTCAGTATGGTCAGACCACGGAGTTAAACTTTTGGGCTAATTAATCTACAAATTATTTTCTTATAGTCTCTGTATTAAGATGGAATATTAATAGGAGAAATGACACACAACCTTCAGGGCATTTGACACAGGGTTTATCTGTGATTCTGATGTGCTGAGACATCTGGAACATTTCTATTCGTCACCAGCTTGTCTGTGCCATGACTGTGGGAATCACTCTTTGATTTCTCTTATTGATTTGACAGATCCTCAGGCCATGAAGCTCTGGCATGGAGAGCAGAGGCAGAATGATGGCCTTCTATGTTTTATTTGCTCAACAAGCAGGATTTCAGGCAATAAAGTGAATGCAACTAACACAGAGAAAAATAATTAGCAAAGTTTGGAAGCTTGTAGGCCAATGGCAGAAAACTTTCTCCATCCATTTATCAAGCGCATGATGGTATAGCAATGCCATGATAGATACAGTGTTCAATGGAGCAGATATCCCCCCTGAAATAAAGTATTTGTCATAGGCTGTTTTTTCAGATTTAGAGATAACTAACGGAACACACAGAAGAGGCTGATATTTTACAGCTCCAGGAGAGCAGGACCGACATGCACCTGTTCTTGTTTTTAGGGAACATTAAAGTGAAAGAACATATATCTGGGTTTGTGTCATGGAGTAAAACCAAAATGTTAAACTAAAAATATTTTAATAACTTGATATAAAATAGTACATGTATATATATACCTACTGCTCAAAAAAATAAAGGGAACACTTAAACAACACAATGTAACTCCAAATCAGTCACACTTCTGTGAAATCAAACTGCCCACTTAGGAAGCAACACTGATTGATGATCAGTTTCACATGCTGTTGT
>JAUCMS010000022.1:13953664-13967016 GCA_032357445.1 Enteromius radiatus | reverse complement strand
GACTTTAATTCATTTACTTTAATAAACACCTTAAACTTACCTGCCTGTCTCTTCCTCCTTCCATGTGAGCGTTACAATTATATATATATATATATAATTTTTATTTTAAATTCTTTTGCATTGAAAATTTAAAAAATTGCACAACAATGAAATGACAATGATTTCTAATAGTATATACAATTTTCTTATATAAAATTTTACTGACATTTGATTACTTTTAAATACTTTAATATTTTGCCAAATCTAAGTGCAATTGTGACATTGTTGAGATTCTGAAACTCTAGCGAATCGAGTCTCTTTATTTCTCTTTATTAATACTAAAGTTCACTTCTCTGAGAATATTATTTTGCAGCACAATCATAAATTAAAGTAATGCAAAGGGGAAGTGTGTGTTGTTTCAGTGTAGCTCAATCCCTCTGCTAAATACCACGAGAGAGCTCATTCAAAACTGTATATTCCCCTTATTTCCTGAGATCAGCTATAAAGAACAAACACTATTAAGCTCCCGATCAATATAGGGGACATCACCTCTGTTATCACACAGCAAAGTAGATTTATGCTCCATGCCATTGGAAAATAAATCACATATTCATAGTTTAAATTAAAACAGTGAATGATGGTGTTTAGACAGAAAGAGTGAAAAAATGGGCATACAAGCAGATTAAATATTAGTGCAATAGACAGGAATGAGTATTAAAAATAAGCCTCATCCCATTTTGGGAGTTTTTTCCCCTTTGGCAATTAAAGGGCATTTCTCATATCAGAGGAGGGTCCAGTTTAGAGTGCTTTACTTGCTGAAATCCTATAAAATAAGAATCTAATGAGTGCGTTTACATTTAGTAGACTAAAGGGCAAGCGAGGTGAGCCAAATACTTAAGGGGATAATTCACCATAAAATGAAACTCCTGTCATCATTTACACAACCTTACAGCACTGCAAACCCATATGGATTTCTGTCTTCCTTGTAACATTGTGTAATGATAATTTTTTAAGCTGGCCACCCTTTACTGACAAAATAACCCCAATAAAAGTGTCATAAAACTATTCATACATATGACTTATGCTACATTTCAAGTGTTTTGGAAATATATTATATATATAAAGTCTGTGAGTTCATACATGTATGGCAAAAAACTTGCTACTTTTTATTTACATATCCTTCACATATATAGATTGATTGATCAGTTTAAAAGAAGAATGCTTGTGAACAGCACAATGTACATAAATAACTAAAATCACCTTATGAAAATCAGCAGCATCTCATCCAAACAAAACAAATACATTAATTGCTTTTAGCAGATAGCTTAGTTGCAGCTTACAGTGCACTAATTAACTCTAAGTGCTTTGTCACATTTTCTGGTTTCAGCCCAGCAGGACTCATTTTGCCAGTGATTCTTAATAGGATCTGTATAGATTAGGCCTGTAATGTCACGCGTTGTGGGAGCCAGTGATGATGGTGCGTTTGAGGAGAGCAGGAGACACACGATGGCATCCATCAGCTGTTTGGTACACTGAAAGCCCACAAGATTCTGCCAAGGACATTGCATTGTGCTGTCAGAGGAAGGTGATGCATGGATTTGCTAAAGGCTAAACCAAATTCTAGATCCAAGCAGGTGCTTTTCTCTTCTCAAATCTCAAAGGTATGGAAATCTACAGAGAACAAATCATAATGGAGCAAAAACCCAGCATTGGAAAATGAGAACAGAAGTAAAGGATACTTTACACCACAGAGCAAACCGGCTTGCTTCGCAAAAGCAAGGTCAAATGGGACACGTGAGGCAGTGGTGATGGCATGCTAACTTTGAATTTCATTGGCGATGGGATCACATCAGGTGTCTTCCAAAAGGTAATTGGCTTCGTTCAAGGATGGCTGGGCCATTGTGGATTATTTCTTGTGGGGGTTTAGAAGTTCTTCTTGGAGATAGAATGGGTCTCCACATGTATGCAGTGCCTGTAGTGTCAAATGATGCTGCGCTGGTCAAAATGTGCTGAATTGTAACAAATACAGAATGAAATGCAAAGGAAGACAGAACATATGGAGCCTTAATTAAAGTTTAATGATTTGAAAAGTCCTGCTTTGTTCAGAGAACAAGATGCTAAACCTGAGAATAATTTAGTGTTAGCTGTCCTTTCTGTGCTTGGTAATGCTGTTTTCATACAGATTAATTACCATCCGCATGTTAAAGTCATAGTTTAGTTTTAACCATGTTCTCAAGTGTTAGATATACGTGTGTAGTCGCTCTTGGATCTAATACAGTTACTAAAGAAACTAAAAACTAAACTAACTAACTAAAGAATTTTACTTTTATAATTTTACCTACATTTTTGAATAGAATTTTACTTGATGAGATTACAGAAATAATTTTGTTGGCATTAACTCAAACTGTAATTCCCATCATGCATTGTGTTGAACTGAATTTAGAAAGTAAATATGTAATGTGAAGCTTAATGCCATCTTAGGTGTTTTGAGCTAGAATAAAAATTGTTAATGTAATGCGGTTTAATGTTGTGCAAACCATGTGTAACCCCCCTGGGTCCGCTTCCACCACAACTCGTCCTCGCTCCGAGCGGGTCTCGAACCCAGGTCGACGGCATGGGAGGCGGGCGCTCTAACCAGGAGGCTAAAGGCCATGACCTCTAGCGTCAGTCGCTAGAGCGCCTCTTTTTGAGGTCAGGGGAGTGAGGTTTACCTGCACAGCACTTACTCGCTTGCCTCCGTTACACATGTCTATTACTTTAGAATTTTGTGGGTGAGTGGAACTATGGTTTGATTGATTAATTGTTTCTCCTTTAGTGCCAAATGCCTATATATATATAATTATTGCATGTCTTGCGTTTATCTAGCAATAGTTGTGGGTCTTGTTGATAACAAACTTCAACCTCCTTTTCCTAACATTGGGATCTAGCAGAAGGATATTCAGAGCAGAACGATACTTGATTGTGATTAGTCAGCCATTGCATTTAGTGGTCAGATATTTCTGAAAAAAAAAAAAAAAAGATAATTGTTCTGGGCAGCAGCACTGTAAGAAACCAGTGTTTCATGTCCTCTCCATCATCTGTATAAATAAGCTAGTAAAATAATTTCAACACAAATCAATATTTCATGCTCATGTATTATTTATTTGTTACAAAGAGGGACAAAGTACATTCAGCCAGTGATTATTACAGAATATCACCACTTCAGTGTGAAACAAGTCCCCTTTGCTTTGCACTGATTTATTAGAGAAGATAGGCTACATATCTTAATATTTCAGGTTTCTAACATCAGAAATCCAGGGTTTTTTAGCGTTAGAGTTTTTTCAGCTGTTGATAATGAACGTTTTTGGACTAAGGAGGAAGTTTTGAGATTTAGGGTCCAGTAGGTTTTCATAGTAAAAATCCTTTCATCTTAAAAGATTAAGGAACATTTAATTCCTTTTGATGTGACCTCATTTAAAGATATACTTCTAGCTTGTTTGTGCGATTTTACGTTTAAATATGAGCCTGAGGTTTCTTGCTGTATGAGGTATTGTTAATGAACATTTGTTAAACCAGTGGTTAAAAAAAAACCAAAAAAACGATTGGGAAGATGCACTTCTTCAAATGTCCAAGACAGTAGATGAGCCATCACCAGACTATAAATGGCATGGATCCATAAAATGTTCTCATAAAATGGTTAAATGATCAGAGTTGCAATCATTACTTTAATTAAAAAACCCTCTTTTTAAAGAACATGGTCGAATGCACATAATGCAAGATAGATATGTAAGTAACAGATTTTTCTTTTTCTTCATGTTTACGCTTTTAGCTATTCAAATTGAAAATATTTTGAATATTAAAATTATTTAAATTCCTGAAAATAAGATCCTCTACTGTGCGTTAAACCCGTGCTTATGAATTATTAAGTAGAAAGCCTCAGGTAAGTGTCCTTCAGCAAGCTTAGCTCCGCCCTCCATCGCAGACATTGGTTGTCTGTTTTAAATATTCACCGCAGGGGCATGTAATTGGATGTATTCTCACACAGCTGATTTCATAAAGCAAATTCCGGGGAAGTTGTGTAAAATCACTAAGAGACATACTCAAGGTCCACAGGGAATCTCTTAATCTATGAGGAGGGAAGTCATTTATGAGAGGCGCTGGACTTTCATTCATGTAAGTACCGGTGCTTTTATGTTTGCCGCAGCGTCTTTGAAGTTAAAGCGGCTCCTTTTATCTGATCTTTCACTGCGCATCTAATTAAATGTTCTCAGCCGATCAGATGAGACGAGACAACTGTATTGATAAATAGTCGGGAGATCATCAGAGAATGGTCGGCTTCAGGTCCATTTGCTCATATTTTTCTTTATTTACTTCAATTGTTCTGCTACATCGGATTTTAAGACTTTTAAACAAATACGAAACATCACAAGAATTTGTTTTTCATTTGTTTCCAGTATAGTTTCAAGCATTAATTGCATGCGTGCTTTGATTATGATGAAAACAATAATAATAATAATATCATCATTATCATCACAATTAATAACAACAACAACAACGACAATTAGTAGCTATTAGTATTAGTTATTGGAGTAGCCTACTATTGTTACTATTATTAATTTATTTTCAAATATATTTAATTATTTTTTGTTAAGCATATTTTGAAACTTTATTCAATTCAGGAAACCTCAATCACTTTCATTTAGACCCAGGTTTTTTTTCTTGCTTGAAAAGCTGTATATTTTCACTAAGTTTACTTTAAAGCCGTGTCTTGTTGTAAGATGAGAGATGCTTGAGGGTCTGACTGTGCTGGTGTTTGTCGCAGTCCGATCAGAGACCTGAAATGCATGAGTACACACTCAAGATGAGTGTAAATATTACTTACGAGGTGAAGGTCACAGGCAAAGAGAGTTCACGGTTTAGTGTATATTGTGATATATACTAGTGTTATTGTGTATATACTGTATATGACATTGCAAACTTTGATTTAATAGTTGTATGAAACATGCAGGGAGAAATGTACATATGAGACCATAATGCATATCTCTGTTGTAACTGCAGTAAGTGTGTTGTGTGATGATAGCTGCAGTGAGATGAAGCTGATCGCATCATTTCTAGTCAAACTGCCTCCTCAAGATGCAGAGCTGCTGCAAGGACAGATTCACCTCTTCTTGTAGTTCCTCTGCCTGTCTGTGTCTGGATTTATGACCCCATAGCTGTGAAGACTTTTTAGTTTGGAACACGTCCAGCTCTCACCTCACCCGAAAAGCTTTTACATCATCATATTACGATGACAGATGACAGTACATACGGTACTCTCTGAGCACTGGTGTTCCACTGCCCTTATCCAGCCCTTTGGAATGTTAAAGCCCTAAAAACACTAAATAAATTACAATAAAATGACATGTTTACTCTGCTTTTACTGTTTTTGCCCGGACTGTTTTGCACTGAGTTATTAATATGAAAGAGGTAATGCTAGTAATATAGGACAGGATAGAACAAAGTGACAACCTCTGCTTGGGCCTTTAATCAGTCTGGCTATGTACATTCTGTCATCAACACTCAAATTATCAGTGTGCTCAAACCTTTGGTCCAGTAATATGACTAATACAATGCTTATATGAGTGCTTTGATTACACTTTCATCTCAAACAGCAGAGCATATATTAAGACAACCTTAATCTAAATTAATTACATGGCTTTGATGTTGAGTTCAGTGGGTTGATTAGTGGAGCAGAGACATGCATATTCCTGAAATTGTGGCTGCAAACGCATGCACTCATCTCTCTCTACTTTGTGTTTCTCACCAGCATGTCATCTCTCTTACTTTGCAACACATATGGCTTTGTTGGAATCCAGATTTTGGCTTTTCCCTATAAACTGAGAAAAAAAAAAAATCTACATAGACAGCTATAACTGTATCCATATAAGTGTCTACACCAAAGCACTGCAATCTTGTTGCGTTCCACTTTAAATACTCCAGCTCTTTAAATGTAGACACTGACTGACATCAATGTTTTATCATTCACAAGCTGGAACAATTTTTTAAAGTGATTCCAGTGATATCATTCCTTTGTGACATTATTGTTATAGCTCTGGTTGGACTCTGTTGTTCTTTTACACTCAGAACTATAAAATTATATTAGCATCATTATAGTTAATTTTCCACGGTATGAATGGGCCTTTGTAAAAAAATAGAACCCGATGTATTTTGTTAATACAAAGGAATTATCCATATTAAATTTTCTTTTATCATTTTTAAATTATGCATTGCATTAGTAGTTTAGGGTTAAATTAAATGTCTGAAAATGAAAATACCTTTTTTGTTTTTATTATTGTCGTTATTTACTCATCTCATTTAAAACCTATGTGGAACACCAAAGAAGACCTTTAGCAGAATGTCTGAGCTGTTCTCTTCCATACATTAAAAATGATTGGGGACCCAGACTATCAAGATCCTAAAATGACTAAAAGGCCATAAAAGTAGCCCATACAAATATTCCTCTGGCATCGTATATTTTGTGTTAATCTGCCAATTAAATTGAAAATCTTGCTCCTTAACTACTTTCATTGTATGTATAATTCCATTAATTTATGGAAACGTTATTTCTGAATGTTCTTCAATTTTTTTCATTTTATTGTTGTGCAAACATTATGGGAATGTTGTTTTGAATGTTCTCTAAGCCATCTTAGACGATGTCCATCAGAAAAACATTCTGTAGGTGATGTGTTTGAATGTCAATGTTTCTGTTCTAACTTTTTGAAAACGTTCCCCCCCATACATTTGAGTGAACATTCTAATATCAACTACAAGAACATTTGCTCTTCAGTTTGAGAGAACCTTTCCAGAACATTCTGAAATTGACATTCTGCTGTTTTTTTTTGTGTGTTCCATTAAAAAGATATGAGGGTTTATAAACTAAGGTGTAATTTTTACTTTTGGGTTGACTTATCCTTTTACAATTAAGACTAAGGCCTTGTTGTCTGTTGCTGTGCCTGCATTATAGTGGCTGAACGGATAGATAATAAAGGTGCAAGGGAGTTCTACAAGTTAAAATGTTATTCAATGATTGATAGATAGACAGGCAGACATACAGACAGACAGACACTTAAATGGATATACTGATGGAGAGACAGATATATAGATAGGAAGTTCACGTCTTCATACTCTTCGGCACATATGGATTTTGCCGTCTTAAATGTCTGTCTCATGTGCAGTGAAATGGATTCTACTCTCAGATCTTAATTTGGTCCATTCTGACCTGTCACATGTCTGAAGTCTCTGTATTTATGTCTCTGTGCTGTGAGTGTAATGCTGGGAATGTAATTGCCTCTTAACACTGTAGAAAGCAATTCAGTCTCCTAAAACTCAGTGAAAGTGGAATATCTCGATTGTGTGGCTCAGTTCAGGATGTTTTACAGTTCCTCTCACTTGAGTGAGTCATAACCTCATTGAATGCATTTTTCACAGATCAGGAGGTGAGCATGACTATGATCTTGTCGTAGTTTCCAATCCAAAGTTTTATTTCTTAAAAAAAACTTTCACAGGTGACAATGTCAGCGTGGATATTACTGCTCACTGTGGTTGTTTCTGTGCTGGGACTGTCTTGGGGTCAGCGGACTGAACCCATGTTTGCCTCAGTAACTCAGAGTGTTTTCCCGCCGGACTATGAGAATAACCCCACGCAGCTCAACTATGGCGTAGCTGTGACTGACGTGGATGGAGACGGAGATCTGGAGATGTTTGTGACAGGGTGAGTGTACTAGTCATCTGTTTTCGGCAGGAAAATGAAGCAAAGCATTTATGACTTTATGTTTCTCTGGAGAAAATACTTTTATCAGTGTGTAGAAGTTATATGGTGCTTTTGTGCTGTTTGATTGAGCTTACATTTATGCGATATTGACACCAAGCAGATACACTGGCCAAGAACATTACCTCAGTTTGTGGCTTAAATGGGATATTTTATAAGATAAAACAAATGTCAAAGCAATTCATTGGGATTATTTGTAAACCATTTGTGAAATGATTCGGATCTCTGTGAATTCGTGTTGATGAAAATAGATGTAATTGGAGAGTTCAATGTTTTGTTTGAGCTGTGCTCAAGAATGAAATTAAGTGCAACTGACAGAATCATATCTCTCGGGAAACTAGAATCTGTTTTTCCTTCTATTAAATGACAGCCGAGGTGGAATTGTGGGATTGCAGGTCAGTGAAATACACCAACAAAGATGTGCCTTGTTGGAAACTGAAGACAAATAAATGGAATGTGGATATACTTTAATCCTTCAAGGCATGTTTTTATTTGATTTAGCTTTTCAGGGAATATATCTTTATTAAATTTATTCTACCCCGCTGGCTTTGTTTTTTCTTGTTTTAAGCATTTTTAAAGAATAAATCTAACAACAACCATGCTTAAAAAGAAGATGGGATATTTTGGGAAAGTAATATGCGATATAATAGATCTAAAATATGAAATATTTAAATATATAATTTATATGAAAGGTTGTACTGCAGAACAAGGTATATCAACTAAGGATTTTAAGCTATGGCCATATTTTTGATGATTTGTTTGAAATAAATAACACAGCACTGCCTTTTTTTTCTCTAGCTACAATGGCCCAAATCTGGTGCTGAAATACGACAAGTTTAAGAAGAGGCTTGTTAACATCGCGATTGACAACCGCAGTTCTCCATATTATGCACTCAGAGATCGACAGGGCAATGCCATCGGAGTGACAGCATGTGACATAGATGGTGATGGCAAAGAGGAAATTTACGTCCTCAACACTAATAACGCCTTCTCAGGTATGAAACGGTTTCCGAAATGAGGCTCTGAAGGAAATGCTACAGTAAATGGATGTTAGTTTCATGTAAATTGTTCCTGTCGTTTCATGCAGGGAGAGCAACGTACACTGACAAGCTCTTTAAGTTTCGTAATGGGCGGTTTGAGGATCTCCTAAACGATGACATAAATGAACATAGAGACGTTGCCAATCGTGTGGCTGGCCGGTCAGTCGCATGTGTGGACAGAAAGGTAACACTTCTACTAAGTTTACTTCAAATTAAAGCTTTGGGAATGCTCAGTGGTAGAATTATTTTTCTCACTAAAACCAACCCTGCTGAAAAAAAACCCAATAGAACCCAGCCCAAAACACAATAGAAGATGTAATGGATTTAATGGTTATTATGGGAATTGTATTGTATAATGGTGTCTGGTATGTGATGGATTCTGTTGGTGGGATGTTAAATCCTATCGGAAAAGTGGCCAAAACACACTACAAAAAGGAATTTTGGAATGGTTTTACTGGAAAAAGTTAATGGTTCATAATTGTATTTTAATGGAATTTCTGTGATGGTTTCTATTGGGCTTCTATTGTTTTTCTTTTTTTTGCAGAGAACCAGATGTTATTTGCAGGGTAATCTTTTCAAAGTTAGAATTAAATGATATGGGCTGTGTTTTCTTCTCCATTTCAAAAGCTGAATTATGTTTCTTGATTATTTATTTCTTTTTTTGCATTTGAATGTTTTCCTTTGCATTTGCTTTTAGTATCGTCCCTGTGCTCCATTTTTAGATGGGGAACCACAGCTGTTCTCAGAACTGGTTTCCATGTTAATAAAAAAAAGTTATCTGGTCTTTAATAGTCTTCCTAAGACCTTCCTCAGCACAAGAAATGTTTACACATCGTTCAAATTCTTTTAAAAAATTTTATTTGGACAGTACATTTGTGTAACATTACTCATTTAAAAGTAACGTTTCCATGTTTGAAAAATGATTAAAAGATTCCCCTACCATTAATACAACAACAAAAAGTTTTTTAAAACATTGAAAAAAACAGGACAAAATAGTGTTTTTGTAACTTCCTGGAAACGTCAGCATAACGTTTCCAGAACATGCAGTATATTTCGGCTTATTCTCATCTCTAAAATGTTAGACACATTAGGCACAGACTAGAAATCGCTCTTCTTGAGTGCAGTCTGTATAAAATGATGTTTAGAAATACTGATGCAGTAATCACGAATGACTGAAAATCATGGAAAGCATTTGGGAAGACTGTTAGAGGAAAATGCAAATAGTAAGTTGCAGCCCGAGGTATGTATTGATCATCAACAGAATTGCAGAACATCAGCATGTGGAATCTGAGGGAAAGTGACTTCTTAAGGGTGTTGAGTGACTGTTTATATCTCGTTACTGTCTGATCGTTTCACCCTGAAATCCTCTGTGGCCATCATTTGCTGTCCGCCATTATCGTTGAGTCCTGCCCCCCCTTTGCCAACCAATATGATTGTTCACTTCCAGCATTCTGTAGTATTTGTCTCTGACACCGAATCATGTGCTGTGATAATTAGAAAACGCAAGGCCTCATTTGTTTCTTTTTGTAAGGAGACGTAATAGGTGGGAAGTGCCGCCTTCATTTGTCTCGCTGCATGTAGGTTATCAGAGCTCCCACCGTCTGACCGCGCTTCACTGGTACCTATAATCCCAGACGGCATGATGAATGGCCAAACATGTCAATGATTTGTATTTAGTCCAAAACACAATAAGCTGAACAGCATATTTCCGCAATTACTTCTGGACTGCGTGCTGTTGTGTGGAGCAGTCAGCGGTGAAGGATGCTCAGTAATCCTGGGGAAGAGTTGCTAGGGATTGAAATGGATTTTTTCCCACCCGCAGTCATTTGACTGGGCTGATGATAGTGAGACGGTGCTGCTTAAAAGTCCTTCATCAATGATTTTATGATTTAGATGATTTAGGACCATGCGTATAATAGGTTTAGAGAGAAACAAAAAAAACATGATGTATTTGGAGTTCGGTTGGGAACCAAAAAATCGGTCTGTCATTGGATACTATGTCAATCCACAATGGAAACTTCCACAAGTTGAAATGAACTGCTGATCCAGACTGTTGAGTTTGCCTAATGTATTTCTACAGTAACAACAGTCATACAAGCTCACAAGCATCTGGTTAAAATATGTATTTATTTAATTACATTTAAAATATGATATTATATTATAGTAAAATGAACTTTATCACTTGTACACTATGAATCCTCTGCAGTTAAGACGTTTATCAAATCGTTGCTTCCTGCGAAAATATGAGTCTATGCAGCATTTTGCTTTCTGTGGTGAAAAAGTCCTCACATCTGAATTAAAAGGGAATATGCACATTTACAAGCAAAAACAGTCCAAAACTGGTCTGAACAAGCATTTTGGTGGACTTTGATGTGAGAAGATAACAGGTGAAGAAAGAAACATTTTAATGGACCAGTATGTTGGCCAGGTTTGATGCTGTATGCACTCTCATTTTGATGGCACCCTTTCACTGCAAAGAATCTATTGGTGAGAAAGTGGTGTGAAAGTGAAAATTTCCTACAAAGAAGCTACCTCAATGATATAATACCAGTAAACTATTCGCTGTTCGCTTTTAAATGGAAATAATGGGGTTTCCTATGGGTACTAATCATTTTATATAATTAAATACAACATTTGTATTAAATAATACAGTTAAACCCTAATTCATATACAGGCTTCTCTGAGAACTGTGCACTTTGACTAAAAAATGAGTGACATCATCTTCCACAGTTGTAAAATGACCCCTGTATATTCCCTTCAGCTTCAGAGACATTAATATTCAAATGCACTGTGTAGTTTTTCTCTCCTTGAAACCAAAGTATTGTCATTTGTCACTTCAAAATGGACAGGAAGACACATGGGCCTGTTTCTCTAAGGAGATGGATTGGTCTTCACATTCACCCATCTTCATGGGTTAGTGATTACCTGCATCATGTGCTTATAGCAGCTTTCCCTCACAATAATAAATAAAAGACAAAATTGTACAGTATAGTCTGTAACAAAATAGTTTTCTCTCTCAAATATTGGTTTAATAGTGCTAAAGACAGAGGAGGTATATATTTAGTTAGTTAGTGCACAAATGACTAAATCCTGCTACAACTAAATTACAAACGAAATCAACTATTGTTAATAATGTTGTGTGGTAATATTTGCTTAATAATAATAATAATAATAATAATAAATATTTTTTTTAAATTGCTTAATGATGCAATAATAATAATTAACCCTAACTAACCCTAACAACTTTATTTATGTATTTATTTAATTAGTGCTCAAAGGACTAAATCCTGCTACAACTAAATATTGTCTATAATTTTGTGTGGTAATAAATGTTTAATATTATTATTATTTAGTTAGTTAGTGCACAAATGACTAAATACTGACTAACAACTAAATCTTGTTAATATTGTTATGTGGTAATATACAGTATACATAATAATACTAATACTAATAATTATTATTATTAATTTATTTAGTCAGTTATAGTGCACAAATGACTAAATACAAAAAATATGTTGTGTGGTAATATTTGCACAACAACAACAGCTTTATTTATTTAATGTTAATTGGGTGGGAAGTTGTACATTTTAAACCTTTCAACCCATAATTTTCAACCTACAAACCTTTTGTGAGTTAGTACAAATATGCTTTGATGGTATTAGTTCCCCGTACTTTGCTTGCCCTTGTTACTAGTGAATTTCTGTAAATCGAATTCTTAATCGATAAACAGAGCATGAAAAACATGGAAATCATGACATTAAAACATTAAAGCATTAAAGCTGCTAATACATTCTGGGGCAGCATCTGTTTTAACTCCATTATGCTTTAATCTGCATTTTCTGACCTGAAGTGGCGGTTATGTAGAAACCAGAGAGCGTTTGACATTTTCATTGTTGTGCCTCATTAGGATTCTGGTCACGAGCTGCTGATATTTATATACTTATGTATATATTTCTTTATTTCACCATTTCCATGCTGTTGGATCGTGGGTGTCTTTATTGAAACTGTGTGCGTAAGTTCATTTGCTTGGCTACTTCACTGACTTCATGTCCACAGGGAATCTTTCTGATAATGGGGTGTGAAATTAATATCCAAGGGGAGGCAGTTGAAATATGTGTGTGGCGTGTGTATGCAACTGTATGTGCATGAGTGTCTCAACTTATTTCTCTTAAGTTATAAGATCGCATAAATGCTTTTCTTTTTTTCCCCTATGTTTAATAGATCTTTACTGTGAGAAAATGATTTACAGTATATTAGATTTTCCACAAATTACACACCACTGCAACTAACGATTTTTCCCCTAATTGAGTTTTATACTTTATGGCCCCTAATAAAGTTAGTGTACTTGTTTACTAAAGAGACAGCAGTGTCACTGATGAAGATCATTTTTGAGATGAAATATGAGGTATGCAATGTAAATCAGTGCCACCTATTAATGCCAAAATCAATTAATTTATGCAAAAAGTGTTTTTAAATTAAATTAAATTAAATTAAATTAAATTAAATTAAATTAAATTAAATTTAATTTAATTTAATTTAATTTAATT
>JAUCMS010000022.1:13943125-13953564 GCA_032357445.1 Enteromius radiatus | reverse complement strand
ATTTAATTTAATTTAATTTAATTTAATTTAATTTAATTTAATTTAATTTAATTTTATTTTATTTTATTTTATTTTAACCATTCTGCAACAACACAAAATATTATAATAATTTGCTACAAAAAATTACAAAATAAATGTAAAAAGTGTGAAGTAGCCTATAGAAGCATAGAAATATTTGTATATTGCTTTATTTAGAATTGTGAGTTTTTATTTTTAAGTTTTTTTTTTTAATTGTTTATGAGATAAAACATTATTCCTTATTCCGTATCAATACACACTCAGTGTTTTTATCTGTATTTTTATGTTTTAGGGAACAGGCCGTTATTCCATCTACATTGCCAACTATGCCAGTGGAACTGTAGGCCCACATGCTCTGATTGAAATGGATGAAAGCTCAAGTGACCCTTCCAAGGGAATCATTGCACTGTCAAACGTGGCTGAGCAGGCCGGAGTCAACAAGTTCACAGGTGCGCGTCCGCTTATTTATGAATGCATGAGCAGGAGTGTGTAAGTGTGTGATGATGTCAGTGAATATATTACCCAAGACTCTTTAACGGCCATGAGCTGTAGGATCCAGGTTTTTTGCCTTGTGGATGATTTACAGTAGAGCACAGTGCTCATATCAGCTTTGAATCACTGAGTTATAGACAGTGTTTATCAGCTAAAGCAGCCAGTAATAGAGAGAACAGGGTCCTGGACGGCAGCGCTGAGTAAAGAGATGGAGGTTTTCGGCCCACTCAGCTGTTTACAGCACTGAAAGTCATGTGAAGGCACAAGGACAAGTGAGCCGTATTTCAGCTCTGACTTACTCAATGAAGCAGCCATTCCATTAATCACTACGAGGAGAGCAGGGCTTTGGACCACCGTTCAGAGCGGTTTCGGAGAGCACTCTTGAGAAGAGTTCGAGCAGGACAGTCTCAGAAGGGAAAGCAACAAATTTAAGCTTTTGTGACATTCTCCACTCACTATAGAGAATTCTGTCTAAGTCTTGGCAGACTTGACATTTGAATGACACAAAACATGAAACGGCTTCAACCACAAAATAAAATAAAATATTTTTTTAAATATTTGATTCACATGTTTAATATTTTATTCACATTAAATACAATAAAACATTCACATTATTCTCATTTAATTCTCATTATTGTCTTTAATTATTTTAAACACAATATGTTTCTTTCTTTTTTTTACATAATGCATATTATAATATATAATATATATTTAATATAATGCATATCATAAAATATTTTTCTTATTGATTTTATATTGTTTTATTCACATATTTCTTTCAGATTATTCACATTATTATCAGATATTTAAATTACACAACATTTGTAATTTTTTTAAAAATTAGATTAAATTTAAATTATTCTTAAAATTTCTTATTCACATTAAATACAATAAAATATTCACATTATTGTCTTTAATGATTTAAACACAATGTTTCTTTTTTACATAATGCATATTATATTGTATATTACAAATTATATAATGCATATCATAAAATATTTTTCTTTTTTATATTTTATTTTATTTTATTTTATTTCTTTCAGATTATCCACATTATTATCAGACATTTAAATGACACAAAACATTTTTTTTTATTATTAAATTAAATTAAATATGAAATTAAATGAAATTTGAATCTGTCTGCATCAGTATAAAAGGTTATTGTTACGCTTGCGTGTAATCCAAAACACGAGGAGACACGACGGAGCAGTTTAACACATTTAATATACACAATACTGAAGATACTTTACACACAACATTAAACCAATGAGAACGGATGAAAACTGAGGGACAGAGA
Organism: Enteromius radiatus; assembly: GCA_032357445.1. NCBI lineage: Eukaryota > Metazoa > Chordata > Actinopteri > Cypriniformes > Cyprinidae > Enteromius > Enteromius radiatus. The sequence continues at coordinate 13,951,757 of JAUCMS010000022.1, read as the reverse complement.
GCAACTTATAAGGGGAAGGTAATCAAGGATAATTAACAAGACAGAATAAACCTGAGCAGAATAACTAATTACACAGAACTAGGTCACAAGGGAAAAACCAAAAACACAACATACGTAACAATTTAAAACAACTAATTAAAGTTGATCCCTCTCCCAAATTTCTGTTTAAATGTCTTTCACGCAAATATTTATCATTAAAAAAAGCCTGGTCTTGTCGGGCTTTAAGAAATAAAAGCATGATTGTCTTTAAAGCTACTTCAAAACATGTGCATCGTGAAAAGCGCTATACAAAAGGAAGAGTCATCTGCTGCTGTAATTCAACTAGAGGTCAGAGCTGTAGAATAGTGATCGCCATGTAAGATGTGTGGATGTAAAGCTGGTTAAATGCACGTTCACACTCCCTGTAATGTGATTATGGGCAGTCAGAGTCTGTGTCAGCAAAAGCAGCAGAGAGCCGCTGCTGGGGAAATGAGCTGGAAAGCCACTAACGATTTCTGCTGTGCATTTGGTGATGATGGCCATCTCTGCTGTGTGTTACAGGCGGACGGGGAGTCGTGGTCGGCCCAATCCTCAGTCAGACCCTACCTGACATTTTCTGTGACAATGAGTACAGCCCTAACTTTCTGTTTCGCAACAACGGAGATGGTACATTTACAGACGTGGCGGCACAAGCAGGTAAGCAAGAGCTGGCACCTTTCTTTTTCTTCTGTTCATTGAGTTTGTTAGTCTTTCACAGCAAATATGCAATGATATATCTGTATTTTTTGTCACAGGGGTTGATGACCCGATGCAGCATGGCCGTGGAGTGGCGTTAGCAGATTTTAATCGGGATGGGAAGACTGACATTGTCTATGGAAACTGGAATGGCCCGCATCGCCTGTTTCTACAACTCAGCAATAATCGCAAGCAAAGGTTTAAGGTGCAGGTTTTAAAATCACTATTTATTCTTTTAGCTGTAATGAAAATAAAAAGGGGTTTTACTGCAGTGCTGGTCAGGCCGGAAACTTTAACACAGTTACTTATGTATTCAAAAACTGGTGTTTTTCCAGGAAAATCTAGTTATCGTTTTTTAATTAGATGTGAATATGCCGAATGGTAGGTTTCATCTTTGTTATGCAGAACTAAACGTGATCCCTACAGTACATTTTGATCTGTATAATTAAATCCTTCTGAGAGAAGACAGAGGATAAAATAATACCATCTGTTGTCTGATTAGAGTGTTCAATTATTCTCTAATCATTGTTCTATTGTTTGCGCAGCAACCTGGCTCTCGTTTCATCTGGTAAAGCCCAGTGATTGTAATTAGTCACAGTAAGATCGAAGAACCTCTTTATTTTCCTGATACGTACCCAGGAAGTTTTATAAATCTGCTGATAGCTTGACTGAATCAAGTCTGAATGTTTTGAGATTTTTCTTTTTTTGTATAACCTACTTTTCGAAAGTTTGGGGTCATTTCTGATTTTATTTTTAATAATTAATATATTATTTCAGAAAGGATAAAAGGCTAATTTGATCACAAGTGCCGATTGAGACTTTTATATTGTTACAAATGATTTCCACTTTAAATAAATTGTGTTCTGTTGAAATTTCTGTTCATAAAAGTATCCTGAAAAAGTATGTTTTCCACAAAAATAATAGGCAGCAGTTTTGATTAAATGCAGCTAGGGAAAAAAATGAACAGACCCTATAATGTAGTAGTGAATGATATTTGTTAATGTTTTGATAGAGTAAAATAAAGCAATATAGCTACGCTACAAAAGGCTAGTGATTTTACCACAGCTTTTATTAAACAGTGACAAATGTTATGACAGCCATATAAAAACAAATGTATATAGCTTAGTCTTAGATTACATTTGAGTTTTGAATAATTTGATAAAAAAATAAAGTGTCCCTATTATGGATTATGAAAGTCTGAATTAATTTCCATAAACCCTTTTCCCAAGACTGTGATGACATACGGTCATCAGCATAGTAAATCTTTAGAAGTTTTCATATTTGTATTTTATTTTAAATGTATGTACATTTATAACACCATTATTTTTATTATATTACCTTTGCATCAAATTACAAAAAAAAAAAGTTAACCCATGACGACTTCAGCTGCGGAGAAACCCGGAAATGTAAAAAAAGGTCCATTCCACAATAAAAGCAGCATTGTGTGAGCTCAGTGATGCTTTGTTTATAGCAGTAACCAGGGAAACAGCTATTTTACCGCTACAAACGCGACACCTAGTGGCAAAGAATAATGTATCAATTTTATTTCAAGTGAGCGGGCAATATGCTAATATTTCATGTTGACGTCAACATGAAATATCTTGGGACTCGTTTTAAAAATGACTCATGACTCAGTAGAGTTGACTCATATACAATACACAGTTTCAGTTTTCATTCACTTAGAGCTGTGTTACATACTGCAGGAAAGGGCATTTTAAGCTCATAATGAAATTTTTAATGTCTTTTAATGCCAGATTTTGTTGGCAAATCTAAGAACATTGTGATTTCCTCTGAAACTCTAGATGAGACATGTGAGATCACTATTATCTTTTTAAGATAAAACTGAAATGCATAAGCATCTCAATCTGGTCTTTTTAAGAACATTGCTGTCTGGGAGAAACATTTGTCTGCTAATTTTAAACTAATGGTTTAATTTGGCTATATGTAAACAAGCCTGTCCTTAAATAAATAGTAATAATTGAAGAAGTAATGAAGCCCAAATATTCTGCATTTATTTTCCAGCAGTAGTAGCCATGAACCTTTGGCTCTGTATCACCCGAGTGTGTCAGGTAATTGTGTTTGGTATGGATCAGCGCTGTGTGTGTGTAGGTCTTTCTCAGCTTTAGTTTGATCCCAGTGTTAGAGGCAGTGATTGGCTTCTTTAGCGCAGAGATAAATGTCAGCAGGAAGCTGTTTTATGGGGGTCAATTGTTGGGTTAATGTCTCATGGGAGACCTTACTGAAGGATTTGTGCATCAGCGTAGGATGTTGTGACCTTTGCCATGTATAATTACAATGTGATTAAGATGCTCTGTTATTCCGTGCCTTAATTAAACTTTGGCTGAACAAGCAAACCAGCTAGTACAGATCATGTGTGAGTCATAATAAGGCTATGAATAAGGCATAAATTCAGACTATGAATCTCTGTCTGGCTGTCTGTCTATCTATATTTATTCTAACTGAAGTTTACTCTTTCATTCTTTCGTTCTATCTTTCTATCTGTCTGAGATGATCAGTATTGTGTCATGTTCAGCTGTTCCTCCTCTGTTGGTTCCTGTCCAGAGATGGCCATCACCTCTCCTTCAACCAGACAGCAGAAGGTCACTTCATGGGCTTTCACCTGCAGGTTTTATGAGCCCTATAATTAAAATTAGGGTTAATACTTGAGAGGGTGCCGGCTTGCTCAATAACTCTTCCATGACTCGTTGCTGCACTACTGAAGCGCGACGATAGCAGTTACTTTTCTCTGCTCCCACTCCCTGAAGTTTTTAGACTGTGATTTACCTGCAGCTTAGATCTTTATGTCATAGATATCATACATCTGACTCTCCAGATCTTAATGCTGATGATCTCCTGTCAGCAAACATACTTTCCTGTCCCAGTTTAATCTGTAGAGATGACTGAATTACAAGGAAGACGTTCTTCTGTTGATTTTCCCAAGTGAGAGTGTGGGGTTTCGAATTTTGATATGCTGATATTCTCTGTATCAGGACATCGCCACACAGAAGTTTTCCATGCCATCTCCTGCTCGCACTGTCATCGCAGCCGACTTTGATAATGACAATGAACTGGAGGTTTTTTTCAACAACATTGCCTACAGAGGACCTTCAGCCAACAGACTGTTCAGGTGTGTACTGTACTGATATGCATATGGCTACCTCTATTATTTTTGCAGAACACTTAAAGGAGACACTCTGGTTTAGATTTTTTAAAATAGTATTTAATAACATTTTTTTTTAAATTAATAAAATAATGGCTTTTAAAATATAATTTTCATTTGTTTGTTTTTTTAGGTTTATATTTAAAAAAAATCTAATATTAAATTAATTGTTGATGTAATTCTTATAGTTTTATTACCAATAAAAACTGCTGCTCACTATTCACTTTCATTGTATGGAAAATCTAATATTAATTTTATTTTATTTTTATAGTTTTATTACCAATAAAAACTGCTGCTCACTTTTCACTTCCATTGTATGGAAAAGAACAACAACCATCTGATAAAAACTTTGTCCCATAGAAGATATTATAAGTTTGATATAAACAAAATCTATACTTTCATTAAAAATAATACCAATTAAAAATCAATGTAACAATGAATGTACAGTAACCTGTCTTGGATCTTTTTACACATTTATACAATTGCCTACTTGATCCAAATGACCTGTATCATCATTATGTAACAGAGTTATTTATTTAACATTTACATTTTAAGGTAGGAAATAATTATGGAAACTCTCTATTTTGGGGATTTGGTGGTAAGCCCAGGCTGCACAACAAGCCAGCAGGTCCAACTGCCAGACCACAAACAAACCCAGTCCAACCACAACTCTACCTGATGGGAAATTCCCCCAACATCCGACCTCACCCGTTACACGATGGCTTTCTAATGAGAAGACTGGATGTAGCATTAAACAGAACATTGTTTCAAATTAGTTTCTAATCCCATACTCAAACAGTCTGGACCTCGGGTTCTCAGAAAGCAAAGTCTTAAGCTTTTTATATAAAGAAACCTTTTAGTTGGCGTTATTAGTCATCAAAATATAAAGTATGAACTTGCAGCCCTAGAAATGTTTTAACTGAATCAATATTGCGGGGGTTTCATGAGCCTGTAAATGAATATCTCCTTTGAGACATGTTGTATAACATGCAGCTGACAAGGTACATTTGTCTCTGACTGTTCCTTTGTGTGGAGCTCTCTCAAGCCAAAAGGCAAAGTGAGTAAGTAATTAATCTTTACCATGGCAGAGTTTCTCGGAGAGAACACGGAGATCCACAGATCGAGGAGCTGAACATCGGGGAGGCCGCTGAACCAGAGGGACGGGGAACCGGTACGAAGGGTGGTTCATTCCATTCAAATGTAGGACTGTTTATTTTGTTATACAAATAATAAATGTAGATTTTCCCCTTAAAATAACTTGAAAATATTCAAGCTTTTCATTTATTATTATTATTATTATTTTATTGTTTTAATTTAATACTAACTTTAATTAATCCCATGACAGTGTCTAGTGTGCATCCTATCTCTGTTTGACATGGTTACTAAAAAAAAGAAATTAATATTTTTATTGAATCAAAACAAAGGCACTGATATATTTTAAGATCAGTCAGTGCAAGTTTCTTTCAGTTGAAACAGCGCTACATTTACTAGTTCTAAGCTTAAGCCTCGTCTGTGAAACCGGGGGTATATTTAACTTTTTTTTTTACTTTTTCTTCATCAAAAAATCCTGAAAAAGGTGTGATGGTTGTCAGAAAATATTTAGTGGCACAACTGTTTTCAAAATTAATAATAAGAAATGTTTTTTTGATCACCAAATCATCATATTACAATGATTTCTGAATGATCACGTGACACTGAAGTCCATCGCTACCATCACAGAAGTCAATTACACTTTGACAATATATTAAAACAGTCGTTTAAAATTTTTATAATATTAATTTTATTGTTTAATGCATTTTTTTCTTTCAAAAACATTTTAAACACTTTCTGAGCATAAACCTGTAGTGTGAATACAATATTGAACAGTAATGTATTTTAACTGGGCACACATATAGTAATAGAAGTATAGAAAGGATGAGTTTTGGTGTAGATGAACAAACAACTAAACTGTGCAGTGATGATGGTTGAGTTGATCTCTAAACCTTAATCCTAGTTGTCTCCTCTCTACCACTAGATGGCATTATAAATCCAGGTTTGTGTGAAACTGTATCTTGGGTCATTTACTGACATTTAGAATCGAGTGCAGTCACCACTCAATCTGAATTATCATCATCATCATTAGAAAGCCACTTTATTAATGTGGAACTGGTCTAAATGTACAATTTAATTTTTGGTATTCATGCATAATAACATTCGTTACAGCTGTGTCTGAGTATAATGACCTGTATTTCAGGAGCAGCTGTGACTGATTTTGATGGAGATGGACAGCTGGATCTTCTGGTGACGCACGGGGAAAGTGCAGCTCAGCCCATCTCAGTGTATCGAGTCACTCAGGTGAGGACGTGTTGAAGACCAGTCAGACACTTTTAGGCTACTTATTAAATGTTTTGTGGAGAAATAAGTTACGTTTGATTTTAGTATCAACTTCGTCTCAAATGTTTTTTTTTACTACTAGCATAAATCAGATAATATGGTTTAGGAAGAATTTGATTTCAAATTCTCATACTTCTGTTCTGGCTAATGTTCTTATCTCTATATTTGCCATTTTTAGGCATGCGTCATGATAGCTTAGAAACAGGGTGACCATGCTTGCTCTTTTCATAGGATTCAAAATGACCAAGTTTTGGCTTAATTTTATTGCGTGATCTCTGCATATATTAAACCACAGGTAAAAAGTACTTATTTTAACTAATTACTGTATTTAAGCATCTTTTCAGGTGCTTTGTAGTTTTACAGAGTATCAAAAACGTTAGCAACTTTTACTCTCTAATCTCTACTTTACCACATTTCTGAATAAGTATCTATGCTACAAAAGAAGTGGTTTCGCCAACTACAGGGCACTGAAAGTACTATATCTTGTGCATTTCTCCCTTACCCAATCTTGTCAACGGGTTACTTTATGACATGAATGTGAGTTCCTTAGCCAATAGCTGTGAATCACAGGTGTTTTATAGGAGATGAGGACATGACTGCAGCTGGCAATGAGCCCCAAACCAGCACATCCGGTGCAAGAAAACGTTGACATTAATTTTTATGAATCCCTTATACTGAATAGACTTTTTTTTGGTATTGTTTTTTGTATGAATGTATAATAGATTGACACATTTCATGTATAAATAAGTGATTGCTCAGAAATCAGCTCTTTTTTTTGTTGCATTATCTGTGCCTTGTCTTGGACTTTTATGTCACTTCCTGTCTCCCGTAGTGTTGGTAGTCAGTTTATCTTATCTTGTTTAGCTTGTTAGACTCCTGTGTATATACAGCCCTAGTGTTAAACTCTTTGTGAGTTGCTGAATGTAATGGTTATCTTGTTGTCTGTAATCCTGTTCTTGTTGCCTGTTTGGCTTATTGTTTGTTTTAGCTTTTCCATGAAATATCTGCACATAGATCCTTGCCTCTGCCTGTTTTCCCTAGCTTCTCCACAACATTACAGTTTTCTACTGGTAAAACGGTATCTGTACATTTACTTAAGTATGGCTTTCAGGTACTCTTTACACGTCTGATGTATGCATGAGGTTCTGTGTAGATCCCACCTTCTCTCACCACTACTGGTTGATTATGTACATGCCTAAACGCTATTGGTCAAACTACTTTTCAGTCATTACCCTCAGCAAGTATAAAAACAAAGCCGAAAGCTAAACATTGTAGAAAATTCCTGATCAGGACATAAAAAAAGAGGATGCATGCTCATCCTAAAAAGAGTATTTTGTGTTTCTGGTTTAAGTTTAAGAACTGAAAGTGCTGTTCTGACATGGAGATTTAAGTTGTTGGTTTCTCTTTACAGGGCTCATCTAATAAATGGCTCAGAGTGATTCCACGCACACAGTTTGGGGCTTTTGCTCGTGGGGCAAAGGTGATAGTCTACACCAAGAGAAACGGCCCTCACATGCGCATTATAGACGGAGGATCAGGGTACTTGTGCGAAATGGAGCCAGTGGCTCACTTTGGACTCGGTATGTATTTCTTTCCCTATAAAGCCTGCCTAAAAAATCACATTAAGAAAGGAACAGCTATGAAATTGACCAGACCTGTAAAATATCTATTTCATAAGTGCATCCACCGTCTCGGAAATGTTCAGGGTCGCCGAGCAGCGGGAAAACAAGCGTTCGCTCTGCTGACTCATTACAGAGAAACAATTATGATGTAACTCCAGGTCATGTTCAGCGGGGGGGGGGCTTCGGATCTCAGTAACATAATCCTCCGCATGGAGGCCGGTTCCTTGAATATCCTCAGACTGAGGGTCCAGAGAGAAGCCTGCAGGTGCAGAAGCCAGTGGCAGCAGACCGGGACCTTTTCCCCATGGCTCGGCCATGTTACAGATGCTTGGAGGCACATGGCTTCATCTGGGAGCTATTGGACAGATTTGTGGCAGAAATAGGCTGCCAGCTGGAAGCTTGGGTTGTTCTGAATGTGCTGTGAAAATCAAAACGATAGCCATCAATGGTCACTGGATCACCCTGATGGCTCGTAAATATGTGTGTACGTGTTCAGGCCTCTCATCGATGTTTCTTTCAGTAAGAGTGTTTGCAAATTGATCTACAAGACAAGTCCATAGTACAGTTTATGGTATCAGATTATGGAAGTCCAATATTTTCACACATTTTTATAATGCAATTGTGAATTTTTTTCTTGAAATGGCGACTTTGTCTAAAAAAAACCCTGTATGATATAATATCTAACATTATACTATGGGGCCGTTGAATGCTTGAATCTGATTGGCTGACGAACGTTCTGAGGTGTGCAATTATTTTCAGGGAA
>JAUCMS010000022.1:13908846-13943025 GCA_032357445.1 Enteromius radiatus | reverse complement strand
TCTCTCTCGCTCTCTTTCTAATAACTTCATTATTAACTGCATTAGTCTGCTATCAACGGCTCAAGCCTCCACTGCCAGCTTTAAAATGACGTTTTGGAACTCGCAAGAGTCGTTGGATGAGATGCGGAAGAAATAATCCTACTCACAATAGTGATTTAAGTAGAAAAACTGGACGAATCCCTTGAAATATATCATCTGATCAATGTCTTGAGGTGTGGCAACCGTAGTATAAGCGGAATAATTGACTCCGGACCGTTGATTATTAGAAAAATAATGCATACCCGAGGTTATTCGGATACACCCGATTATTCCTTACATAGTAACTTTCAAGTGGATCCTTATTTCTCTCTCAGTTAATATCTTATAATGCGACTCTAGTTCTTAATAATGTTCTCAGTTTTGTTTCAGATTAAACAAATTTGTTTAGTGATCTAATTTGTTAAATAAAACAGAAACGTAATTCTTCAGATTTCAGATTTATATGTTTCTATAGATTATGTTTAACCTACAGTAATTTTTCACTTTTTCGAAGAGTTTTGAATTTTCAGATTTCTTTAACAAAAACATGCCATGGTATATAAAACATAAAACATTTTAATATTTTTATACTAAATTAATTAATGTTTTTTTACATTAATTTAGATGATTAGAAATTTCAAATGTTTTGATTTCTCAGACAAAAAAGGTGCTTAACAAAATATGACATTTTTAAAAACTTCTACTTTTTTTTTTCATTTTAAAAGTTTAGATTTTTCAGACAAAAAAAAAAAAACCTCAACAGAACAATTGTATACCTCAACAGAAAAATTATGATTTTTTTTTATTAATAGATTTTTTTTTATATATATATATATATATATAGACATTTTTATATTTTGTGTATTTTGATTTATCAGACTAAAAAAGATGTCATGGTAAAATGTAAAAAAAACCCCAGAAAAACAATGTATAAAATATACTATATTTAGTTAGTGTTCCATGGTACTTTTTGTTAGTGAATATTAGAAGTATTACAGGCAGTTACCTAAACTCTGCAATCATCAATCATTTTCCACATGCTGAATTTGAAAATTGCCTTTATTTAATAAAAACCCGACAGATGCTCAGTTGTCCTCTCCAACTAAACTGCGTCTTTCAGAAACCGCTGGTGAAATGTCATGCTTTTTGTCTCTCAAGGCACCTGAGCCAGCGTTGGTCCTGCCAGGAGCCCTGTGGATCTGTTTACCTAAGAAACGTCGCTTTAATTAAGAACTGGGAAGGCAGTCAGCTTCTCTCCTGCTTGACTAAAGGCTATAATGGAAAAAGTCTAGCGCCCACCCTGTCCCTCCTCATTTTAACTCCTTTGAAGTTCTGCCTTCCTCCTCCACCACATTCATTTCCAATGGATGATCTCTCCTTCCATGATCACTATGACAGTCTCCTCTAACGGCTGTGTTAATTACTGTCCCCTCCGTCTGTGAGAAAGTGTCTCTGACAATCAGATTGAAGGTTGTAAACGGATGCTTCTGTAAACCTTAAATGAAGTGCTTTCCAACCACCGTGCCATTTATATGGCTCCTTATTTCAGCCACCGAACAACAGACAGATTTCATCGGTCTGGCATATGAGAACCTCATTGCTTTAATGCCTCAGTGACTGCTATGCCAGAAACTCTCTGGCCTGTGAACCCCACACACCGGCAGTCATGAGAAACCGGTTCTGCCGACATCAAATGAGACGTGTTCAGGCCTCGCTGCTCACGACGCTGCCCACAGCTGAGACTGAACGCATTCTTGTGCATTTGTTTAAGAGTCTACGTGGTCTGTGCCAAACCAGAGCCTATTCCAACCTGGCTTTTGCCGAGAAACTTCTTGGGAGGGCCCTTTCTCCAGAATGGTATTTTTCCATGGAGAGCTGTGCATTAAGAAAATAAATCATTCATTATGTCTCCTAAGCCTGAGGGGAAGTTATAAAGACGGACTGTTCGTGAAGTACTGAAAGGATTGCTGCTTTCCCCTGACAGGGAAAGATGTGGCCACCAGTGTGGAGGTGTTCTGGCCAGATGGACATTCTGTGGCAAAAGCTCTGGAGCCCAGTGACATGAACAAAGTGATGGAGATCTATTACCCTGAAAATGAGGAAGAGGCGACTCAAGTAGGGGAGATCGAGGTACCTACCTTTCATATTCATGTGTTCTTCTTTATTTGAGGGGTTTAATAGTTGTACAAATACTCTTTCTTTTCACAGTGTGGACCAGGATTTGAGGTCAATGAAAATGGCCGTTGCACGGGTAAGGTTTTTTGACCTTTGACCTCCCATAGGCCTAAATCCCATAAACATACACACACACACACACACGTTTGCTTCTGTGAACTGTGTGGACTTTCCATAGATTTCTATTAATCTTATACTGACCAAAAATATTTAAATATAACCTCTTTGCATTGTTACACCTTTAGATAAACATAATTTACTATTTTTAAAGGAAAACTCTATTCCACTATGTTCATCCCTTCATTTAGACACCACTATGCTAGCGTTTAGCTTAGCTCCATTACTTCCTTAGGATCCAAACAGAGTTTTCCCTATTTAAAGATGGTTACATGACTAGTTACACGAGTAAGTATGGTAACACAAAATAAAACGTGGTGATTTTCTAAGCGGATAAAAAAGATAGCTGTAATGTATGAGCCATACACAACCCAATGAGACTTTCACTTCCACCTGTGCTACAAGCAGGGGAGTTTTCAGGAGTGATGATATTATTGGCCCGAGGTCGAAGTGCTGCGATTAAGAGCATGCACTGAGACGGGAGAGATATGTATCAACTCGTTGAGGGAAGAACGTAGTAGAATATGGAAAATGGTGGTGGTTTCCTTTTATAATTTTTTTTCTGCAGGCTGGTGCCCACACAATGTTTTTCAGGTTTTGCTGTCCTTGTGGGGACATTTAGTCCTCACAATGTAGCACAAACAATATAAATAAGTTGTTGGGTATCAGGGACATAAATTTGAGTCCGACTTGGATTATAAATGTAAAAAAATAAAATGGAATAAAGGCCATTACTATGGTGACATGCTAATGGAAAACTGTGAGTCAAGTCTACTTTGTGATTCACATACTGTTTGATAACGTGGTGCAAAGCAGTCCAAATCAGTCTCTCATGAGGTTCCATTTCAGTTAGGATTTTGCCTTTAATAGGAATCTTCCTATAGGCAGAAGACAGCATGGCAACTCAGCAGGTTTTGGAACAGAAATTGTGTCAGTCATCATGATTTTTGGGTAGCAGGAGTGACTTCTTTGTTCCATGCACACATAAAGTTATCTAAAAGTATTCACTCCCACAAATAAATGTAGTTGTCACTTCTTTAACTTTGTATGTTTATTCCACTCCTCTTCTTTTTTAGACCAAGATGAGTGCACACAGTTTCCATCTGTCTGTCCCTCTGAGCGCCCCGTCTGCACCAACACCTACGGGAGCTTCAAGTGCCGTGCAAACAAGAGGTGTAACCAGGGATATGAGCCTAATGACGAAGGGACAGCATGTGTAGGTGAGTTGAGACTAAAGCCAGATGATTAGAGTGGATTGATGCAATAAGGAGAGCCTGCAAAAAACTGTTTGCCCTCATTTCACAAAGGTAGAATTTCACTTTTGAGCTTTGGAGCAATAACGTCTCAGACTGTGCACAGATTTACGAAGATATCAGAGTTTGCAAGTCAGAAATTTCAATATGAACTAAAATATTTCTCACTTACAAGACCAGTACTATCTACTATTCTTATTTTTCATCAGCTACTAGCTAATATTGTTATTTTTCATCAGCTACTTTCTAATATCTTTAAATTTAAATTAATTTTTGAAATATGCTGTACAAAAAAACTTAAGTGTAGGATTTTTCAGGAATAATTCAAATACGGATTTACTAATAATAATTACAAAGATACAGTAAGCAATACACTAAATTATTAATTAAATTATATATATATATATATATATATATATTAATATAATCATACAACAGTAGGTTGACTTCTTTGTTTGTGCACTACAGTAGAGTCTTGTTTGTTGCTTTAGCAAGTTGTGTTATGTATTTATTTGTTTGTTTGCTATGATCATTACCATGAGATCTCAAAAATATGTCAGATTGTGCTTAAATATTCAAAGTGACCAAATTTTTACTATGAACTCAAACATTCGTCCTAATCGCAAAGTGAGTTTACAACTCAACATTCTTATTTTACTTCAACTATTGTATATATCATTCTGTTTTCATTTCAGGATGATTAAGATTTATTTTAAATGGTTTTCATTCAGAAATTAATAAAAATTCAAAATTACAAAGATGCAAGCAACTAAATGAATTAAACTATTTTTAAAGGGTTAGTTCACCCTAAAATTAAAAGTAACCCATATTTTGCCAGAATTATATAAAAACATTTCCTTGCTCTTTCAAACTTTAGAAAGGGAGTAGGCAGGTGTTTTTCTTCAACTGTCCAACAGTAGTCAAATAAATCATGTGGATCCATAATAAAATGTGCTGTGAGGATTGAATAAAGGCCTCCTGTAGCAAATCTATGCATTTTTGTAAGAAAAATATCTCAAACCATGAGATCCTCAGATGTTATAAATACTTCTTTCTCACTTCTGCTGAGTGTTATTTGTGCAAGGGGTTTTGCTGGATGATGTAGGACAAGCACCAGTGATTTGTAACAGCAAAATAAAATGCTGGTCACAAGTTCGAAACACAAAACGAAGATTGTAAAGAAAAGGGGAGACAAGTTTTCCATTGGTAAACTAAGAAAACTTTTCTTCCTTTGCTCCTGTAAACAAACTCCCAAGACTAGCATGTCTCAGAAAACTAGAGACTTTGGACTATTGAACTGAAACACCTGCCTACACTCATTCTAAAGCTTGAAAGAGCAAGGAAAAATGTTAATATAACTCCGATTGGATTCATCATGTACACCTGGAATGCTTTGTGGGTGAGTGAAACAGGCTAATTTTCAGTTTTGGGTGAACTAACCCTTTAAGTGGATTCTTAGTTTTGGTAAAACATGCTTGAATATTCTTCATTTACAATGTCAAAAATATTTTTTTTACAGTGTAGTTTGCTTCTCTTTCTATTATCTCTGCAGCCCAGGTGGCTTATTTTGGAGGAAACAGATCCTCAGCCTCTAAGCGCTTGGCTTCCCATCTTTGGCCTCTCGTACTAACTCTTCTCGCTGTATTTACTGCTTGCTTGGGGGCATGAAGGGCAGTGCCTCCCCTTTCCTGACATCTCTTCCACCCTACTTGGTCTCTGATTCTCCACTTTCCTTTCGTTTTCGCACTGAGGTGTTTGGGAGTCAGCTGTAAAATGAACTCTTCATGGACCTGTCTCTCTTGCAATGTCATCACTTACAGACCTGTATAAATAATGCTTCGCTTTCCACTCGGGAACCACAAAAGATCCCTGTTTTTCAGATAAAACAAATATTCCCACACAAAGACCTTCATGTTCATCAACTGTGATGTGGGATAAGATTGTAATGATCTTTACCGTGTTACAGGCGATTATGTGTTCTAGCGCATTCAGTCTCAAATCGGCAACTGTGTGTTAGCAGGTTTTCCAGGAGAGCATATGCCTGGCCATCTGTTTCATGCAAGGTTGCATTCCTTGTGCTCTGAATAATACATTCACGAGAGATTCGTACTGTAGACTTTTGACCCTCAACAGTACTCACGACAGCCCTTGGGATTGGTGCATGTTTTTGGCATGGATGAATTTAATTTAGCAAAATGTTGTTCAGATTTCTACATATGGGATTTCACAGTGATCTAGGTAGCTGCAGAAACATAGACCCAGACAACATTGTGAAGTAAAACTTTTATTTCGAAATATATTTGACTTTTTCAGCTTTAAATACCATAATAGAAATATGCCAAGGTTTCATTTGAGTGTTGGTTGTTCATTTGACAGGATATTATGTATTCTTGTTTAATAATTTGCTATGACCATAACCAAAAATTACTTTTAAATATTTTAATTATTTAACAAATAATAGTTTTGTGTGAGAAATAAGCAGAAATTTATAAACGTGCATATTGTATAGAATTTGGGAATAGAGTTATAAATTTGGGAATATAATACAAATAATTTGGTGTAAGAAACAATGTAGGGAAACAATTGGTAAAACTTTAAGATGTCCATAATACTGAGTAAATACCTAGTAGTACTTAGTAGTAGCCATTGTACTTACATAATACAACATGTATTTACCTTGTAACTAAGTTATGGAACAGTTTGTAATTATGTAGATGTAATAGGCTGCTACTGTTACACATTTGTGACAGACCAAGTCTGTTACACAGCTACTTTTGTAATCTAAGGATTGTCAGATATGTGCAAATTATAAATACAAGTATTCATTTTCTAATTACATTATAATTACAGAATATTACACAGGCATAAGCTACTTAAAATAAAGTGTATCAAAATTGTAATTAAGTCTACTTGATTTGTATCTACACTGCACACCTACCTGCAGCATAGTCTGATTTAACCCATTAGTACACAACTTAAATACATGCAATACCTTTCTAATTACATTAATGTCACGAATGAGACGGGAGACATGCGGATCCATATGCAGACTCACAGGTGAAACACAAGCAGGTTCGATGATGGCAAACGTGGATGTCAAAGGCAAAGACAGCAGAATAATCCAGAGTTCGTAACAGTGGTCAGTCGATCGGCAAACGTAATCCTAGGGGCTAGGCGAGGTCGATAATCCGGGTCAGGCAAGGTCACAAATTTATAATAAGAGTCCGAAGATAGCAATGGAGACAAACACAATGGAAACATGGAGCTGGAGTGCCATCCAGTGGCTTTCACTGGCACCTCCAGCTGAACTGTTACAATTATTACATCACCGAATATTACACAGGCATAAGCTACTTAAAATAAAGTGTATCAAGATTGCAATTAAGTGTAACCGAATCAGTCAGTAGCTGCCTGTTACATCTACATAATTACAAATTGTAATTACAGGCTGTTTCATAATTTAGTAACATAAGTACATTTTATTTAATGTAAGTACAATGGCTACTACTAAGTACCTTATTAGGTAATTACATGGTATAATGACACCTTTAAAATAAAACTCAACTAACTCATTAACTTTTGAATTAAACATTTTTCTCAAGTCAACTATTCATTGTAAAATGAATGTTTCAGGCAAATGATTTTTATCATTTTAATGCTGTTATTTATTTTTTAATTGAACATGGAAAAGAATCTTCACAAATCTTTTTTGCTCATACATAGACATGACCTTGCCTGTCCACAAAAAGCTAAAAAAAAACAAAAAAAACCCCAAAAAACCCCAACATATTCAATAGTATACGTGCAAAGATCATTTTGTGTAAAGAACAGACCAAATTTTTGGTCATTTTTCAATGAAAAGTATGGTCTGTTCTCACACAAAGCTTGCCAGTGGCTTCGGAAGTCTGAAAAGATAGCACACAAATCATATGGACCACTTTTATTGTGTTTTGTTTAGGTCCTTTTAGAGGATAAGTAAATACATAATGACAGAATATTTGAAAGTAAATCTTTGAAGACATTATTCACTGGTAATGGCTTTGGACTTCCCCCTTATTCTAAAGCAGTCGGCTTAGTAAATGCATCACTATGGATTGTAGATAAAATTGTTTTATTCATTTTTATATATTTATTTAATTTAGTCTTTTCAAGCCTAGTTATTGGGAATATTACAGATTGCTATTCACCAAAGGTTGATGAAGCGTGTGTGGCTCGATGAAAAAGGCCTTTTAAAATGCAGTACAAGCTCTGTTTGCTTTGGATGTACATATTGTTTCCTACAGAATGTCCTTGACTGAAATGAGACTGCTTACACAGGAGCGCCGATTTCAGTGCGTCTGTGTTGCTACAGAGCTCAGAATCCACATTCGCTGCATTTATTAAACATTCTGTATTGTCATAACTGGACTCAATGCTTTTGAACAGTCGCACCAGTAACATTCGATATGAATTCACTGTGGTCTTTAATGGAGGTGTTAAATAACTTCTGAACTGACTCATGAGGTGTGCATTGGCTAAAGACCCCTCAGTCTCCAGTGGCGAATATAGATTCTCTTTATTTTATTATGCTGCTCTAATTTTCCATGTCATGACATGTGCCGACTGCTTCGGGAAAAATGTCAGATCTCACAAGACTTGACAGATGCCACCTATAATTATTATTTAAATGATACATGTAGTTAGAGAGCAGATTAAATCAAACTTACCTCAGTGTCATGGTTACAAGGAAAGGCGCAGTGTGGAATCTCAATAAATGCACGTCATGGTAAAGGGATATGTGAAAATATGAACTGTCTTTGTAATGTCTGCCAAAGCAATTCTGGTGGAAATTCCAGCATGAGTTTCTATGCTAGTCTAGAGTGGTTTGCGCTGCTTAACCAGTAAAAAGACTGGTTAAGCTAGTTAAGAAGCTTGGTGGGCAGCAGACCAGCATGCAAAACATAACATGCACTGGTGTTTTCAACAGGAATGAATACTGGAGTGTTGAACGATTAATCAGATTATATGATAAGCTGCTCCCAATGAAGATGCAATTTCCTCTTCTATGTATGATTTTTATGGAAATAGCACACAGGTCTATACTTTCAGTGAAAAAATGGTAATGTTGATCCCGTCTTTTGTTTTTTTCAAATGAATAGTTGCTCATTTTCTTTGCAGAATTCACTATAATTTGGGATCCATGTGTAAAATAAAGTCAAGACCTTTTTCTGTTTTGTTTATTGTCTTGTTTTTTGTCCCAGCAATGTTCAACATCTGTGAGCCTCCTGAAGTGAAAAAGAAATATATATATGGGGCCCTGGACCACAAAACCAGTCTTAAATAGCAATAGCCAACAATACATTGTATGGGTCAACATTATTGATTTTTTTTCATGTTCTATGAAGATATTTTGAGAATTTCCAATCATAAATATATAATTTTTAAAAAAATAAGAACTCTCGGCCACATATTGTGCTTTTTTAAGAAACCTCAAAACTTTAAATTTAGCTTTTTATTTAGTTTATTTAGCTTTCCGATAATTTATAAACCTCAATTTTAAAACCTATGACTGAGTCCAGGGTCACGTATAATAAAATAATTATTATTATACAGTACATTCATTCTATCTCCCTCTACACAGGTAGATTAAAGCCAGGCTCACACGGTGCAATTTATTTTTTACATTTAGGATTGTATTTGTCAGGCAATACGAACATGATGATCATCTCACACTGTGGGATCTCAGTTGTTACTCATGTAAGACTGTACAATAGTCAAGACAAAGTTTTACATCATTCCACGCATTATTAAGTGACCGCGACTGACAGAATTTCTTTTGGAGATAAAATTTGATCACAATGGCCATTACTCGGCTGTCTGTGAATATGTCAAACTAACAATCAAAGACTACAGATTTTAGCCTAGGATCATAGGAATCTTTTAAGATTCTCAAAATTTGTCTCAGATGGCCAAATCATGGTCAAAATCGCACAATGTGAGCCGTGCTTTACTCAGCAACATTTTTTAAAACGTAATTACAAATATTACCTAACATTGCTATATTAACCTTCCTATTAGTTGTTAGTAATCATAAATGCTAGTTTGAATCAAGCATACTTCTTTTTAAAAACTGGGTGTCAGTAAGACTGTATTTATTTATTTCTATTCGGTACGTTCACATTATATTTATCAAAAGTATATAAAAAGTATATGT
Organism: Enteromius radiatus; assembly: GCA_032357445.1. Taxonomy (NCBI): domain Eukaryota; kingdom Metazoa; phylum Chordata; class Actinopteri; order Cypriniformes; family Cyprinidae; genus Enteromius; species Enteromius radiatus. The sequence continues at coordinate 13,933,269 of JAUCMS010000022.1, read as the reverse complement.
ATATTTATTATATTTATAAATTTTTATTTTTTTTATGGGAACAACTTTATTTGTGATGATTCTCACAAAACCATTCTTATGCAAATTCTTATTCAAATTCTCATTAACTAAATTGTTTGAATGTCTCCAAAGCAAACACAAAGTTCAGCAGGTGTATGGAGGGGTCACTTTAAGAAGAGCAGGGCACGATGGTTTACCCGAGGCTATTACAGCTTGCTTTCTTTGAAGGGCTCACTCAAATATTCAAGACATATTTCAGATTTAAAGGGGTCATCCGTTGCTACATGCACTTTTTCAAGCTGTTTGGACTGAAATGTGTGTTGGGAGTGTGTGTACACAACCACCCTACAATGATAAAGATCCACCAGTAGCTTTCTTTTAATTTAATAAAAATAAGTTACCCCTTCTGAAATCAAGCCATTCTCACATGCATGTCGGTGTGGCGTCACACCGACAGAGGCCACTCCCACAATAGTTGATTGACAGCAGCGTGTCACCCAGACTGAACTGGTGTCTTAACTCAGACCCGCCCTGAGTGAGCCATCATCAGACCGAGATGCAGAGACAAGCAAGACTCCTATGCTATTGAGGTGTTTTGTTGTTGAATGTATTAATAAACATAGCAGTAGTCATTTACCTCCGACATCTGAGTGACTGAAGACGTGGAAGATTAACGCTGCGTTTGGTTCTGAAGGTAAACGCGCCGACATGCGTTTATGTTCATGCGAATCATTCATGGCCTCACCTAAAGAAGCAGTCAGTATAATGTCTTTTAATGAATCTTTGCAAATCACTTTTCCTAATAATGTGCTAATTAGCAAGTTTCTATGAAAATGGCTAAATAAAGATCCTCCGAGAGTTCCTCGGAAAAGAGGGGCGGGGTCAGTGTAGCTAGTGAAGATTTAAAGGGCAAGTACACAGAACAGAGTGATTTCTAAAGAGCTGTTTTTGACAGGGTAAAATGAGCATTTTTTACACTATCTTTGAGAAATTTTAAAACAAACTATATTACAAACTTTCCATTAAGACCCTAAAGAATCATATTAGCTTGTGAAAAAATTGGCTTTGTATGACCCCTTTAAGCCACAGATAAATAAGAGAATGAAAGGAAAAAAACGGAGCAAGATCAAATCTGTGAGAGGAAAGCAAACAGTCGGCTGAGATGTAAGATCGCTGTGTCTTTGTTGTGTTTGAATGCTGCATTAGATCCCAAAGGCTGGGATGTTTAAAATGGTGAAGTGTATGGCGGGCAGTACTAGTGAGAATACCACTGATGTACCTGTTTACCCAGGTGCTCTCCTCTGGCCATTACTGGGCGACCAGCCAGCAAGGTAGATAAGAGACATGGTACCAGACACTCCCTCAGGTCAGCTTCTCATCAGGATTTTTGTGTGCTTTCCCTTTAACATGGATTCTCGAGAAGTGAGAATGACCTAATGTTACAGAGAAAGATAAATATATCACTCTTGCTGCATCGCAAGTAAGCGATTTCGGACGCAGCATTTGTGTTTTTTTTTTCCATGGTTCTGTGACACTAGCAAAAGTGAGTTTTGACCTGTATTTGTACTACAAAATTATATTTCATTGCTTTTTGCACATTTCTCACAGTTTTTTTTTCTCACTATTTTTTTAAAATAGATGAATGTGAATGTGGCAATATTTTACATTGGTTGTTGTACATATCATGGCAGGTGATTTTTTCGAAAAGGTTAAAGGGTCATGGAACCCCCTGTTTCAGCACAGGTTAGCTCTCACCACAGATTTTGAAAAAATGCAAAAAAATTGGGCGTGGTGCTCTGTGGAGCGGAGGGGGAAGAGAGGAAAGAAAACACACACAGCTTTGAGTCAGTTTCATTTCACTCTCATTGAGTTAAAACACAAATAAATGCACACGCTGTTGCACCTCTGCTAACTTTTAAGGCTTATTATAAGCCATTTGACGAGTCAAGCAGTAAAAATGGTTACATTCACTAGTGAATGAATCGTGTTTGTGGGGTTGCCTTATTACAAAGGAAAAACAAAAACTCTCCTCTGATCCATGAACATTTCTCTCAGTTAATGTATGCAATCTCACTGTCTGAAGCATGAGCTTTTTTTATTAATGGCACAATATGAAGATTCAGCAATTAATCTAGTTTCAGGAGGAAGCACGCATGAACAGCTGCCCCCAATATAGAAGAAGAAGAGGTGGGGTTTAATGCGCGCAAACAAACTTCGGCCAACCAATCGACAAGAAGAGGTGGGGTTTAATGCGCGCAAACAAACTGCGGCCAACCAATCGACAAGAAGAGGTGGGGTTTAATGCGCGCAAACAAACTTCGGCCAACCAATCGACAAGAAGAGGTGGGGTTTAATGCGCGCAAACAAACTTCGGCCAACCAATCAACAAGAAGAGGTGGGGTTTAATGCGCGCAAACAAACTGCGGCCAACCAATCGACAAGAAGAGGTGGGGTTTAACGCCACCTCTTCTTTCCGATTGTTTGGCCGAACTTTGTTTTTGTTGTGGTGCCCATAGTGTTTCTTTTGTTATTGCCGCCTCTGCGTTGTCTTTCGAGAGCGAGTTTTTTCCCAATGTATTCAGAGGGCAGACAGCAAGACGATCAAAGGGGTGATGCATACGGTTTGAGACAAAAATGAAATCGAGCTAAAATCCTGCAACATCGTATAGAGCACCTTTAAGGGCTGTGTGTTTCAAAAAATGCTATGCATTGTCCAAGTGCAATGCTGTACCGGGTGAGCTACCGAGCAGGTTTACTAATAACAGAAATGCCTTATATAACAGAAATACATATATGGAGCTGGTTATTCGCTTATAAATCATGCACTATGGTAAAAGTGTTTTAAGGTCATCATTTATTGATAATCTGCCCTCTGTAGTCCTAATTTGACTGTAAAGTTGTTGATGTTTTACTGCCACTAGTGTTCATTGAAGGTGGAGAACTGCATTGCTATGTTTTAAGAGTTTTGCAAAAATGCACCTTTGTAGCAAAAAAGCATAAAATATACCAAAATTGAACACCATAGTTAAATAGTTAATAGAACACCATCTTGAAAATGTATGGGATTAACAATTCAATTGAAGACTGAAAATACATTGTCTTATATTAATAATCATGTTATGATTTAATGTTTGAAGGCACATATGGGTGTGCTCTTTGAGTGTCCACATACATTTGGCCGTATACTGTATTTGATGGAGGCAATGATAGATTCATAGTGAAGTTCAAATCTATTATTCATCTCCTGGCCAGTTCTTTGATTCTCTCCCGCTTCACTACTGCGCTGATAAACTATTGATGGTGTTGAAAAAGAGTGAGCACTTAGATGTTGAAGAGAATGGGAATAAAATTGGTACTGATAGCTTGTATTCTAGATGGAGGAATACAGTAACTCGGTTTGGGAGGTCTGAACATCACTGACTGCCATTGTTTGCTGCCATTGGCGTTCCTCTCATTGTAAATGGGCCAAACCAAAATGGCTCCTTCTCTCAAATGAAGCACTTGAGGACACTTGGCTATGATGGATTAAGGAATTAAATCTTTTAGACTTTTCCTTCTGATCTCTGTTGATTTGTTTGGGCATTTATGAAACACATTGGACTGATTAAAATAATTCAAGAATAGTTTTGGTCAGTTTTCATGTAATACTCTTGCTTGATGTTTTTGGATATTATTCATTCAATCTTTTTTGACCAATATTCACATTATTATCCCATTTTACACTGGTTAACATGAACATTGTGAATTATAGGAGGGGTTAGGAATGTTTTAAGCAGTTTGTGCAATGTTTTTCAGTCTTGGTGTGTGGCCGAAAGATTGTTTTTGAATGGAAGTCAAAGGCATTGAACAGGTCAATGTCTTCCTCGGGAACAAACAACATATTGCAGCCTTGAATTAGACCTTCTCTCTCATAACATTGCTAAATGTTTCTGACAACAGAGCTTATTGCAAAAGCACATATTTAGATTCAGTATACACTAGATGTTGCATCCTACAACAGACACAACACTTTCAGCGCTGGTCTTTGAAGTCGAATACCTTTAGCCAATGCCAACATGGACAGCTTTTGAAAGGACTGTTCCAAATTCAGCCAAACCATAATATTTGCAGACACTAAATCTAGCCAGAAATGAAAGAAACGTCATGGAGACTGTATTGTGTTCATCCTGTCTTATGAAAGCCCTGCAGACTGAGTGTTTAAATAATAAATGAAATGTGCCATGAAGATTGAAAGGATCATGTTCACAATTAAACTGCCATGTAACAATCAGAAGCATGAAGAATTGGAGTTTTCCCTCTGTTAAGATCTCATTCACACTCTGAACTGAATGTTCTGCACATGTTAATGTGATCAGATCAAAATCAGCCACATTAAAGGGGGAGAATTAAACAGAGACATATTGTGCTGCTAGATCACTGGAGTTGAAGATGGGATAAATATACATGTGTAGTGTTGCACAATAAATAATCATTAAAATTATTTTTTGATGTTAATTATAAATAAAAAAGTATAATAAATATTTCTACAAAAAATTAAAAAAAAAAAAAAAAAAAAAAAAAAAAAAAATATATATATATATATATATATATATATATATTCTATTGTTATTTATAACAATTTTTTTTATTAACTATTTTTTATTTCCAGGAAATTCCAAAATGATTGTCACTTTATTTAAAGTGACTTTACAAGAATGTATAACAAAATTTGATCTATTTAGCATATATGATGACGTCTGCTTCTCAGACAACAATAAGTCTTTCAGCCTCCGCCTGCCATAGTCCTTTATTTCATTCCTCTTTGTTTTTAAAAGTCCAGAACACCGAGCTGGCCTGTGTTCTAACGCTGGATTGATTTTAATTTTCCCCTCGGTTGACAAAGAGAATGACGTTTGCTTTTTAAATAGGAAATCAACGGCATTTCAATAAGTCTCTGATTTGCTGACCCTGACCTGCGTGTTTACCGCTGTAAAGTAAATACACTTACGGAAAAACTCTTGCTCACATTGCACTTGGGCCTTGAATTCATTATAGCCGCTTATATGTTTTCTTTTATCATTGTCCCAAACAATATGACTCCAGGGTTTTAAGTAAAACATTTTTTGTAGCAATAACAGTTTGAAGAAGTTTGATAGACATTTGTGAATTTAAAGGTGTTTCATTTCATTTTGCTAGCATCATGAAATATAAAAAATGGTAGCGCTTTATTTTTAGTCTCTCAGGAGGCTTGGTAGTGTAGCATATTAGCTCATTAAGGGAAATGTTTATAAATAATTACTATTAATTATGATTAATTGCAATTATTTATATCACCTGCCTGTAGAAGGGATATTTTCGTGTCCACATAAAAACACCTTCTTACAGTATCACTGCATTAGAGCGTGTAGCAAGGATCGAAATCGTAAAGGGACATTCATTTGCAAGGCAGAATCAGACACTTACAAATTACTTATCTAATTTGTGCAAAAGTTTTATTAACTCTACATTAACTCGCATAACTGAACACACATGTATAAATACACTCACACATGGGGAAAGTGCAAAGAACGCTTCAGGGTAAACCATTAGGAAAAGCTTAAATTGAAGTTATGAAAAGAGAGTCAGTTGACCACCTGTAAAACCATCAGTGCCGTTCAAAACTGGTTCCATAACTAATACTAAACCTATGTTTTGTTTAGTTATATGTACAATGCTTGCATTGCCTTGTTGGGCGGTCCGATGCAGTCTCGAAGTCCGGATGGTTCCAAGGTTTTGGATTGGCAATCATGTTCCTCCTGTTTTGAAGAGCGATGAATTCCAAAGATGTCCTGACTCTGGTGATTGGTAGATGAAAGAAGAGCTGGGAGAGAGATCTGTCACGTTCTGGGGATCTTGGGTAAATGGAAAATACAAGACTGCAAAGGTCTGTCTCAAGGCTTAGGTGTTGTCGTGGAGCTAAATCCTCATCTTAGTGTCTCAAAAGACTGCAGACAATGCTGCAACTAGGCCCACCCTTGCGGTTGCATCAGTCCGGGGGGAGACGAGAGAGATGGTGGGGGTCCAGCATCCAGAAAAATAAAAAAAGCAAGGCGGGTCCGTGCCGTGGGGCATCCTGAAACATGTTGAGGTCACACCTCTTGTGGGTCAAAGAACCAATAGTGTGTCGTTTCTTTGGAGGGAACTTTATGGCTCTTTGTTTCTAATTTGCAAATGCACTGGATTGGAGGTTGATATACAAATTAGAAGAGATTCTTAAAACACTGAATGCTGCAAAGATATCACCATATAACATACACTCTCAATTAGATCATCTGAAGGGAGTTCAATTATAACCGGTGTTATAAGTCGGTTGCCATGGATTTAGAGGCCTGTTTTGCCTTCCTGAGGTATTAGCTGCCTTTTGGGGGAATGGTCCACAGACCCTCGTAGTTGCAGTTTGAGTTACCCCTTGGGCTGGGTAAAGCGGTATTAAGATTATTTGTTAAATGTAACAAATAATTTGCGCCTGATTGGTTCAAATGCTACAGTAGGTTTATGGAAACATCTCGTAGACGTTGCCACAGTTCTGGATTTTAATAGCTAAATCAGAAACAAAGCATTGACTTCATTGATTTCATTTGTAGCATTTTTCCGAACAATCCTCATGGAGCAAATGGTTTTTTATTCATTGTTGCCATTTGAAAATCACAAAGCTTGGTTTATCAACAGGTGAATCTGTTTCTCTGCACTAATATGCTGGAGGAAGAACAGATCCGATGCAAATGCCCCATAAAACTGAACCAAACGCAGCCTGGGGTTGCCAAAGTCATAACTCTAATCCCCCATCTCTGGCGCAGAATACTCGTCTGTCACATCAAGGGCAATACCATTTCCTCTCAAATAAGAATATATGACTTCTTCACTAGCCAGTAATGCTGCTTAATGTCTTATGGGAGAGAATGACTTTTTGGAGAGTGTGTGAGCTGGACCTTGAATTAGCCTGTTGAGAATGAACAAAATGATGAACCTGCCGTGTTTGTGAACCGAAGCTCACACATGCCCAGAAATCAGTCTGTTTTCATTTTAGAGCTGTCTGTGCATGCGAAAGGGGAAAAAACTCGGCTGATCTCCATTTCCAGAGGAACAACAAAACATTTTATTTCTGTTGGCATTCTGGATAAAATCAGAAGACAATAGCTCTTTTCAGAAACCTGCTACCATCTAAACATGTTGAGGATAAATATATGTATATATATATTTATATAAATGGTATAAAACTCTTTTTTGATACATTATTTGAATGCAACATAACAGTAATAAACAAACAGCAAATCAAATTATTAGAATAAATCCAATAATAAAACAATAAAACACTTTGTCTCTGTAGCAACCACGAGCCAGAGGTTTTATAATATTTCTAACAGAAGTAATAAACAGTTATTGGAAAGTTATGCTTCTACGTTAAGAAGACACGAGCATTTAACATTTTTAAAATAATACTACAGGGTTTTTTTTCTATACAATTGGATCAAAACAATATAATCTATAATACAAAACTAGTATTTACATTTTGCCATATCAAAGTACTTTTTAAAACAAACGCAATATTTTTCCTATAGGAGACATGTAGGATTTTCCATCTTACCTATTCAGTCATACACGTCCAATATTTGTTGATGTAAATGAAAAGTAAGTATTGTGGAAAACTGACGCTAGACACTCTCTCCCTGACACTTTATATGAATTACATACGACCTGTCTAAAATAGCAGGCTTGTCCATATAAACAAATGGTAAAATATGTCTTTTTAATGTAACTTACATTTTATGTCATGTTTTACTGATTTGTATGGATCAGCCCCAGGGCCCTTTTAGACTAAATATTGTAAATGTTGAAGGACCCCTCATACTCCATCATTAGAGCTGAAATCAGTCAGTCAAACCAAGCCAAGAAATATTGCAGATTTGAAGTCTGTTTTGTCAAACTGTACGAGCAGTGGGTGAGAGAGGTTTGGCAGATTTACTTGTACAATCTTTCCTGAACAACTTGTCACTTTCCAGCCCAACAAACAATCAACATGAACTCAAAATCAAAATATACTTTCTAAAAACATGTTCCTAATGTTATTGTGTGTTATTCATTGCGGCTTGCGGTTCCAAATAATGCAAAAAAATGCTGGAAACCCAAACCGACTCTAATCTAGAAAAGCCAGTTTTTTCATAATCCATTATAATAAGGATAAAATTAGATCCCACTGTAAATTGTTCTCAAAAACCTATCATATGACACACACAAAGAAAGGTTATGAACAGGTTCATGATGACCTAAAGTGCCCCTATTATGGGTTATGAAAGGTTCATATTTTGGTTTTTGCATGCAAGGTCAGAAAACTCTTTTATTGTCTTATAAAATGCATTTATTTTTATTTAATTGGACAATGACTGAATAGGAATTAATTTTAAAGTCTTGTTTCAATGATTCAGAGTTGAGTCTTTCTTAGGCAGTAACCTTATACATGGTGCACTTTCAGATTTAAAAACATTGCAGGATGTTTTTATTCATTAAGAAAGATTATTAAAGCTCACTCTCAAAAATCCATTATAGGGGCACTTTTCTTCATAATCACCTTCCCAACAGCATCATTGTAATAGGACAGCTACAAACACTCGCTTGCTAAAGAGTAAAGTCCACACGTAGACAAAAAAAACTTTCATGCATTATTAGTGCAAGTCATGTACAATTTACAGAAGTCCACAGTCCTGGTGAATCAGCTCCAGGGTGGGCATCTCCACAGCAGTGAAACATGAAGGCAGCAGCACAGAAGATCTATGAACGCTACCATAATACAGATCAGATGAGTGGCTGTCAGAACTAAGCTGAGGAGCTCACAGGTGGGTTACAGTAAGTTTGGACAGGTGGCGAACTGTAAAAAAAAATGGGCCAACTAATGACAATGAACAGAGAGAGTTAAAGGGGATGTATCATGAAGAAGCAGATTTACCTTTAAAGAGTGGTTTCGCTGAAAATGCAGTGGAAAATAGAATAATGCCTGAAAGACAAAAAGTTGCCTGTCCAGTCACAGTGAGGAATGATGGATGAAGCAGGATGGCCTTAAGAAGGTTGTTTATTTTAATGGCAGTTATTCGGCTGGTTTTTAACAAGGTCCCCAATAATTTCAGTCCAGTTTTGCTCTGGTTGTTCATGTAATGTATTTTTTTTTACGAAGAGGCTGTTACTGAAAGATGGGGCAGTTAAAAACTACAGTATATTGCACAGCAAATAGTATTTTGTATATTGCAACAAATAGTTCATTTTGCTCATTTTACAAAAGTGTGTTTGCATGTCTTAAAGGCACAGCAGCAAAAATCCCCAGACCCATTTAATTTTATAGGTCAGAAATGGTGAAAACTATGGACAGATAAATTATGACATAACATGACAGGGGGAAAACAGGAAGAAGAATGTACTTAAATAAATAATTTAAATCAGCAGTGCTTGTGTACATGTATGCAACAGACACACTCAGGTACCCTTCTTGTTTTTGGCCTCTCATACTGTACAGTTTGGGCTCAGCAATATATTGTTTATTGATTGATTGAGAAATTTTCAGTAACTATGTATTAAATTTATTACAGTTATTTTTATTTGTAATAATATTTTGGAATATTACTGCTTTACTGCTTACCAAGCCCAAAATCCAGCCACTGCCTGAGTGTTGAGTTGACAGAAAACATGAGAAAAAAGCTTCAAACAATATTCATAATAAAAGTTCAATAATGCCTTAATAAAACAATAGAAAAGCAAGTGTGACCTGCATTCACAATACAAGCATGCCTGCTTTCCTTTAAACTGATCATTTTCTCTTTATTCCAGAGCCATAATCACCACAAACACTGTCTGCAAATCCCAATATTACAGGGACTTGTCCTCAATCAATATGGTTGATAGTTATGGTTACCTTAAGTCCTATGTAGTGAATGCATGCTACAATAGTACATTTGTACAGATGTGCCACTTGGATATGTAATTTGGTGCAAAATCCTTCACTTGATTCCCTAAAAATAGTCATTTACATAATACCTCATTCATATGTAAATTAGTCCTATATAGAAAGCTCATCACTACTTTTCTGGCACAACTGATACTGCACTGTTACTGTTTTTTTACTTAAATGCCTTAGTCAGTCATAGCAGACTATATGAAAAGGGTGGTTATTTCTTTTAAGAAAATAATGAGTATGCAATTTTGCATGAAATATGTCTGAGAATCTAGCAAATATGCATAACATGAAACCAACGAGCGATGAAAAATCTCCCAGCTCATTCTGAACATCAGTCAAAATAAACTTTATCTAAGGTGCATTTACATGTTGGACCTTCTCCTGTCTACACTGGCTCCCTTGACTCCCTGCACAAGTACAAACCAGAGGTAGAGTTTATTTTACAAAATATAATTATGTAATAAATAATGCACAAAAAGAGGGCTGCCATTTGCGATTATCCTCCATGAGCAGAGGAGATCTTTGGGCATATTGTCCATGACACCAAACACTGAATCTTTGAGGTGCAGGTATGTGGTGAAACTAACAGAAGGAATATGAGCCTAGAGCGCTGCAAAGGGTCAAGCTTGCCAGTGAACTGAGGCACTGCTGAATTTGGCCCCTACTGTCTTCTGTCCCTTTCGTTACACTTACGATACATCATAAGGATGAATAGAGAGAGCTCAGTCACTGTCCAAACTAAATAAGCACCAAAGCCCTGCTGGAAACTCCAGCTTAAGCTGGTCGCTGTTTTTGGAAACATTTTAGACCAGCAACAAAGTAGCTATTAGCTGGCCATGCACGTTTAAGGTGTTTTTTGGAACATGGTAGCTGAAAAATTGACAAATTCTGAATCATCGACATACCTGTATTGGTATTGAACGGAAACAACACTGAACTGACTTGAGCTCATTATTGACTTCTGTAGAGCTGCTTATACAGTAGCTGAACTGAACTTGTTTAACAGTTATTGTACAGAATGGAAATAACCACTGGACTTTTTAGAGCCCTTTTTTTCGGGGGCATAGTTTGCATCACTGAATCCATTATTTTCCAGTTTATCACGATGAAGCCAAAAGCTATTTCTGAAATGAAATATAGTAAAATATATATAAAACATATTTTATTTCAGCCAGTTTTCGAGGCAACACTTCTCTTTTTCCATTTAGTTTACCTTGATGTACTAAATACAACTAAACTAAAAATTAAAAATAAATGGTCCTATAATAAAAAAAATAGAGATATATTTAAAAACAACAAAAACTACTACAAAACACAAGCAAATAATTAAAACTTTAACTAAAATTAACAGAAAAGCATTTTTCAGTTTTTTTTTTTTTTTTTATAAAAATAAAATCTAATTCAAAATATTTAAGGTGCTGCATTTAATTTGTTTGACTGTGTTAATGCATAAAAATACCACAATATATTTGCAGATATTTCATTTGTTTCTACAAATGCTACAACCAGTGATTCTTGTGATTCCACCCACTGCCAATTTACCAGTAGTATTTGACACCCAAGGTTGCCAGATGGTTGAGTATTGGTGGTTGAGAGTATTGCAAAAGATCTGAGACATTAGCATCATGACCTAAAACACATTAGCGTCTACCTAAAACACATCATAATTCATTTTGAAAGTGCTATGACCAGAGGTACATTAAAATGAGGATAAATCAACTCATCAACATACATTGTCAGGCTCGTCACCTTTCGTTGTCAGTTGCACTCCTTCACTCGAACATAAAGTCTGAGAAGTAGGGACGGGAAAGAAAAACTGCCTCTGATATTTTGAATGTGAACATGTCAACCCATTTGCAGTACTTTCAACCGCTAGCTGTCATATTACATATGGCACCTTTAACAAAACTATAATAGTAACAAGTTTCAAAACCATCTCAAGCTAACACAGTGAGAAATCTGTAGGAAGCACTCTGTCCTTTTTACCTGTCTGCCAGCCATCTTTATTTCAGCATTGAGGGTGTCTGGTGAAAATGTGTCTGTCGCTAATGGAAATGCAGAGGAGGCTGAATTAAATGAGGTGGAGAAGGGGAGGTGTGTTTGTGAGTTAAAGCTCCTGGCTTTGCCCTTGTTGTTTGGGAGAAGCGAGTGAGTGAGCAGTACCTGTACTTCCTCTCTCTCTCTCTCTCTCTCTCTCTCTCTCTCTTTCTTTAAAATCTGGTGCTCTCATGTTTCAACATGCGGATTTTTGGGAGCGTACTGGCGCCCCTATACCCGTACCCCTGGTGCTGCTCCTCCAGTCATTGAGCCGTGCTACTGGACGGAGAACTTCCAGTGGAGCTGGTGCTGGTGGAGCCACTGTCTTCAAAGATGGAGATTTCAATCTGGACAGCCGCAGTCAAGGGTTAAATGCTGTGATGTTGACATTGTATAAAAAATGTAAAGACCTCATAAAGTTGTTTAAAGCAATAGTTGAGTCAAACATGAAAATTCTGTTAACATTTACTCACCCTCAAGTAGTTCCAAACTGTATGAATTTCTTTGTTTTGGCGGACACAAAGGAAGTTTGTAACCAACATCAAAAAATACTATGGGAGTCAATGGTGACCCAAAACAGCCCTGAACCTTATATAGCACACCTGAATCTTAACTTCTTTTCAACATTGCTAGTAATAATAATAGTTTGTTGAGCACCAAATGAGCATATTAGAATAATATTAGGATAATGTGACCCTGAAGTGAAATTCAGCTTTTCCATCGCATTTAAATTAGATGTTTAAATGATGTTCAAAAAGAAAACAGCTACAGCTGCAATTGTATTTTTAATCAAATAAATGCAGCTTTGGTGAATAGACTTCTTTCAAAGACATTAAAAAAATCTTACCGCCGCCAAACTTTTTAACGGTGGTGTAATTACAATAAATGTTTGTTTTGTAAAGTACACATAACATTTAGATGGCCTTAACGTTCATAGACATGCTCTAAAAGCCACAAAACCCAAATTTGGACCCTAAAACGTTTCTAGATGAGAGTTGGACAGCTGTTAAAAGCATAGCCTCCTAACAAGAAACTTAGTCCTAATCAGATGTTGAGCAAATGCAATATTTTGCAAACGTGGTAGCATAGCAATAATGGAATTTAACCCATCAACCGACTGATTTAATTTAAGTTGAAAATGTCTTTCCTATGAACTAAACCAAAGCTCTGTGATGAGTTACTGGTGGTCAGTGTGGTAGGAACTGAATGGCAGCTATTGTTTGCCCATTGCTCCTAAGGTGACAGCTGGTTGGATTGCGCAGGACTGTGAGATGACGACGGGTTGCCAAAGCTAGCCGTGCCTGCAGTCAGCGGGAAGGGGGAGGAACAGGGTTGCCAAGCTAGCTTGATGGTTCACTGGATAGATTTCCCAAAAGGAATCACCCAAAATTATGGGATCCAAAGAATAATATGTTCCTGGAGGATCTTTTGGAAGCGCATTTACTGTCATACCTGAAGACTGCAGACATATAATATACTTTGAGAGAAAAGGAACAGTTTCTTGAAAGATGCTGAAATTTCATTACGTATGACAATTGAATATATATTCTGAAAAAAAGGAAACCAAAATAATAATCAAAAAGGAAACGGGTTGCCAAGGCAACTAGCAGACTATTGGGTTACATGCAGTGCATTGAGCCTGATTGCTGCAAAGTGACAAGCATTCAGCCAGGCATCAAAAGACTTGACGGGAACAATGCAGCAACATCTCATTAGGTGAGTTGCTTAGAAACAATTAGTCTAGTTCACGCTGACCCAACAAACAACAGTGTTTTCAACTTCTATAGATGCCTTTTAATTGTCTAATTTGGTTGTAATTAGTTGGAAAACAGTGGATACTAGTCTCAAAGCTGCCTTTATTTGAACAATGATACAGTGAATATTATTACAATTTAAAATAACTGTTTTCTTTAATGTAATTTTAAAACGTGATGGTAAAGCTGAATTATCAGCAGTCATTATTACTAGTAAATAATTACAATGTAAAGGCTAGTAATTAAACATGATTTCCCACTTCCTAAAGTAAGCATTAATACTGTAATAAGCATGTTTGGCAGACTGTCTGGGGAGCAGGCAGGGAACCCGGCGGACTCAGAGCCCTAGGGGGCTGAGTGATGCTCAGAGTCCGGCCTGGTCACTGCGTGCCCCCGGGAGGAAGGTGGGATAAATGAATATTGCAAAATAACTGGCTTGGGGTTACGACGGCTATAGGTTAGGGTGATGACTGAAAAAACCAGGGCCGGGTGTCCCTGACTAAGCAAGCCAAAGGCGACAGTGGCAAGGAACAAAAACTCCTCTAGGGAGAAAAAAAAAAAAAAAATCTTGGGAGGAACATGGCTTATAAATATATATGGCTATGCATCGAGATGCATATCACATCGGCTTCAGTTATGGAGATGCACATCCCTAATATATATATTTATTTTTTTCACGAGTTCACACTTCCTCATCAATACAAATACTTAGCATCTTTGGCTTGCTGTCCAGGGGGGCGAGCTGGGGCCCTAGGGGTTTTAGCCCTTAACTGCGAGGGTCTGGCAAAGCTCGGCATCCGGCTCGATCCCCGTGTGGAAGGTGAAGACCGAAAGCGGCAGTAGGGGTGGCGGAGTCATGTAGATCCGATTGGATGAATGGGTAATATGCTGATTTTAGCATATGGCTAGTCATTCGAACGTGCTCCTCCTGAAATTTGTTTATCAACGTCATATAATTTTTGGTTTATTTACAACATCAATTTATTTTATTTTTTTACATAGTAGTAGTGTCACATGATCCTTCAGAAATCATTCTAATATGCTGATTTTGTGCTCTTTGGGCTGAATAAAATTTTTAATTAAGAAAATAAGTAAATAAATGAATAAAATAAAAAATAATCTTACTGGCCTATATAGAAACAAAGTAGCAAAACTCCTTTTTTGTAAGGTACCAGTATGGACCCTTTATGTAGAACCACTGTGACAGGTTTTGTGAGGAATTTAATGTATAAATTTATGTGTCGCCTAGATATACTGTATCTGTTAACAGAATTATTATGGCAATAACGAATCCAAAGAAAAGTTGTTACAGATATATGTCGGGCCTCTGGAAACATTTATTTTTTATTTTTTTGTGTGTGTCTATCGATCAATGTGTCTGAAATAATATTGATTTCTGAGACCGTACTTAATTATTTTGAGCTATTAACACTTAAATAGAAGGTCAAACAATGTAGATATTTTAGTTACAAACATTGAAATTTGAATAATTTAATTAGGACAACTTTGATTAATGACACAATTTGTGCACTGGAAGCTAATGGTGTGTTGTGCTGTGACAAAACTAGATTGTTCCCTTTTAGATGTTTTATTTTTTCCTTTTCTATATAAAATCCCATTGATGGATGTTCAGTCAGGCTTTAAATATTAATGGCTTCAGACTCCAGCTGTCAAACAGTTCAGGTGTCTTTAACCTGCAAGTCTTTTAATCGTCTTGACAAACATTCCTTTTCTCATTATTCTTTAATCACACAGACAAAGTTTTTCCAGGTCTGGCCTCAGGTGCTTTTTTGGTCTCAAATGGTTTCCTAGCTACAGCCTCAGTGCTGGAAAATGAAAAAAAAAAAATGCCTAAAAAAAAACTGCTTTTCCATTCTGTTTTATATCAACATCAAAGTGTCCCCTCAGCTGAACGGCTACATTTGAAATGATATTCTTTGTATAGATTGTGACTCCTATGAAAGTATGACTTCTCATTTTGGAAAGAAGATTATACTCACAATAACAGTACTAACTTGTATTATTATTTTTTATTTTTGGAATATCAGAAGTGAAACTAAACCATGGCCATTTGAAAATAATGAATAATAGCTACATTTGTTTTTCTTTCAGTAAGCAAATAAGATCTATAGAAGTCTATAGATCATACTTGGCTCTTGCAACACTTGGTGCCAACACTTAAAAAAAACCCAACAACAACAAAAAGCATCCAGAGTGCTTGCAAAGGATGAAGGATACCACTCTCATGCCTCTCTCGATGGGGTCTGTGAGTAGCAAACCTCTGGGTGCATAGATCTTCTCATTCTGCTCCTGAATATACATGCTGATCTTTTTCAGGATCTTTGGGGGTCACAGAAGAGAGGAGGAAAGTAAAAGGTTATTACGATTCCCCTAGTGATGCATTTTTAACATAAAAACTAAATTAATGCATAAAAAGAAATAAAAAAAGTTGTCCTATAAGCTGAGGTGAATACTAATAAACAGAAGGTGTCATACAAACAAAAACAAAATAGCATCATGGTGACATGCATTACACTAAAATATGTAATAAACATTCATTTAACAACATAAGATCTAATATAAAACAATATGATTTTTGCACCCTTTTACCATTAAAATGAGGCTATTTTTACTGTGCATTAAAAAATATATTATAAAAAACAACACCATACAGCTTATCTAAAACAACCCAAGTCTATAGTATTATAAAGCTAAATAAATGCAAATAATATTGTATTATATATTGTCAGAGCCATATGTGAAAGCATCAAAGCTTTATTACAGTAGTTTATTTAGATTACATGAGTTTATTTATTTGACTTTTCAAGTGAGCATTGCAGAGGCAGTCTGTGTTTCTCTACCCCAGTGGGGTGAAACTGTGCATCACTTTGCTTCGCTTTGCTTTCCACTCTACAGAACCGGCCGTGAAAAGGGGTGAGATGTTTGTAATAAGGGAAGAAAATGGATCTGTTCTGAGTTCAGTGGCCATGAACAAACTTCAGGATGAGCAATGACTCACAGGAGTAAATCCAACACATGCTGTTAATATGCTACTTGGCGCAACCCAAAATGAAATATGTTTTTCCAGAACAAAGTGTACACGCACACTTTTATCCAAAAAAACGTACATTCATTTATCATGATATAAAATTCATGTAAATATGCAATGAGCTCCAAAAGCCTGAGACCACCAGTGGAAATGCCTTTTCATTACAACTTATATATCAGCATAATATATTGAGTGGAAAGTTGAACTGAAAAATGAACATGAATGTCTTAGTGTTTGGTATGTTGACCTTTAGCTTTAATGACTTTAATGCACTTACATTAACAGTGATTCATTTAGCAGACTCTTTTATGCAAAGTCACTTTGCATAAAAAGATAAATGCTGTACTGGTTCATGCATTCTCTTGGATTTTAACCCATGATATTAGCTATTGCCATACTGACGTTTTAAAATATAATTTGTTAAATAATAAAACTTATTGATTTTGAAATCCAGATTTTTAGAGCCATGCTGTATATGTGTTTATTGAGGCATTCTGGTCCTCAGAGTTTAATTTTTGACTCCTACTGTATTATTGAATGGCACGGTAGCACAGGTAAAACAGTCAGATTTTTAGTGATTCAAAAGGAGATGTACAATGAGATCTAAAGTTGTCAAGCAATGATTTATGCTTTTGGAGAAGCCAAAAGAGACCAGTGGTAGCCGTCTATTTCCATAAAGCATTGCAGATGGCATGAAGTCATTATGTCTTTTGAATTTTTTAAAATGCTTGGGAAGTAATGAATGTCAAATATATCACTGCAGGCAAGGCAACTTAAAAATTGGCTTGACAAAAAAGAGTTTAAGCATAAAAACACAAAGTGTAATACTGCTTTAAATAGTTGTTGTCCAAACGTTTGTTTATTTTAATTGTAATTTTGTTTTTCTGAACAAAAAATACATGATACAACTTCCCCTGATTAACAGAAGACACCCACTAAAATGTCATTCAGTGTAAAAATCTTGTCAGGCTTATTTACTAGAGGGTGGATACCTGAACTGAGCCTGACGGTACCCAACGGGCTGGGCCGGGTTCGGACAGATATTTAGAAAGGATGCTCGGGTTCGGGTCGGGCTCGGTCACATCAGCGCGATAAGGCATTGACCATTTAAAATGTAAAATTACTTGTACGCCTGTGTTATAATGGCGCTTTTTGCCCCGTGTGCACTGATGCTCTCATCTGTTGACATTTCCGAATGCCTTCTTACAGTTGCTTAATAAAAGCAGGCTTTCCACAGAAAAAAAGTGCATGTGCCATTAGTATGAGAAAAAAAAAAAGATTTTAACTGTGTCGGGCTGGGATCGGGCTCGGATATAATTATCTTAATGCCTGTCAGGCTCTGGTCGGGTTCGTTTACTGCTCTGTCGGACGCGGGCCGAGCTCGGACAGAAAAATGTGGCCCGATCCGCACTCTAATATTTACAACAAAAATATATGAATACATTTACGACATATTAAAAGACAAAATATCTTTCACCCAAAATACTAATTAAATGTAATTTTACCTTTTTACAATTTGCTAATATCCTAGGCTTTGCCGTTGTCAGTATTTATACATTTTTTTTAACTAATTTAAAACACAATAAATTTGAATATGCTCCCTTATTCTTTCATATATTTTAATATGCACAAGTCAGAATAAACATGTAGTTTGAATTTTTACATAAACATTGTGTTACACTGAATGACAATTTTTTCCAACCAAATTTCGACATTTTATTCTCCAAAAACATATCTGAAACCTTAAAAGTAGACACTTATATTGAATGTGTTTTCTATGAACATAAAATAACTTCTTTCAATTTAATTTGATGCGGACATCTTGATGTTAAATAATGACTGCTCACTTTTTAATAATAATATATAGATTTTACATTGAAATGTATAACATATGAAATGTAGTCTGTAAAATTTCCAACTGGTGTACCACAGGTTGAGAACTGCTGCTGCTCAACAGAACCAAAGGTCATCTAGTGATTTACTTTCTCAAGCCTTGACGTGTGACACAGTGCAGCACGCTCTAAATCTCTGTCTCCACTGCCCTGACTTGTGTGTGTGTGTGTAGTGTGTGTAATCACTCGTCTTTGATGAGGAAGATGCTTATCATGCTAGCCCAGGGCACGAGAGAACTCATCCGTGTCCACTCATGTGTGGCCTCCTGTCAGCTAGAGCGGCAAACAAAAGCGCTCATCATGGGTGGGTGCAGTTTATCAGAGTTCGCCATTAAGGTGAGCATTTGTACAGTCTGGAGTTTACAAATATCTCTCTGGAAAAGCCTGATGTGACCTCGGAGTTCAGGCATGAACCACGTCACTTTTCAAACATGTTAAAGCATGAAGATGAATATAGTGAGAGAGAGACTTTCAACTTTACGTCCGCTCTATCTCAGTGCAGGTGAAGCACACCTGTGGTGGCCTTTGGAAGCCTATCGCAGCACTGAATGCCACGTTATGATTTGGTCAGATATGCCCTCCGATAGACAGGTGCTCACAACAAAGGAACTATTGTCTAAGTAGGGCGTATCTACGCATATCAAACCTTATCTCAACTTCGTTTGCCTGCTATTCAAAGAAAGTGATTTCCATCTGCCGCTGCGAACGTGTGTGGTCAGATTCAAATGGGCCGGCACATCAAAATGTTCAAACTTTCTAATGTTTTGGTTCTGTGTGAATCCTTGGGCGACCAGGCCTGAATGCTCGCCTTTGATCTTCAAAGGCGCCCATGGGTTGGAGCTGTTCTCAATCTTACATCTCAGAACTGGCTTCTTGATGAATGTTGAGTACATTGCAAATGAAACAGGAGAAGACTTTATCTTGATACCTTTTCATAGCGTGTCTCCATGCACAGGAAGATGATGTAGGCCGTAGCACAAGCCAGGCAGCCTTCCAGGTAGGACTGACCGCCAATCTTTTCAGCCTCTGCATAATAGCAATTGAGCGTCTTCACTGTTTCTTCAAACAGGCTCCTCTCGATCTGCGCACAACAGTTAGGTTTAACTCATTCAGTGAATGCGTGCCATCCAGGGTTGCCAGGTTTATTTTAGCAAAACCAGTCCAATTGCAACTCAAAACTAGCCATATCCAGTGTCACATTAAGTCATATTCCCTATGCTAAATATCATGTTACTCTGGTCGCTCCAACCTTGCGGAAATATTGTTAAAGTATCCTAAACGTGGCAACACTGGTGCCATCAGAATGAGAGAGAACATCACAATAATCCACAAATAACTCACACAACTCCAGTCCATCAATTAACATCTTGTGAATCAAAAAGCGGCATTAAGACGTTAAAACTTAAAATCATTGCTTGGTCCTCTATCCATAATACTGCTTTCTACAATGACAAGTTGTCTGGTTAGAATCAGGAGAGAAATCTGCATAGAGCAAGCACTGTTGACAAGCAAAACCAGTCCAAAAACTGCTCTAAACAAATATGTCAGTGTATTTTGATCTGTGTGGAAGGGTGGAATGTTACATTGGAGGAAGCATTATTATTGATTATGAATTATACCCAAGGTAGAAGTAATGGTTTAAACTCAAAATGCCTTATTGATGGATTTGTTTTTAGCAAAGACAATTTTTGACTACAAAAGATGTTAATTGATTAATTGGAGTCATGTGGATTGAAACAAACTTATCCACATCTTATCTGAGCAAATATTTGAGTAAACGTTTCTTTTCAGATTGAGGGAATAAAAAGTTTTATTATTGGTTATAAAAGGTTAATATTTTGATTTTGATAGTCCCAAACAACAGGTTAACATGCATGCAAGGTCAAAAACCCTTTAAATTTTCTTATAATATGCATTTATTTATTTTTGATTCATTCAATGATTATTTTTTTCAAAACCCGTCCAGTGATTTAATTTAAAGCAGTGGTTGTGAGCTTTTAACACTCCAAAAATGGCACCTAGTGGCAAAGAATAAATTAGCATTTTTATTTAGACCAACAAAATGACCAATAAGTGCTAACGTTTCATTTTGATGTCAACATGAAATGGCTTGGACTATATAAAAACAACTCCTTTCAAGGATTCAGAGTCGATTCATTCTTTTGAGAGACAATACATTTATACACAGTGTACTTTCAGATTTAAAACTTTGCAGGATGTTTTCAATCTGTTTTACTTAAGCTGTGTTACATCCTAAATGTAAGTTAATTTTTAGAAATCCATAAAAGGGGCACTTTAAAATGAAAAGAATGCATCATGGAATGTGAGACCACATAAATGAAACCCACCCTGCTGTCCAGCTCTGCAGGGAACTTGGTCTGGAATTTGCAGATGGTACCATCACTGTAGTCTCTCTGAATAAAGACCTTGGTGGCCAGAGATGCACTGTGCCGCAGCTCCTGAAGGTTGTGAAACTAAAAAAGTACAAAATAGAGCAGGAATATCTCAAGGTGGGCACTTATGAGCACACTTCTGAAACTTAAAATGACAAATGGCACAGTCACCAGACCAGTGATAGGACTAGCGCCTTGTGTGTACATCATTTTAAACACTTGTCATGTAAATCATTACTTGCACAGTTAAATCATTGTACATGTGGATAAGAATTTGTGATTTGACACTTAAAATTGAGAGGGTCCTGACAGTATGACATTGTGTCAATTTATTTAATGATTTACGGTTTCTATCTCTTCCAAGATACACAGAAAACCTACAATATAAAATGATAGAGACTGGCTCCACATCAAGAGTCTATCAAAATGAAAAACGTACTGGGGCCTCTGAAGCAATAATATTTTAAAATATGAAGGAATATGTATGCATGTTTATAAAACATGGGCCAGAAAGAAGACAGAGCATCGATCAAAAGAAGGAAAAGAAACACTCAATGAGTTGTTTTAAGACTTTATGTGTAAAACCATCTTCACCAGCTCTGGAAACATCATGAAACAGATTCAGAGAGCCAAGAGAGAGAATGAAACCTGATAGATCCAAGACACAAATCCAGCTCTAATGATCATTTGCTGTGTCCCATTTCTCTTGATTCTCTAATTGACAATCAGACAGACATATCCCAGCAATCAGTCTGTCTGCAGTGGCTGCCGGCAAAAGTATGTTTCATAAATGTTATTTTCAAACAGAAATACATGCATGAATTAAGAACAGACTGCAGTTTTCTGTCTGTAATTTTATTATTTTTCTTTTGACTCATTTTTATTAATTTCCATACATCTATAAAGTTTTTATTACTTTTTATTTTAGATTTAATTCTTTTAGTAAATGAAATCAATGGGCTAAATGTTGCCTTGGCAGCTAACTGAAGTAAAATAAGTTATTTATACTGATTTCAGTTAACAAAAATGTTTTTTTTTTATGGGTTTAGTTTCAATTAACTACAATGTCCCTAAGGGCATTTGTGTTAAAAAGACATAGAACCAAAGCTTTAAAGATATAAACAATATTTTAAACTGTGCTCAAATTGGCTAAGTCTGCAATCAAAGTCAGGCACTGTAGTGTTTTCGGAGAAAAATCTCGGACACAAGTTGATAAAATGAAGTACTAAAAGAGCCACCTCTGAGCAAGATTTCAAGAATATAGCAATAAATTGACCTACATGTCGTCATTATGACTTCACACTATCCAGCACTGGAACAACCACAAAGAAAGTCAGAATTAGCAACCAAAGCTTCATAAGGATGGACGTGAATGATAATTAGTCTTCACTGTTGCCACGACACACAAAGCCTTTTAGTTCACGCCAAATGAGACGAGCCTAATTATCCCTGCACTCCTCCACGGAGGCATCGCTCAGAGAGTCTCAGGTTGAGGACGCTCATAATAGCTGTTCTGCTGTCTGAAATCCCACAGCAGCTGTTAGCATAACCACAAGCAAGTGGCTTATCAGGCCACATGACTGTCCACAGTTGGATTTCTCCCAGAAGATATGATTAATTATTCACACTTAGGAGGTCATCTAAACTGTTATCTGCAAGTTATTCATGTTGTTCCAAACCTGTATGACGTTCTTCATCGTGCAGAGCACAAACAGAAGACAATTTAAAGCAACAGTTCAAACAAAAATGAAAGTTTGCTGAAATCTGACTCACCATGAGGCCATCCAATGTACAGTAGTATGTTTTATAAGGTTGTAGTAAAGATTTTAAGAAATTTAGCATTAGACCATCTGCTAACCTGTTGATCCTCTAATGGGTGCTGGAAGAGGCAATAGGATGTATTATGGACTGTCCAGAATTGATAGCTTTAATTAAATTAAAACGTCTTAATGATTGTTAGGTAGTGTGCGGGGAAGGAGAGTCGCAGGCAGACATGGAGAATCCAATAATATACTTTTTAATTATAAGCAGAATGAACACAGGAATGACACAAGACATACAGAAGCTCATATAACATTAATCACGGACAAGGGTAGAAATAAACAGACAGGGTATAAATACACATGGATATAATGATATGAATTAACTGAATTGGAGACAGCTGGGAAACAACGAGGGAAACTAATTAATACATAATCACATACAACACAGGAACTTCCCAATAAGGGCAGACACGTGGAAACTCAAAATCAAAACAGAGATAAGAAAACGAAACTAAACAGACAGACTATGTAACATTACCTCCCTCTCCCAGCCAGGCGTGACCTCATGCTGACAAAAAACACAAAAGAAAAACAAATAACAACTGGGGCTGGATCAGGAGTCCCTGGAGGCCATGGCGGAACAGGGGTCTCGGAAGGCTATGGCGGATCAGGAGACTTTGGAGGCCTTTTCCAAATCCCCATCCCACGGCCATGACTATACCCCTCCCCCCAAAAAATTAAAATTCTTGGGGAGCTTTACCATCTGTAAGGGCCATGGCTCGTGTGGGTGCCCAGGAAAAGAGAAGTCTGGTCTGGTGGGCCATTAGGAGTGACAGGTTCTTGCAGCGAGCTTTGGAGTGCGCTCTTGCAGCGCAAACTCAGAGGGGGACTGGAACGGCTCTCCTGGCCAAAACTCTGGACCAGAACTTGGAAACAGTGGACTGGAATCTGCGGGGGACTGGAATGGCACTCCTGGTGAAACTCTGGAGCAGAACTTGTAACCAGCGGATTGGAATCCATGGGGAACTGGACCAGCTTTTCTGGCCGAAACTCTGGAGCATTGGACGGCACTCTGGTGGCGCGTTCTCTGGTGGGCGCTCTGGCAGTGTCCACATCGGAGGCTCTATGCTGAAGGCAGTAACAGTGCTGGGTAGAGACGAGTGGTCGGAGCCCTTGGACAGGTATGCGGAGGATTCCGATGGGAAGTGAGCTGGCCGGCCTCGGAGGGTTTCAGATCGGACTGGACAAAGGTTTTCAGAAATTTCCGGAAATTTCACAAGACATAAAGACGCTCAAAAAACATTAATCACGGACAAGAGTAGAACTAAACAGACAGGGTATAAATACACATGGACATAATGATATGAATGAACTGAATGGGAACACAGCTGGGGAACAATGAGGGAAATGAAGTAACACATAATCAGGCACATGCAGAGGGGGGGGCGGAGGGTGCTTGAGCACCTGCCCCTTTCCTCCTGGATGCCCAAAGTGGGCATCTCTTTAGAGTTTACTTATTTTTGTGTCATTTAAGCAAGACGGTTGTGTTTTTGTATTAGTGATATTATGTGTGTTTA
>JAUCMS010000022.1:13889810-13908746 GCA_032357445.1 Enteromius radiatus | reverse complement strand
TCTGTGCGACAAGCAAGTGTCAGAAGCACAGCGCCACCTTGTGTACAGAGGTATTTCTGTAAGCGTCATGCGAGATTTGCCAGTGAAAATTGCATGGGTATCCTGGCGAAAAATGCTAACGAAATGTGCGTGCGATATTCGTCTCGGTGTGTACAGGCCTTTAGACATTAATTGAAGGACTGGAGTCCTGTGGATTACAGTGATGCTATCAGCCGTTTAAACAATTCCTTTTAAGAATAGATTCATATATTTTTAGACATTTTTTTCATCTTCTTGTGATCTAAAAGAAGAAATTCATACAGTTTTGGATGATGAGAAAATGCTGTCTTTTTTGTATTGATTGATGATTGATGGCTGAACTATCTCTCTAATCAAATTTATATTAGGGCTGTCAAATGATTAATTGCAATGTATTGCATCCAAAATAAAGGTTTCTATTTACATATCTGTGTGCACAGTGTATATTTATTATGCATATATAATTACACACACATACAGTAATGTGTAAATACAGTAATGTAATTTTAAAAATATTTACATGTATTTATTGTCATATAATTTATATTCTATATAATATATTTAATATATATAAACATTTTTCTTATGCATGGGTTTATATTTATATATGAACAATAAATATAGACAGTACACACACTGTGTGAGTAAAAACTTTTCTTTTCTATGTGATTTAACAGCATTTAATTTTATTTATTATATTATTTATTATTACATAGTATTTTATTTAAAGAATTATTTCACAGATAAAAAACAAAGCAGTGGAACATACAGTAGTATATACTAAAAGAGTACATATCAAACAAAACACTTTGATGACACTAATTTGTAACTAATCTGTTACTATTTAGATGCAACTTTATTTCCATCTATGTATTGCCTCTCAAACATGTATAGCTTTGTATCACTGTAAAAAAAAAAAGTTGTAAATACTATAAAGCAAAGATAAATAGAATTCACAAGAAAATTTAATTTTCATGCTTAATTCAGTGTGTTACTAATACAGTTTCTGTTGCATATTTGTAATTAATTTTAAAAGTTACTAATAATTCCAGAGTAAAAACTGCTAACTGAATGGGAAATGGCAATTTCTGTAACCTCTCGGCTTTTTCTGTTCAATTTGCATCAGGTCAGTTGTGGGTGGTTAGTGGGCTTAAGCTATGACTACAAAAGGTGTAACCATCCGATTTCTCTAAATCCTGTACTGTCAAAGTCAGCATGGCTGTAATTGGTGAATAAGTCTGAAAAGTGAATGAGGATACAGTGACTTTCCTGAAGTGAGACCATTAGCATCATTGGCCATCACAACTCTCAGCAGTGGTCACGGCCAATTAAAATTCATCAGGTGAGGAAAAGGTTATGAATTTTAATGAAACGGTCCGTCCAGCAGGAACATCTGAGGGGTCAGAGGTTGATTCTAGGTGCTGCCAACATTGAGCCGTAATTCAGAAGTAGCTGAGCAGATCTGCAGAGGCATATTAGGAAGAAAGATGTGTGCATTCAAAACTTCACTGGCTCTCAGGGCATTTCCTCTTCCTTCCCTTGTGAATGGGGAAGATGATTTTAAACAGATGTGACACAGGCAGAACATTTACAGCTCTCGGGTTTCTTCCCACAGAAAAAGAGAAATGCTGATGTGTTCTCAAACCCTTGAGAGACACAGTAGAGGAAGCAAAAGATAGACTCGCTTCAATTTAATGGTGGTTTATAGACCTACATGATTTAAGTGAATGAGTCCAATCGACAAAAAATATATATATATATATAAAAAGTCTGCCCCGAAGGGCTGGGTGTTTAGCAATATTTTGGACTCATTACACAGAGAATGAGTAAGTCAGCCAGCTTATGAGCTCAGTTTTAAGCAGAACATAAAAGAGACTTAAACCATTCAAATAAAATATATCAATCATATCATGTTAGTATTCATTGATGCACAGGCCAGCTGCCCAATGTCACTGAACCCCTTACAACTAACTACTATATGGAGATTTTTAGTAATTTTAGTAACATAGTAAATATGAACCAAAAATGAACAATACTACATTAGTAAATGCTAATTTCAGCCTATTGCATTATTAAAATCACAAGTTGTGTTAACATAAGTTAATGCACTGTGAGCTAACATGAATAAACAATGAACAACTGTTTTCATTAACTAGCATTAATAAAGATTGATTGATAGTGTAATAACTTTATTGTTCATTGCTTGTTCATGTTAGCAAACACATTAAATACTGCTAACAAATGACACCTTATTGTAAAGCGTTACCAGTTTTTGGTTGTATAATATGTATCTAAAAATACACATACAGAAAATACACGTACAGTATATGTTTTGAAAATATTTACTCACACACACACACACACACACATATATATATATATATATATATATATAAACACAACATATTTTTCTTGAATATATATGTGCATATGTGTGTATTTATATATACATAATATATGACTAATGTAAACAAAACATTTAGTGTTTTTTTTTCAAAAGATCGATACAAAATTAATTAAAAAAATGTATCAACCTATTCATCAGTTCTACTTGTTGTTTTTTCTACTTTACTCACAAACACATCAATAAACATTTGCTAGCCATCCTGTGCACAGATGCCTTTATAATCTAACACTGCTGATCTTGAGAACATTTTGTTATCCATGTTAATTAAATACCAAGAGATTATAAACTGACTTTTCAGTCTCCCGTGAGACTCATTTGCTTTTAAATAGAATGCGGCTGCCTTTTGAAGCTTGTTTATAAGTGAATGATTGTCATACCGAATAGATTTTCACAGAAAATCAGCCGAAGTACAGCCAGTACAGCTCAGGCAAAAATAAACTCACAGGAATTGCTTTGAATTTGTATTTAGCATTACGTACAGAAAAAGTATTAGGATGTTTAATCACATTTAAAAATATCTGAATCTCATTCCCTTAGATAGCAAGTATTAAACCAAGCAGTATAAACGTTTAATACACAAGATAAATCATTCATAAATGCTGATGACTATATATCATATTAAGAACGTACAGTAAGTATCTACATCTGAAACTATAATCTCGAACAAACTCAATTTATGTCAAGTATTCTTGATTGTATTTTAAGCACCATTATGGAAAGCTATCACTGCATAATTGTGCAGGTTACATTCAGATTGTTAACTTGTAACTGACCTGCACATGTGCTAAACATCTGCCACTAGAGACTGAACAGAAGGAGCACTTCAGAACGATTCAGCAGATATGTAAGATTCATTGAGAGTAAACAGTGCATGGATGCTATGACTTTAGAAAATGAAGCAGCTCTTGAAAGGGCAGCGTGTCGTTCTCTAACCGCTAGCAGAGATGCTGAGTGCACATGGCCTCGGGGTCACATGAAACAAATTACAGGTTGCTTTAGCTGTGACACTTTAAGAGGGCTGTTGCACAGTAGAACTGCTTTCTGTCGTGCTAGTTCATTGCTTCGCTTGTCCACCCTCTCTCACTCCCTTCTTTCTAGATGCAAATATCTCTTCACTAAACATACAGCCTGTCTTACAGTTGTAAATGTGTTTCAGATCAGCATATGTGTTTTGGTTAGGTCAGTTCAGTTCAGAACGAGCAGAATGATTGCATGTTTTACAATCTTGTTTTCTCATTTTTAGTCGCTTCTAATGAACTCAAGACATTACGGAGATCAAAGTTAAAATGTAACAAATCGAAAACAGTTTAATGTGTTGTATAGAATTAATTTGGCACAGGGCGCAAGTATGCAAAAGAAGATGGCTGGGTTTGGATTTACTTAGCTATAGGGGCTAAAATAGTCCCAAGACATTTGATATATCTTAATAAAACAATCCATTCTAATTTACGTATATTATTGTTACCATTACTATTAGTCAAATATAACATAATTGAACACAAAATGTGATTACGTTATTAAGAGAGAAGAAAAAAAATAACTTAACTGTGGTTTATCATAACTGAGTTCAATTTCTGTAACCACCCCCAGGCCTGATTACTGCCACACCTGTTTCAATTAAGAAATCACTTAAATAGGAGCTGCCTGACACAGAGAAATAGACCAAAAGCACCTTAAAAGCTAGACATCATGCCAATATCCAATGAAATTCAGGAACAAATGAGAACAAAAGTAATTGAGATCTATCAGTCTGGTAAAGTTAATAAAGCCATTTCTAAAGCTTTCGGACTCCAGCGAACCACAGCGAGAGCCATTATCCACAAATAGCGAAAACATGGAACAGTGGTGAACCTTCCCAGGAGTGGCCGGCCGACCAAAATTACCCCAAGAGCGCAGAGACAACTCATCCGAGAGGTCACAGAAGACTCCAGGACAACATCTAAAGAACTGCAGGCCTCACTTGCCTCGATTAAGGTCAGTGTTCACGACTCCACCATAAGAAAGAGACAGGGCAAAAACGGCCTGCATGGCAGATTTCCAAGACGCAAACCACTGTTAAGCAAAAAGAACATTAAGGCTCATCTCAGTTTTGCTAAAAAAACATCTCAATTAACATTTTGGAAGAAAAAATGTTGCGTAAAAGCAACACAGCATTTCAGAAAAAGAACATCATACCAACAGTAAAATATGGTGGTGGTAGTGTGATGGTCTGGGGTTGTTTTGCTGCTTCAGGACCTGGAAGGCTTGCTGTGATAGATGGAACCATGAATTCTACTGTCTACCAAAAAATCCTGAAGGAGAACGTCCGGCCATCTGTTTGTCAACTCAAGCTGAAGCAATATTGGGTGCTGCAGCAAGACAATGACCCAAAACACACCAGCAAATCCACCTCTGAATGGCTGAAGAAAAACTTTGGAGTGGCCTAGTCAATGTCCTGACCTGAATCCTATTGAGATGCTGTGGAATGACCTTAAAATTTACAACAATTCTGCAAAGATGAGTGTGCCAAAATTCCCCCAGAGCGCTGTAAAAGACTCGTTGCAAGTTATCACAAACTCTTGATTTAAGTTATTGGGTGGCCCAACCAGTTATGAGGTTCAGGGGTCAATTACTTTTACACACAGGGCCATGTAGGTTTGGATTTTTTTTTTGTGTGTTAACTTGTCTTATAGCATATTTAGTTAAATAATAATAATATAATATATAATAGTTAAATGTGTTTGATGATCAGAAACATTTAAGTGTGACAAACATGCAAAAGAATAAGAAATCAGGAAGGGGCAAATAGTTTTTCACAGCATTGTATATACAGTTTATAAGAGTGAATTGCCTATAGCAACTTTTAGGATGGCTGTTGTTGTTCATTAAATATTATATTATATTATATAAATATTAATTTTAAATAAATAATATTGTATAGAAATAATAGTATTTTATAAGAGTGCTTAGTACTTAGAAACATCAGTCAGCTTGTGAATCAGCAGTAAAGACTTACATTGAAAAATAAACAAATTAATGAAAATTATTTTCAGGTTTAATAACAGCTTGACAATAATAACAAATGCAGGAAAGTCATCTTATTAACAGATCAGTTTATAGATAATACAGAGTGATATACTTTTTTTATGAATTAAGTTTTTTGTAGACTGTTTTACAAAATGTACAAATAAAAACATAAAACATGGTAGTTAACGTGTGTGTGTGGGTGTGTGTGTGTGTTTAGTGTAGCTATCAGGCCCTTAAAACTCAACAAATCAATGTGGGAGTCTTTAATAGCCATGCTATGTGCCCCATCACAAGGGTAAATACACTGTTGACTTTGGACTCTCATCTAGACAGATAAATAGCAAGTAAAACCTCAAAGGACTGTCTAAAGCAGCAGCTCTGCTTAAAAACAGAAACACATCACATATCAGTTGTCACAGTAGCCCCAGAACAGAAAACAACCTGATTTATTTCCAGCAGTAGTTATTTTAAGGATTAACTGCAGTTAATTTGAAGTGCATGTCAAAGAAAAGCTAGAGAGCCATCTAAAGAAGCCTCAGAGTTTATGGCACCAAATGCTAAATTGACCAGTGAAGCGAAGGAAAGACACTTGGAGCGTTCTTGGAACATTCCCATGACTCATTACAATATTTTTTAATGAAAGCTAACCGGATATAGGACAAAAAGACCACAAGATGCCCAGAGCAAGTGCTTGACAACTCTTCTTGTGACAGCAAAAACATTTTTTGCCCAGTGAATGTTGGCTAGGTGAGAGCCAACAATCAGTTTCAATATCCTAGTAAAAGTTAAATCTGGGTTGCTGAGGGATACAATTGTTTCCCTGAATACATTACAAACCATGGAATCTCATTGTGTATTCTCACTGGAGGGATTTGTCTTGCTACCTTTTGAATAAATCTGTAAATAAGAAGGCTGAGTAAACAGAAAGCGCATGCAATCTATACAGACGCCTAAATATAAACCATTTATTATGCTGTTTGGATAGGAGTTGATGATGCATTAAGGATAAAGGACAGCCATACAGACATTATTCCTAAATAGGGAAAATAAATGCTATTTGGAAGACATGCCTTTAGAGAAAAGTGATGTGGATGCTTATGCATATTAAACATACCCATCCATGCTTGCATTTTCTGTTTAATTATTAATGATGCATATGATGTCAACAAGGATGAAAGAAAAAAAACTTTAAAAATTAGCAACTTATGCTAGATTATTGCAAAGGGTTGCCAGGGCTTTGGTATGTGGGTATTAAAATATAATTTAGAGAGGGATCCTAAAATAGTATTCATAATAATTTTAATAATTAGGATTTGTCAGAATCTCTCTAACCGCCAACACAAAATATAGCAATAAACAGGAAACAGGAGCACATGAAACATGGGTTCCCCGACCAACTGTTAGTTATACACGATCATTAATCGAAAATATGAATGGCGCAGCTGACCAATGAGAATCAAGTATTCCAAAGAGCCGCGTAATAAATTATTTTACTTCAGCATCTGTTGGTTCTTTATTCAGTCTGTATATTTGTGTCTCTGTCCAGGGTGCTGAAATACACATCAGTCTGTCTGTATCATTCATACTTTCTTCGGTAGATCCTCTTTTTCTGACCACAAGATATTATGCATCACTTTTGGCTGGTTTCACTGGAAAACTCCGTGTCACATCGACGGAACCAGCCTTTAAAAGGAAACATCGTCTCCATTTCTTAATTGGCTTCTTTGAACGCGTCTCATCTAAAGCGTTTACAGAAACATCGCGATTCAACCCTACAGCAGGTGTCCAAACAACTTCACCCAAACCGCGCGAATGAAACGGACACGCTCTCCGCTGTCGGTTCATCTCACACGAAGCTCAAATGAACGCGTTAATGATTCCTACCTCTGTCGCCATGCCGACTGAGAAGGTGGTGGATCTGTCCCGGTGCTGAAATCCTCTACACTCGTGGGACAGGAACGGACGGAGAGATGAACGCGCAGGAGAGGGTGGAGCAGCGTCCTGCTGATGGAGGAGGAGTGACGGGTACAGAAAGTACAGATGTGCTTCACTTCATGTCTGTAGATACACTGAATCTTCCTCCGAGGACCACCAGATGAGTATATTACCACCACATAAACACTGTAGTAATTCGTCAATAAAGAAAGACTCTCCATATTCTTCAGAAGTCGAGAAGCTTACAGTGACTACACTCACTTAATAATAATAATTAAAAAATAAAGCCATGTAACCCAGAAGGTGTTGAATGTAGCAAGCAATTTTACTTGTTTTATTAAAGTGAACAGAAAATATTAAAATCCTTATTTATAAGACAAGTTAGGTTGCTATACTGTAGATATATTTACAGAGATGCAAGATTTATACAAGTTTATGGTAGAATAATGTTTTGATAGCGTCCCCTTTAAGTTACTTTTTAATTAAAACGTGTTAATGTTCTCTAAATGTTAAAAAAGATTCTTGGTTATGCAAATGTTAGAGAAAACATTAAATAAAAGTTACATTTTATCATCTTGCAAACATTTTGGTTCTGAAACACACACACACACACACACACATATATATATATATATAGTTATTTAAAGCATATAAAACTGGCAAAATGTTCATAACCTAAGTTTCATGAGTTTCAACCAATACTGTAACTTTTAGAAGAAAATTCATATAGGCTAATGTACACTGTTCAGTCCCCCAAGACTGAACAGATTTAATAATTTAAGCTTGCTGTTAAGATCTCAAACACTAAGATCTATACTAAATACGGGTCTAAAGGGTTGTGCAGTATTATAATGAAAGTGACCCATGGATGTATTCACAGTGTACAGTATTATGAGGATAGAGGACTGTATTGAGATGCAGGTGGTGGTGTGCATATTATATTGTATATACTGATGTCTGATGTAAGTATATATATTTTTTTACTTTTTATATCTTAGCCTAATAAACACTTAATATGCCATCTGAAATGAAATTATAACAGGTTGATGTTGTGCTGTGTGCTGTTTGTTGCAAAAATATCTTTCTCTGGCGATCATTGTGGTGGCTCAGCCTGAGTCATACATGCATGAAACAGACTGCATAATTCACAGGAAAGGCAAAGATTCTTAAAAATTAATCGATTGCACTGCTGATGCTTGGATGCTCATGGGCTTCGATTAAATATGTGGACCAGAGAGTAGTCATGTTTTAACCATGAGCACGCCTAATAAAAACAAACAAGGCACATGCAGCATATGAGTGCTGACGTTAGCTCATTTCAAAGCACAGATCTGGTTAAATGCACCGTCTAAGACTATTGGAAAGCACACCTTAACTAACGACCTTGACTTGATATGAAAATAAGATATTCTTGAACAAAACACACTTGCCAAACAGGAACATTTGTCATTTTGATAGCTGGAACTCAGAGATAGCTAATCTGAATCATATTGGACACAGGACAATACCATCTGCTCCTGTCTCTGACTGAAGACTGTAACTGCGTGCTACATAATCATAGCAAAAGAACTTCGCCTCGCATCCAAACAGTAAAACATTTTGCATTACAGGCCCACGTGGGCTGACATAATCAAAAAAGCTTATTGCTCAAGGCATGCAGAGATTCAGAGATGATACATCCGAGAAAAAAAAACAGGAAGTTTATACACTAATCACAGCTTATTTGATTAGACAGCATAACGCCTTTGGGAATGTCATATAATATAAGGTCAAATTTGAACAAACATGCAAAACGTGGGAAGCAAAGCTGCTTTATTTAATTTCCAAAATCTTTTTTTCCCCCCTAATATCAAAGGAGATTGTAAATGACTACATAATGTTTTTCATAATGAACACACTTGATTTCATAAATAGGAGAAATCTTTCCTGAGAAAAAAAAAAATAGAATTTGAAAGCATGTCTAACTTAGAGCATTTACTCGATACTCACTCTTGATTGTATGAATGAAAATCCCAGGCATGCAGACGAATGGGAATCTCCTCCTTTGTTTTTCATCTAGGCCAAAAATGTCTTGTGCAGATGCCACCATCCCCTGGCACAGAAACATCTGTCTCATAGGAGGGAGCCGGAGAGAAAACAAGAGGGTTTGATCTGTGTTATAAATAAAACATTAAAGCATCTTGGTCTATTGTGGCTTTTAATAGAGGTGTTAAAAATAATGTGCATAATCTCACCGTGCCTTGCTACTAACATTGCAGAAATGGAGCTAAAAATAGAAGTCCCTAAATAGAAGCACACAGGCACCTTTCAGAAGAGATTTCTATAGCAGCAAAACCCTTCCTACTATGCCAACATTTGAAAAATGGGTCAATTTGAGATGCTCATTAGTTAAGCTTGAGGTAGCGCTTATAGAACTATTCCACATCTTTCTTTCTTTTTTTTTCTCAATATTTTCTTAATATGAAATACATTATGAAATCTGATGTGTGCTGATTTCTAAAAAAAAAAAAAATAAATCTGGCAGTGTACACAAAAGAGTTAATACATTTTTATATTTAGTCAAATACCACAGAACATCAAATCTTTCTTATTCATTTAACAGAATAACATTTTATTTTTTATATATAAAATCCTAAAACCATCTGTGGTTTAGATCCAGATTTTTATTGTGAACTCAGACTTTTGAACTTCACTGTAGATACTTAGGAAGATGTGTCTAAGGACAACCAGAACGTCACTGTTGCTAAGGAAACGGAGCAAAAACTGATTTTTATTTTTTTAATCTGACCACCTGGAATGATCTTTGGATCACACTAAACTCTCAGTAGGATCCTTAGGCACATTCAGATGGAGAAACGTGTGAGAAAAACATATTGCAACACTTCACAGACCATGGAGCTATTGACTTTGGTGTGTGAAGTGCATTCCTAAGGTTGTTTCCATTCTCTTAGCATATTGTTTGTGAAATCTGGCATTTCTTTTTTGTAATATTAGACTGGTGTTGACATGTACAGCTAGTGTTACTGTCTTGTAGTCGGAAGACATTATCATGACAAAGCACAATTATTCCCTTTAAAAGGAATGTTCATAAATGTCTTAGACGTCTTGAAAAGTTCAATATAAATCAGATTATAATATTACATTTTTATAATGCAAATCTTATTGATTACATATATGAATGTAATAAAATTACATTTTATTCCATTTACAATTTGTATTCATTGTTGATGTGAATAAAGCAATTTGTAAACTGTGTTGTTTAAGTAAGCTTTTTTATTTCAAAAACCATATTTGACATTATTTTAATGAAATGAAGAACGCTGATAAACCAAAAAAGGGTGGTGCCAGTTAATATTGTAGTTTTGGTTTCATATGAAGTGAACTTTGTGCATCAGTTTTTTGGTAACAACAGTAGTTTCGGCTTTTTCCACACTGGAAAAACAACACTGTAGACAGCACAAAAGTGTGTGGCCATTCAAACTCTGCTGTCCAGCACATTTACTGTTTGCCCTTAGAAGGTTCAGGAAAACCTCAAAACTGCCCTTTTACCACGATTTGCCTTCTCAGATTTCTTAGGAAATCTGTTTCAAGTCTGAAGTTTTCTTATTTCAATTTATTTAGGGATTTTTGCAAGTCTGCATTTGTTATTTATGTGTTTCGGTGTGTCTCTGTGTGTGTGTGTGTGTGTTCTGCAGGACTGGTCAGGCTCTTTGCCACCATAAATATCCTTCACCTAAACGTTGATTTAACAACCGGAGGTGACAGCTGGAATGTGATCAAAATCCAACATCATGTTCCAGGAATGCAGGAAATGAAAATTCTGAAAATGCAAAAATAAAATATTATTAACTTGGAATTGTTAGAAAAGCAAATAGACATTTATCATAGTTTTAGAACACAGAGGTCAAGTGAACTTTGTTACTTTTTTTGGATTCAACATACTATATAATGCTAAGGCATGTGATATTACTTATATTAAGATATCTTATTAATCCTGATGTTATTGGGTTTTAGAGAAATATGATGATTGAATGTTTCTCCTAAAGTCTAGTGACAACACATGGGAGCAAAGTAAAACAGCATTGACTCTTAAAAGGAACACATAATCAACAAGAGGAGAGAATGTGATTAAAGCCCTTATTTGATAAATGGGATTTGATTAGTCATAGTCACACCTGGCAGAACATACTGTTGCTGAAGTATCAGTGTGAGATGAAGAGAAGACATTTGGCAAGAGTAAGACACTAGAGATAAATGGAGTATTAGAAAGACATTATATGAGATTTTAGGTATTTTTAATGGCCTACCTGTCATTGCAGCAGCAATAATCACAAACATTGGGGAAGAGCTGATCTTGTGGATTATACTCTGCTGTAATCTCTGAATGCTCCACCTCTTCAATATCTCAAAAATAGG
The DNA here is from genome assembly GCA_032357445.1 of Enteromius radiatus. NCBI lineage: Eukaryota > Metazoa > Chordata > Actinopteri > Cypriniformes > Cyprinidae > Enteromius > Enteromius radiatus. The sequence continues at coordinate 13,896,964 of JAUCMS010000022.1, read as the reverse complement.
TTCAATTATTTATTTTTTTATAAATACAACTCAAAGTACAATTACAACGACGTGTGCGCGTGTGTACGTGTGCAAGACTGGCTTGTGGTTCCCACAAGGAAAAAAATATATATTAAAAATAGTAAATGATGTTTATCTGATTGTGCAACAATGCAAAATTTTAAAGTATCTGAAAGTGAAAGTGCAACAATGCATACATTGTATGTATGTGTGTGTGTGTTTATTAACACTTAATAATGTGACAATGGATCCTGCAATAATTGCTGAAAATTCAACTCTGTTGTCGTATCAATAAATTACATTAAAATATATTAAAATAGAAAACAGTCATTTTAAATTGTAATAAAAGTAAGAAAAAAAAAAAAAAAACTGACCCAAAACATTTGAGCTGGTGTGTTTATATGCACACAGTTACTGAGCAACACAACATTCTTGTGTATTCCTGTATTGTAACATTTACAAAAAGCACCACACAGCGAAAGTGTTTATATGATGTCATGGCATGCTTTATCCAGTCTATACAGGAGAAATGAGAAATATTTAATCATTTGCTTTGACAGCGCCCTTTGCACAATCCTGCTGCACCTTATAAAATGCAAAAAGTCAATTACACATGTAAAGGTCTAGGAGGAACTTTGGCAGACATGCTAGCATATTTTATAGGAGCTGTAAACCTATCAAAATCAGCACTGACCAGACAGTGACAAGCATCTTTACCAGGAAAAATCATTCATTGTTACATCTGCTGTGGCAAGGGGGGGAGAGAAAACTTCAATGAACTGTGAATTCCTTCTGCAAAGCAGAGCTATAGATGCTGAGGCACCATAAAACTAAGGGCCTTTCATGGGCCCCTGTGGCCCATTTAAAAGGGAACTCAAAGGCTAACAGAACTCACATGCAGGTTTCTGTATCTATTAGGCTGGAAAAAGGGGAACATCTCCATACTCGTGCAGACATACACCACATCTTAAATATCTTTTTGCTGAGGTATTGTGAGTGATAATAATAATTGCTACCGGTTCAACACTTCCATAAGTAGATCAAATGAGCAAGTCATTTTTGTAATTGACATTACAAAAGCCAACACATGTGGAGGCACACACTGCTCAGTGATTATAAGCATGCTAATAGCTGGAAAGACAAGGAAAATGTGGTTTAAGAAATGACTTGCGCTGTTTTGATGAGTTTAGCCGTGGTTTAGCTGTGCTGGGACGCTATTGTGTTTGCTGTGGCTTTTGGCGGGGCAAGCGGCTTCTTGTCTGTTTCAGATTAATCCAAACCGATGACTTCAGAACTCTATGTCCATTTGAATACTCAGACCGCAATCTTCTTTAGGATGGAAGTTTATGAAATGGCTCCGTTTTTGTCAAGATGGATTTTTATTCCTCATTATATAACACATTTTTTATCCATTACATAAAAGAACACTAAAGATTTATGAAGATGTAAATTCTTTCAGGTTGCTACCTTTTCATCAGATTTTTGAAGCTCAAATGTTCAGCAGAAAGGACCAATCTCAGTCCATGGAGCATCTAATTTCACTGTTTCGTTGCAAGTAAAAGAACAGAAAGATATCTCCTTGTGTGTTACACAGAAAAAAGTAAGTCATTCAGATTTTACTTGACCTAAGGAAATGATTACGGAATTAAATTGTCAGGTGATATAGTCCTTTAAAACAAAAAAATCTATATTCAGTGCCTTCAGATGAGGCATTCGGCGGATCTGTTAGAAAGATTTCACAGCATGTGTCTCTATCACGAGTGGAGGACAGACACTTCACTTACAGATATCTGGCCAAACTTTCTGTATTATGATCTGTAAATTGGCTCACTTGGATCGTTTAAAAGCCAGTGCACCCCAGGCTCATTTTTAGATTAAGAAATCATTATTTCATCAGGAGGTCATGTGCCAGATGCAGTTCACATGTAACACCACGGAACAATACCCTTGGCAGAACTTATCATAAATCATTCAAAAGCTAGAGTATGTGCATTGAGGCATCACTGCCAACCTGGTAAAGAGTGCGTTTTTTGGCCGATGAGAGCTTTTTAATGCAACAGAATCAAAATACAATGTACCCAAGAAATAGGAACATTTTTAATTATTTACTGAATTTCATGCTGTTCCATTTTATTCTGTAGAAAAAAACAGAAAAGAAAAAAAAGACGTTTGACAGAATGTTCACGCTTTCCTACACTTTCCATACAAAAGATAAAGGCAAAACACTACAGAAAAAATATTATAAATATTTCATTATATTACTTTTTTATTTTTTCACTATTGATTTTATTCTGTATTTTTAGTTAAATCAGAAAGTATAGTCATGGTCGTGGTAGGGGTGGGTGGGATGGGGGCATGGCCTCCTGTGGCTCCTGATCCGCCATGGCCTTCCAAGGCTCCCGATCTGCCATGGTCTCCAGTGACTCCTACCCTCCCTCCCTGGTTCTTGTGATTCAGCTCCAGAGTTTCGGCCAGGAGAGCCATTCCAGTTCCCCACGAATTCCAGTCTGCAGTTTCCAAGTCTAGCTCCAGAGTTTCGGCCAGGAGAGCCACCCCAGTCCCCCTCCGAGTTTGCGCTTCAAGAGCGCCCTCCAGAGCTCACGCTGCAGGAGCCTGCCCCTCCAAATGACCCACCGGACTCTTCTTCACCTGAGCACCCACACAATCCATGGCTATCGAAAACGGTGAGCGTCCCCAAGAATTTTTTTTTTTTTTTTGGGGGGGGGGGAGGTAGGGGTTTTTCTTTGGTGTTATTGTTGCCGTGAGGTCACGCTTGGCCGGGAGGGGGAGGTAATGTCACGTTCCTGTCTGTTTTAGTTTCGTTTTCATGTCTCCTGGTTTGGTTTCATTTTGATTTCCATGTGTTTGTCCTTATTTGGCATTTCCTGTTGTGATTATTAGTTAATTATCTTCCATGTGTGTCTCTCAGGTGTTTTGAGTTCTCCCTGTGTTTGGTTTTTGTATTTAAGTTCAGTGTCTCCAGAGTTCACTTGTTGGTCAGTGATTATTTATGATTGTTTATGAATCTTGTTTATTATTAAAAGTCTTTATGTTTTGGATATCCTCGTCTACTGCAATCTCCTTCCCTGCACAGCACCACACCAAAACACCATTTTTTTTTCAGAGTACTTTCTCTCTAATGCTTTTTTTAAAAGTTGTGTGAAAAAAGTGACTTATAATGCCAAAAATAAGGAAATAAATATAACTGAATGAATAAATAAAAGAACAATTAAAAAAAAAAACATTAAATAATACCTTTTTATAGGAATATATCATATTTTATCACCGTTTTACATATTTTTTTCCATTCATTTGCAGTGTCTCTCAAACAGGTAAAATGACATGCTACAAGTCCCAGGCAGCTATAAAAATACGTATGTCACAATCACAGTTGCACAAATCCTGCCCAAAATTTCAACATGAACACAGTGTCTCAACGATAGCATCATTAATTTCCTGTCATCATATGGCAGGGCAGATGGACATGCCCTCCAGGCAGAAACAACGGACTGTGCTTATCCTGACACCACAATGGCGGGTTTCCACCATCCCGTGTGGACGCTCTGGCATGAATGATACTTCCTGTTTGACGAGTCAGTGTGTCAGAGCCACAGTGTGTCCATTGTCCAACAGTGACATAAGGACAACATGACTAACTAAAGGGCAGATCAAAGAAAGGACACAGGGAGGGCTGGACATCGGTCTGTGAGAACAGCGCCCTCAAGTGGTCTAAAATTATTTAAGCAAAGTTAAGAGCAAACAGTAAACATGCATGCTTAAAGGCAGTATAAGTGAGTTATGACATGCAGAGAGTGTTTGTGATTTGCTAGTATAGCAAACCTTGTTTATTTGTTTTTTTGCTTCCAGAAGGATGTCACAGATAAAGGTACTGTATAAACCAACATTTTTATATCTGTTAGCAAGGAGGGATTTTTTATGTGTGGCAAAATAAATTAAAATGAACTGCATAAAACTTCTGCTCTGGTTTGAATTCAAATAATGTGCTATTTATCATAATAAATCCAGTGATTGACAATGTTAAAAAGAAGGTCATTATGTAATTAATTAAGGTTCATTAAATAACAATTATAGAAAATCAAATTATAAAATAAATAAATAAAAATAAGATACTGAATTACATTAATTTGTCAAAGTCACTAAAATACTGTTTCAATTTATTAATATGAAAATAATATATGTTGCTGATAACAGTACGTTTTAAACTATTAGAAGGAAACCCAATCAGGTTTCTGAGAGAAAACTTGAGGCAAGGCTATGAGATAACCTGCAAAGTTAGAAATGCTAAAATGCAAGGTGTGTTTATTAAAATCTTTATCACTGTAAATCTCTAGAGTGGCCAGACTATGAATAGAGGTCTTCATGCATGCAACATGGAGGTTGTAACCTCTACATCCAGCTCTGGAACACATCCAGACTGCCCACATCGAACTGCTTACCCTGCAGCGACAAACAGACAAGGCCTTATTAATCTCATTCAGGCTGGTTGAGTTCACCAAAGAAGAAAAACACTCATTATTCAAGTGTAAAGTAAAAGTATAACACTAATATACCCTCACCAGGGGAGAGAAATTACACCAACATATAATTAAAATCCATAGAAACTGCATATACAGCTGGAACAAACCAGTGTTTGATCTTTTCTAATTACAACTGCTCTTTTAACCAGTTAATTTAGTGCAACTCATTATAAAATAAATCATGCGCTAAAGACATTAAACATAATTAATCATTTCTTTTTGACTCCAAATGCCACCATTCAAGCCTAAAGTACACATTTCCACATTTATAATATATATATATATATATATATAAATAAGTTTAAAACAAACAAAAATTAAATTCAGTGCAATAATAATAATAATTGCAATAATTATTCTATTCACAGTGACCGTATTAATGGATTGCTGCCAAAGCTTGGAAGTTGCACACATTTCATAGTGTTTTTTGGTAATTATGCAAATTATATTATCCAGAGAATAACAAAACTATAAAAATATGAGCAGAACTTTAGTGTCTTGCGCATCACAGCAATGGAATGCTTGTGCTGATTTTAAAATATGAAAAATGACATTCGTTCCACATACTGATGGCTCTAAACAAAAGGATCCACCCGGATACTGTCATTGAAAACGTGTGGAAAATACTGTGCTAGAGCACAGATGAATTTACATCAAACAGAAACGACACCGTTTGGTCGCCAACCCAGATGAGACAATTGCGAGTTGAAATTTTCAGTAATGAGGTACCGAGAGAACTTTGCGCTTTGCTCTCGAATCAGATGTCATATCCATTCCTTACGAAAGGTGTAAGTCATGGTTCATTAACTCAGAGCTGGACTTCACATCATGGATTCTAAACACTGAATCCTTGCGAGAGTTTCACGAGCGCCAGATCTCCTCCCTGTTCTCGGAAGCACCACTTTTTTCTTTTTTACCTAATCAAGAGCTGAATACATTTTGCACAGTCCTACTTAACTGGTCTTTTTGCACAAGAAGCTGTGTTCCTTCTCTTACGCTTTTAAATATCGAAAAGGAGCTCCAACACCATATGAATGATGGGGGGGAGGAAGGAATGGAGCAGGAACAGCCAAAATAATAATAACTCCCCCCTGCTCTGGATTAACTTGTCAGACATTCCCTTTCCTTCTCCCTCTCTCCATCTTATAAAAGATCTGCCAACGTCTTGATGCTTTGAAGTCATGTCTGTTTTCCAAAACCGTTATAGCACATCCCACCCTGCTTTGGCCCTTTTCTGCACATGACGGGCCAGAATCTATGGGGCCTCATTATGGCAAAATGGTTGATAATCACAGCAGTATGAGCACAGGAAAATAACGCCACGAAACCCTCATCCTGCTCTGTGGCCTCACACGACTATGTCCTATGTTCCTGACCGGCTAGAGATGCCCAGAAAGGAAGATGCTGAAGGTATGTTGTCATCTCAAGCATATTCTCTTTCCATCTGGAGGCCACGCAGTAATCAATATCAGAAGCACTATCACTCACTAATGTCAATGGAGTAAGACTCTCCATACTGTAATATGAGGGGAAGATCCAACGGTTTGCCAATTTTTATATCTGTTAAACATCTGCTTCAGTATCGAAAATTAGCTTTCTGCAGGAAATAGCGAAGTTCTGGATGGGAAAGCATAATAAAACATGAAAAAACGTTATCAGGGTGTTTCGTTTTCAAACGCTACTGCCAAGATTCCATAGCTGCAGGACTACCTGAGCACCTTTGCAAAGGGAGTTTGTCCTGCTTGCTAGAAAATGAATGCTCTCAACAAGCGGTTAATGATTTTTTGATTTAACTGAGGTAAACCCCAGGCCAGTTACACAGGACTAGAGCAAGAGGCTTCTGTGTGGAGTGAGAGGGTGAGAATCACTGGAAATACTGAAGACTGGAACAACACAACATGGACTACTGAATCATCAGAGCACTGAAAAACTGGGAACACTCTTACTTTTGTGAATGGATGCAGGAAAATGCATAGAATCACGGAAACGGTGATGCACTGGAAACATACATGACACACTGAAACACTGCAAGCACTGGAAACATACGTTGAAAATACAAACGATCCGAAACTTCATCCGTCCTACTCCCTTAATTTGCTAAACGTTTTTACGCTAACTTGAGGTGGATCTTGTCTAAAGAGATAATTGTGAATAATGGGAGATGGAAACACATGTGCATCAAAATAGTCATGTATAATTGCCTCCCAGAACTATCGACTGAGTTCCAAAACAACAGACATCCACCTCTGAATGCAGTGACTACATTTATTGCATTTCATCTACACTCTGAGGTGCGAGTAATTTATTGTATATGAAAATTATATGGATGAAAATCTCCTACTTTTCTTAGTGATATTAGTGGAGGTTTATCATGAAGACATATTAACAGATGTTTTCTGCAATATTCCAATTTTTCACACCAGTTAAATTTGCAACTTTGGATGGAAACATAGCTATTAAGTCACTTAAATATTGGAAAATTGTGAGCATGGGAAACATGACAACACTGGGTTATTGACATTGAGACACACACATGGATCACTAAGGCCCAATCCCAATTCTACCCCTTACCCCTACACTTACCCCTACCCCTCCGTTTGGCGCGTTCACGTGTAG
>JAUCMS010000022.1:13870497-13889280 GCA_032357445.1 Enteromius radiatus | reverse complement strand
ACTTTATTTCAAGGGGCAAGGGGAAGGGGCGAGGGGTAGGCAAAGGGGTAGAAAATAGAATTGGGATTGGGCCTAAGACATTGCAAACACATGAAACAAAACACTAGACTACTGGAAGGATAGAAAAGCATTCGGTCACTGAAAGGGAAACTGAAAACAAAAAGCATGAAACACAGAGTACTTAAACTGAAACACAAAGTCACTTCAATACTGCAAGCACTGAAAAAATGTCCTTCCGGTTTACTTGTGCTAATCAATCATTTCCAAACCACTTGAAGAACCACTAACTGTGGCTCACTGAAAGTCACTGCTAATTAGTTACAAAAAATCACGAAAATGTGTCTAAAATGTAAACATACTCCTATTCTCCTTACTTAAAACAAAGATGTATATCTTTATTGAAGCCTGAAGCCAGTATCAGTACTAGCCAGACTCAGAAATATGGATGTCTGTTTTCATAGGAGTATCTCTTGTAATCCTCAGTTATTTGTGTATGTTAGAGACTGCCTGAGGTGTTAGAATGGTTTGTAACAGTAAAATGAACCCATTAGTCAATGCTCCAGAGTTAGCACGCAAAGTCTGTCTTGTTTACAACAAGATTTAATGTCCTGTATCGCTCTGTTCCCCTCACGGCACTGTCATCGCTTTATTCTGTGACAGCAAAATAGCATAGTAACATCATCTCAAAGTCTACTGTATATTATAATAATAATCATTAATTTGAAGTCTCTTAATTTTCAAAGCACATATTGTACATTTAAATGCATAACCATGTGTCTAGAAGAAATTTTGCCATGGAAACAAAACATGTCATTAAGTTTCATTGTATTTGACAGCTTTTCAATGACATACTTACTGTAAATCCCCTGTTTTTGAACAATTATTAAATGGAATTGCAAATGAAGTGCTGAGAAAGAGCTGAAAGTATAAATGGAAATGGAACATGAATATGGGGCTAAAGACTGGATGAACACTGCGCTTATAGAAGTTCAGATCCCCTTCTAATGAGGGAGTTTTTCTTTTAAACAGAAGGCTTATATAATAACCCTTGGGGCGTTTTAGAAAAAGACTGACAGAATGCAGCACCATCAGATTTAATAAACTCTCTTCTTCTAGAGGGAATATGTTTTGTTTTACTGACTGGAAAGGCTTAAGCTAAGGCCTAAATTATTCTTTTTGGCCTTTTTAGCATGTATTAGACCTGATTACTTTTGGACAATATGTATCCAAACAAGCGATTATTAGTTTAAGAAATCAATCTTCAAAATGAATTTTGGACGCTTGAGCAAAACATTGCATTCATCGTCAAAGCAATTCTTGGTACATTATAGTCATCCGTCCATGTAGTTTATTTAATTTAGTACTCCACAAAATTAAAACGTGCTTTTCTGCCAATAGACAATACAGCCAAAAAAAATAAAAAATAAATAGGATTCAAATATGTAAAATATACACACAATTCTTAAATTCCAAAAGAACAAAAACTCCTCAAGATGTGCTTCTTCTGACTGTCATCCAGGACTTTGGATGATCTTCGTCTCTGGGTCAATCCTTTATCTCAGGATATCTCATGGCCTTCATTGGATTTAAGGAGGACATTTTATGGTCTTTGTGTCTATTCCCACAGGTCAGATCTTTGATAAGATAAGCACATTTCCCAAACATGAACTTCTAGAATCTACATGATTACAATGTTGGGCACAGATCCAGCTCTGATGGGGGGGAAGTGTGTTTGGGTTATACTGAAGTGCTCAACTAAATTTTTTTCAAGAAGAGCTCTAAATTAGGACTCCATCTCAGTCATGGTCCTGCTGAGATACGAGACATTGACTGATGCTCTCGCTCCACAATAAGGGATTACATTACAGTTTCAGATCCCAGAAACGCTTCATTCTGCTGGGAATATTTTCGAAATTTCATCAGATAAGAAAGACCTCAGACCGAGCAGTATGGGATAGTCATGTTATTGCGACAACAGTACAAGGCCTCAGCACAGAAACTAGTTAGGGCTAGAATTCCAACTGTGACAAAATTCGATCTTGTAGATTTAACAATCTGTCAACAAAATACTTTTTAACATGGTTAAGGACTAAAACAGAACAGTGTGGGCAGTAGCATCGTTTTAAATTGAGTATGTTATTAGTTTAACTGGATTTCTCAGAAGCAAGGCTAATGTGTTCTTTTTTTCGGAGTCAGTTCTTTTAATAGGTTAGGAAAACATAAATCAGTAACAGGATATTACAGGTCGGTGAATCCAAGCCTGAATTCTGGCTGCCAGCGAATGAAGAACAAATGCACTTCTGAACAGCTCTATATGTGAATAGAAATAATAATAGTACACAAAAGCACTTAAAATACCAAAGTGTTTGTAAAATCCATAGAGCTTCAAACTTTAAATATACTGTCAAACAAACATTCGAAGTAAAAAAAAAAATAATCACAAAATATGAATTATTTACAACCCTGCTAATAAACTGTGTGTGTGTATACATATATATATATATATATATATATATACCTCTTTTCCAAAACACTATAAATCCATTTTAATTGTTTTCAGAAAAAACAATATGTTGTTTTCAGCAACATATGGCATCAGGGACTCATACTATAAATTAATATAAATCAAATAAATGCAAATGCATGAAATAAATAACAGCCAAATAAAATACTTCTCCTTGTGACTGCTGCACAAAAGACTGTACTTGACTGACATGTTCCGGTCTTTTCATTTGTATGTAGAAGTATGGTCCTGTCTTAGTCAACCCAGGGGCAGAGCCAGACATTATAAACATTCGCGGCTTAGCCCCAAAATCAATATCGGATTAATCAAAATAGCCTTCTTAAATCATTACGACTTGCCTAAAAGAAAATCTATAGATATTAAAACAATTTACACATATAATAATGTTTTAACGTTAAACCTGTGCTATTATAGCAAATGTGCGATGGTAGGCTATATGATGGTATATCCAACTTTGAGAATGTAAAGCGTGCTCTGCAGCACACGGAGGCACCAGCGCTATCACTTGTCATTTTCTCCGATAAAGCTAAGAATAATAGATCATTGGGAACTTTAAAGAAACCGGTCGCACCAGTCTTGTGTTGACATCCCGCAGTGAGATTTAGTTATTTTTTTTTCTTTGTCCAGTCAGTGTTTTCTACCCCCCCGGGTGTGGGTCTCACACGTAGGTCTCAAAAGTGTTATTAGAGTTTAAAGCACTAATTTTGAAAACTAAGCACAGACGCATGCTTCATAGTGTCGCTATGTTGGATTGCATTGAACAAATTCAGTTAATAAGTTCAATACACAGCAAAATGGCATTACAAACACATTATAGCTTAGCTGACTTTCATGTTACTTGCAGATCTAGCTACATATTTTGAGTAGTACGTCCAAAACTGACTAACGATAGCTTAAAAGCATCATTCTCTGGATAATGTCCAGTGAAAGTATTTGATTTTAAATTGTTTCAGATCATAAAACATGAGTGTGCAATTGCTTCAAATATAACTCAGAGTATTCTCCTCTAAAAGTCCATACATCAACCTCTGCAGTTGCTGGTCTTGGAAAGTGTTGCATTTTGAAACGGAAAAGGATAATTGAAACACAAGGCCACACATCCTGAAGACAAAAACATCATCCTGAAGGTGGCCAGTTTAGCAAAGCAAAGGGCAAAACAAAAGAGCATTCACATTTTCATCAATAAGGTCCTGTGTCTTCTGAATATAAGCTGTCAGAATGGAACTTACTGTAGAACAGCCATCAGAACAGGCTGGTTTGGTTTGGGTCCAGTTTCCTGCTGGTGTTGAAGAAAAACTACTCTGAACGCTGGCTCTCTGTGTACATGATTGCACAGCAGCTGTGACTGATCAAATGCAGAATGAAAGCATACTTAGTAATTATACGTCAGAGTTCCTATGCTGATGTTCAAGGGGACAGATCCTGTTGCACACCCCTGGATTATGTCAAACTGGCTTTAGCCAGTCTTGGGACATAATAGATTCAGTAGAAGTTTATGACTTCATATGCAGTAACCTGCTCTGGAGCCTGACCAAATTTAATCTCAATTTATGCAAAAGTTCTGTCCAGCACATGAACCTTGCCTTGAAGGAGCAGCCGTCCCTTGGTAATGTCAAGAAAGGTCTGCTATATCCGTCCTGTTTCCCTTCATGCTGTCGACCCCCTCTTGTGGTCGGGACTTGTATTCGGTAATAATCTCGAACAGCTAGAATTCTGACTAACGGCGCAAGGTTTGGTCCAAACTGCATCTTACTCATGTCCAAAAAAAGCGTACTTGCACAAAAATGTCCCATGTAACCAATCACAGTTCACTTTGTTTTTATGGTTGACACCATAATAAGAGACTAGCGTTGAAAAAAAAACAAAAAAAAAAAAAACCTTCAAAGAACTCTCTATTGTAAGCTGTACTAAAACACCAAACAAATTAACAAAAATGAGTGGAAACATTATGATCAGAATTTATGTCCGCTCGTGAACGTCTAGTTAACTGGCAACTAAGCACCTCAAACAAAACTAAACGTCGGCCAAATATTTTATGCTGCTAAGCTGGCAAACTTATCAAAAAGCACTTGTATAAACCAAGTACCTTGTAAACATGGCTTGTCCAGTTACACTGGACCCCCATTGCCAGAAATCGCAAAAACGCTAGCCAATCAAATTGTAACTGCCTATTTTCTAATACTTGCCAGTTTTCTGTAAAATATGCATCACATGGTTAGTGAACACACCGTAGGCTGTGCCATCTGGGGATTAGTCTATTTATTCTGGTGTTGAGTGCGTAATGCTTGTGACTTAATATGAAAGGGCAACTTGAAATCATCCTCACTGTTGTTTTCTGGCTCCTCACACACCACGTGATCTTGTTTCACCTGGCAGCTACACTGAAACACCTCAGGAGAAAAAAAAAAGGAGGGAAAAGGAAAAGAACAACATTATACAATAGAATGAGAGTGATTCTGTGAGGTGAAGGAAAACAGATGAGATCTGGCAGACCCCTGATCATCTGTAATTGTTCAGCAAACAGGGAGGTTTAATTGCATTAGAGCTCATAACAGAGTATGACAGCCATGTATAGAGCAAGGATGTCTCCCTTAAAAGCTCAAACACCCCTTTCCAACAAGGAAATATTCATTCGGTAGGTGATGTATCAAAATCGAAAAGCATTTTATCCAAAAATATATTACAAAAATAAATTCATTATTCCATCAGTTTATTTATTAATTAATAATTGGTAGAACACAAAATTAATTATTTAGTAGAAGGATTTCTGCTGTTTTCATATAATAAAAGTAACTTCTTCAGCATTTAATATATATATATATATATATATATATATATATATATATATATATGCTGTAATAGTGGTTAAATGTTATATCTTACCTTAGTAATATACTAAGCTTCATATTTAAGAAACAATATTTTGAACTGGTTCTAAATAATCACCTGCAAAAAGAAGTTGTTTTTGCACACCATAACATATTTTTATATATAAAAATGACACAGAGCACTCAAGTTCTGCTGTTAAAGCAATTTTACTAAAATACTTTGCAGAGGCTTCAAAAAAATGTAAAAATAAACAAATAAGATGAAAAATTCTGCCTACTGGAGTAGAGGAACGTGCAAAGGTGGTTAGTGTGGACCAGTATGGATATAGGGCATACGGGTTACACACAGAGTAAATGCTCTTGCTGTGCTGGAACACTCTTTGGAAAACTATGAGTCATATGAGAAGAATCCTGAGAAGATTCATGAAGACGAGTCACCAGGTTCCTTAACACCTCTTGGAGTCGTTTCTCCACATGGGTAACACCACACACTGAGCAAACGCAAACAGAGCAGAAGCGAGCTGCCGATCTTAAGTAACATAATTCTGTTTAAGGTCAGATGAAGACAGCATGAAGAAAGAGAAGAAAAAACCCAAACAGCCAAAACAAGAGTAGAACCATCCAAAACTGGTTGACTGGCTTTTCATCACTGAGCTAGGCCTGTATGATTCTGTAAGCATATTTTAAATAACAGCACAGACATACTGAATTGTATTCAATAACTTTGTAACCATGATTTGACCATTTATTTGTTGAACCAATAAAAAGACTACACCGGAAGCTGGGCCAGAGCATGCTATTTAGGTTTGGCGGCTACTTTGCTAACTTACGTCATGGTACCTGTACAAGGTGTTACAGTTTTTGCTGATACTGACATCAAAATGATATGATGTTTTATCTCTTCTTACCTGCAACTTTTCTCGCTGATTATCGCGAGGTGTCCAAACATGTTTGTCTGTGTGAGTGTGCGTTCATGTTGTGGGGCGGGGCTTTGAGAAGAGTGGGCTTATCCAATTCAATACACTTACAGTTGCACTTTTTAAATGACAGTTTTTTTAAATTTACATATTTAAATTTAATAAAGGTACATATAATCATTAGAACAAGAAAAGGTGGGGTAATAAGAGTTTACAGTTTACTCTAAAGTTGGGATATAAACAAAGCTTGTTTCTGCCACTGAAAAAAAGGTTAATTGCGACTTCTGCCTCAGAAATATAAAATAAACGTTTTATAAAGTCATAAAGTTAGTTATAAAGCAAGTTAAGTCAGAATTGCCTGATATACTCACAATTGTGAAATATGAAGTCAGAATTGCGAGATATAAGTGTGATAAAAACACGCAATTTCTTTCAAATGTAAAGAAAAAATGTCAGAATTGTGAGATAAAAGGATTATTTATTATTCAGTGGTGGAAATGGGCTTAATAAACAATAGGCCCAATAAAGAAACTACAGTCTATTGAGCCTAGAGGTCAGTCTGTGACATTTACATTCTCTTTTGATCAAATGTCTTTTCGACATACAAATTTGCAAGTCACCAAACTTTGGTGTGCAGCAGAAGTCAAAACTTTTCAGCCTGTGCTTGCATTTCTTCTTTCTCACACTGACATGCCTATGAATGGAAGTGAAGGGAGTCTAAGACTAGTGTTAAAGTCTCTTTTGGTGGAGTTCCTGAATAGCTAACATCGCTTACAGCACCTTTAAAGCCGTTCCTCTGCTGTAGACTGTTATGGCAGCTGAGCCACGGGCATCCTTGCAGGGCATATAAGATGATTAAGAAAATCCTCTGGAGGGAATTTGAGTCTGCCTGTTCAAAAGCCACATTCTGCAGAAACATTTTGCCAGCGAGACAGTTGAGGAAAGTCTGGAATTGTCTGAATACCCGTTTTGTTTCAACACTGCTGACACTTGCTATATGTGTAAAGAAGGCAGGGAATTTCATAATTACTCTAGGTTTGGCATTAATCAATTGAAACATGCTAGACTATTAGATATCAGAGATTTTGCCCAACACAAACTGTCATTTGTTTGCTAAGTTAGTTTGCTACTATAAGAAGAAGTAACATGCAAACTAGCATTAAGGAGTGATGGATTATTTGTAGGGACTGTGTGTGTATTTCCTAAATATCTTCAGCTTCCAATGGCATGTCATTTGGAAACCTAATTTTATTATGATAACATTACATAAATGTGCACAGAAAATGGCAGTAGTGTAATTTAGTACAGTACTCCAATTCTTCCACTTTGTGCTGACAAAGTAACATAGATGCCGAGCTAATGGAAGCTTGTTTCTGCCAAAAGATTAAAAAAAAGAAAAAAAAGATAATTGTGACACTTACTCTTTTCTTGCATTTCTGGTCAAAATAAAAATGGAAAAATTAAAAAACACATATAAACACACACATGCACACACAAAACAAAATTCAGAATTTAGAGTAAGAAGTCAAAATTATGATATAAACTCGAATTATGATATAAAAATTACTGCAAAATGTAAACTCAAAATGCTGATGAAACAAAGTCTGAATTTCAAGATGTAAACTCACAAATGTGAGAGAAAAAAAAATTAATTGCAAGATGAAAAAATAATATCAAGAAAAATTAATAATAAACAATAGCAAGGAAAATTCTGAATTTTAATAAAAAGAGCCACAATTCATTTTTTTCTTTCTTTTTTTCATAGTAAAACAATCTTCCATTCAAGCTGAACTGTAGCACACTGTATTCTATTCTGGAGGCTCTCACACCTCCTCGAGCGAGTCCACTAAGCCTTTTTAATAAATGTATTATTATTATTATTAAATCACTTCAACTATACTTCATTTTCATCTCTTTTAATGTTTTGTTTCTCGTGTGGCATCTCGGACATGTCAGTGGAAGTTTCACATCATCGCCTGCATGTGCAGACCCCCAGGACTCCCGGACCCCTCCATCCTCTGCAGAACCTGGCTTTGAGGGCCCTTTATTCTCTGATCTGTCCCTTTGAATTCTGCTCCATGACCACAATCTTTTCAAGGGTCCCTTAAAGACCCGCCTGTGATTGGGGGAAGCGCAATTCAAACTGAAGTGCGTTTCCCGCAAGCATGCCTGACTCCATGGCTGCCTTGCAAGTGTGGCGTTGCTTCAGTCGTGCCAGACAGTGAGTCTAATACAGTGAAAATGTGATCTTGCATTTCCAGGGATAATAAATAAATTGGTTCACAGTCCGGTGTGTCCAAGTGGTTTCTGTGGAACCCATTTGCCAGCGAAAGTACTTATTTTGGGTCTATCTCAAGGCAAATCTGCGGTAAGACACGTACCCCTGTATTTCATTACATTTCAGCGACTGTGATTTTATAACAAACTTCCTTAAGATACAATGTCGTTGGAAATTAATTTTGTGATTCAATTCTCTGACTCCAAAATGTAAATTGTAAAATTGACAAGCCCTTGATTAGGTATAGTCAGAGTAGGCAAGAAAACCAAATCTTGATTTTCACTTAAACAACATACTATAAGACTTAAAGTAATAGGAATAAATAGAACAATACCTTCAAAATATAAATGTTTACAGAACAACACAACTTTCAACCGATATCCATCACTTTTTAATTCAAAGTCATCATCATAAAAAGATTCTCATTAACTGCTATTCAGTGCCAAATTTGTTGAGTATAGTCGCTACTTTTGTTTTCTTTCCCTACAAAAAGTATTCTCGTCACTTCATAACGTTACATTTGAACCACTGATGGCAAATGGACTATTCTGACAATTTCTTTCATACTTTTCTGGACCTTGGTGATGTTTATGTAGCAGCCAAAATATATTTAATTGTGTTCTGAAGAGGAACAGGGCTTTTGAGGGTGGAGTGATTAATGACTATATTTTTATTTTGTGGTGGAGTAACACTTTGAGGCCGTAACTTGTGGACCCTTCCATTTTTGCACAAGACATTCAGAAACTCTGTATACAAACAAGTATTGGATTTACAATAATGAAAACAATCATGGCAGATAATTTAAAACAGAACATTCAGATAGTGGATGCAAAAAAATCTGACCTTTCACACATTTTATGGGCTCTTTGTTTTAAATTTATCAAAAGCACAAAACATTTTTTTTTTTATGCTTCTAGGCTTTAAATTAGATTCTCAATCAGACTTTTTTTTTTATGTGGACCCCAAAATCTGTCCAATAGTTTTCCCATGTATAAACATTTTATGGTTGTCTGCTTTTAAAAATGTTGACAATACTTTGAAATACACAGAACACATTGGATCGTTTATGACATTTCACTCTTAAAAAGCATATATATTACATCAGTTTGTAAGGAATGTAAAAACAAACTATAAAGCACATGCAACAATGCTCTAATACTTTTCCTGAAAAAACAGATATAAACTATTACAGTCATTCCATTAGGATTGTTTGTCCATCACACCCAAATGACATTAACATTACCTCAGAGCAGAGAACTTCCATTTAAAACACAGAAAAACAATCTCCATGGATATTAAATTTGACCCTGTTTGTACACATATTTCTATGCATTGTGTTAACATTTACATTTTCTTTTAAAATAACATTTACTATGAAGAAATAAACATCCCGTGCCCTCATTTGACCAGAGCGATCTCTCCATTCTTCAGGGTTTCCTTGCCCGGCTTATCAAGAATTTACTGAGCATATCTGGGCATTGGGCCACCTCTCCAGCACCCTGAAACTAACCCTTTTAATAGTCACTCCAAATCCTTTCTTTAAGCGTTTGGCTGAAAGTGCACTTCCAGCGGTGCTTGAACTTAATCTCTAAATGCTGAGCCAATCACAAAGCTGGAGAAAGTTGAAGTGTAGAGTTGAATAGCCAATTAACACAGCCCTGCATGCTGATGAAGCCTGCTGAAGGAGTTTGTCTTTTACGGGACTACAATGAAAAGCATGTCCATCTAATGAGAACCTGCTCACACAGCAGTTTCCATTCACTACTTCTGAGATTAAGGAGCTATATTCAACTAAGCATTATTTATTATTAGATTGAAATTAAATTACAGCCATAAAACTGTTTATAAATATCCTTCTGACCATCAAACAAAATAGGAAAAAGAAAATAAATGCTAGTTGATTATAATTGCTAAGCAACATGCTAATTCATTAAATAATTCCAAATTGCATATGTACTAAGTAAAGAATGAATGAAGGATTGCACGCATGCCAGAAAATAAAAACAAAATCCCCCGTGACCTTCTCTTGAAGTAAGACTGAATGATATATTGTTTTTGATTTGTTATTATGTCTCTGTGTATCAATATCCACAAATTATTATTCCTATCAATGCTTAAACCGCACAGTGTTGACTTTTTTTGCGATCTCTTGGTATCAGATTTAGATGCTGATGTCTGAAAATTCCTGAAAATATCATCAGAATATTTGCCCCAATAACATTCCTCATAATCATTATAAATTCATTTATATCCGCTGCAGTGATTATTGATTTCTAAAGAGCGTAAAATTGTGCTTCTTTCAGTCTTTGACACAATCTGGGCAAAACACAACAGGGCAGAACGAGTTTCCATTTCTAGAGAGCAAGTGATTGTAGTTCAGTCCAACAGAGATCAGTCCTGGATGAAATATTTTTATGAACTTCGTAAAGAACCAGTTATGGAAGTCTATCAGACAAAATTTCAACACACTTTCTACAATAATAAGTATTTCTGTATTTTTGCAGCATTTGCTGTCACATATAAAACACTTATGCAATGTCTGACGCTCTCTGCCAGCTTGTAAAAATCCAAGAAGTAAACATTCAAAGAGCCTGCTAACCGCATTCTGTTAGCTTTCTAGATTTACTGTAACCACTGTTTGCTGTGTCATTTGTATGCCGCCCATTTAATGCTCTATTCCTGGCCTGTTTTTTTTCTTACCACTGCACTAATGTCTAAAGAAAATTCATCAAAACTATCTATCTATCTGTCTCCTGCTTTATAGACAATTAAAAAAAAGCCAACCGAAACCTATATCAAGTAAATTGTATAAACCCTGAGCTAACAGATAAAGATCTATCAGCAAGTTTGCTCAATTTGGGCGGCTGTAATATGGCAGTACGGCCCCCTGCTGCTGGGTGGCTGTGGGTTGAATTTTGGGCCCCATGGTGTGACAGCGAATGATAGAAGGAGACAGAGAAAAAGCCGGATTCTATTCACATCCAGCGGCAGCATTAGCATATCTCAAACAGCACAGCCCAAAAGCCCTGACCACCTGTAGATGAATCTTTTTTACTGCCTTCTGATTATTTCCTAATAACGTGGAATGTGAAAGGCCGGGGCAGAAGATGTGTGTGGAAAATGTGTGTGTGTGTTCTCTTCTCTAAAGAGAAACTGAATGAGCCCAGCGCACTCCACACACGCATTGTGCTGCAGGACAGCGCGTGGTCTGCCTGTAGAAGTGTCTGCGAGGGGGGTGGGCTGCGGGGGTGCCGCCCACTGCGCAGCAGTTGGCTGTGGCTTGTGAGGGGGAGGGGCTTCGAGTGGACAGGGGAAACCAGTGGGAGGTGGGTGGGTTGAGATTTACTCTGGGTTTGTCAGCTCATAGGGCCCTGAGTCCACTGGCTTTTATACACTAGGTGCACTTGAGTCAAGCTAGAAAAGAGCTGAGCTCTGAGATCTGCCACTACTGCCTGCTACCAGGAGGTTAAGTGCATTAAAAACCGCAGGACAACCAGAAGGAAACAGGGACAAACCCAGCACCTTTTTGTCCTTTTTCTTTTCAAACACAACAACAAAAAGGATTAAAATTCATCTTTTTGAACCACCTCCCCCAATTCCTCTTCTGAATTACACCAGGACTTTAAAAGCATGGCAGAGCAGAAGAGGCAGGTGTCTCTGACCCAGGCTGTGACCCTAGCGCTGGTTCTGCTCACCTCAGCCGCTTCGGCAGAGGAGTACGACTACTACAGCTGGCAATCGGACAATTTCCACAATGGCCGCTTCTATGCCAAACAGCCACAGTGTGTGGATATTCCAGCTGACCTGCGGCTCTGCTACAACGTGGGCTACAAAAAGATGCGCCTGCCAAACCTACTGGACCATGAGACCATGCCTGAGGTCAAGCAGCAGGCGGGCAGCTGGGTGCCCCTTCTGGCAAAGCGATGCCACGCTGACACGCAGGTGTTCCTCTGCTCTCTTTTTGCTCCAGTGTGCCTGGACCGGCCCATCTACCCCTGCCGGTCTCTGTGTGAGTCAGTGCGGGACAGCTGCGCACCGGTCATGGAGACTTACGGCTTTCCCTGGCCGGAGATGCTGCAGTGTGAGAAGTTTCCCATCGACAATGATCTGTGCATTCCCATGCAGTTCTCCGCAGGTCACGCCACACAGACTCCAGGTAGGACCTAAAAAAACACTATTATTTTGTGTATTATTATTTATTATTATTAATTCAAATGTTATGGATTCATTCAAAGAAAAGTGAATGAAATGAATTTACACAGGGGATATTTCATGCAAAAATAAGTAGGAAACAAACTAAAAAAGACATTTTAACAGCATCACACTGTTCCAAAACCAAACACGGAAATATCCAAGTTGTATTTCATCATTAGGCATCATTTCTTAATTCAATTTTTCATGCGCTATGAAAACATCACCGCTTTACTCTTGCTGATTTCAAAATGCAAAAGTGGAAAAGTCACATTCATTAAGGCTCCATAAATGTATACAGTCGGGCCCATCGGTGGATTTCCTCTTGCTTTATTTAGCCAGAGGCTCTTGAGAAAGTAAAATTAAGGAGAGCTCTCAAAAGGACAAAAAACTTTCACTATCTAAAGCAAACATCTCATGTGGAATGTGGAGAGGAGCGTTCCTGCTGCGCCTTGCCTCTCTCTCTTTGTTTAATCGTGCATTTAGGTTTCCAATTAGCCAGGCAGCCAAACCCTTTGGATCACTAATTAGTCTCAAAAGTTGTACATTACTTTGTCTCACTGAGATGGGAAGGGCTATTTTAAAAGCCAGAGGAAGGACAAGTAGTTAGTGCTCAAGGGACGTTTGAGGATTGCGTTGAGCCATATTAATAGGACAATACATTATAAAAATGCCTAAATAAAAAAAAAAAGTGCAGCCAAAGAAATAATTAATATGTACATATAAAAACTTTAAATAAATATTTAAAAAAATTTATTTATTTTCTGAACAATATATACATTATATGTATATTTTAATATAAAAAAGTGTATATTTTAATAAAAATGCAATATGATGCATTCATATTTTTTTCATTCTGTGCAACAAGTAATGCACAAAGGTATGTGACAATATGAAAATGTGAAAAAATATGAATGCATCATATTGCATTCTGTAAACACAATTAATCACATTTATTGTACAGTTTAGCTTTCCTTTTGCATAATAAATATATAAATAAACACACACATACACACACATATATATAAATTCAACATTAAAGCTAATTCATTATTAGTATTATTTTTTATTATTATTCTAAGAATGCAAAAATAATTAGAGGTCAAATGAAGGATTTTGGTTAGTCTGTAGTCTTAATTAGCTTTATATAAAAACAACATAAGTCTGGTATGCCTCCAAGTAAATGTGTGTGTAAACATGCACACAGCTTCTCTTTTCACTACTAAGATTTGATGGATTACAATGTTCTCAAAGGAGAAAAAAAATGGCTTTTGAAAAAATGTGACTCCATGACACTGTTTTCATATTTCCAAGTTAAGTAGCTTGGCTTCTGTTGGAAAAATAAGCTCCTTAAAATTGCAGCAAAACTCAAGAGCAAGTAGAGAAAGAGTGAGACCTTTGAGACAATATCAGTTACAAACCATAGCCGTTCTGAAATGACATGATACTGAAAGCTTGAAAACTAGCAGAAGTCAAATGTGCTTTCCACATCGCAGCTGGATGGGAAAGTAGCTTGTGGCCAAGCATTTCCAGCGATGTGTGAGTGTGCACATCGACGTGAAACAGGACTCTAGAGATAACATGACAGCACAAACCCTCGCTTGACACGGCCAGTCGCTCCGGCCTGCAGCCATCAGCTCCTGCACACACCAGCAGCGGACCAGGGACGTGAAGAGCTGTTTTTTTCCCCTGTGGTCTGAGGTGAAATCCTGGGACGGGGCCCGTTCACAGCCAGAACCACAGACATGCATCACGGCAGTTTCTGGAGACTGACAGTAAAGGATACATTCCAGTAAATCACACTAGGCAGAGCAGCAAAAAGCTTCTTTAAACAATATTGTTAATTCTACAAATAAAAGACTTTTTCTTAACAGACAAATAGCAAAACAAACACTATCCCACTGGCTCCTCTGAAAATAAGATACTATTTGAACATTAGTTATAAAAAGTGACATATTGCCAACCTGGTCTGAGAAAAATATGTACCTCTGTGCACGTTTTGTGCAACAACATTCAGAATTGAAATATCCGTGAGCTGTTGCTAAATGTTAATGCTGTATTATGTTGGAAATACGCCCTGCACCAAATCCTAAATTTATTCGATAGTGTTAGCAAATGCAAAACTGTTATTAAAACGTAATTTGTTAATGCAACCGTGCTATTTCAACTTCCTTTTACACAGATTTGAACTGTTCTGTTGAACCGTAGTTACACAGGACTCAAACCGGAGCTCCTCGCCTATCAAGTACGTCTCTGTACTCTGTGAGCTACTGAACAAATCTACTATCTATGAAAAGCCATAGATATGAATCTGGATATGCGTGATGCTAACGTTCAAAAGCGCGTTTTCAAATATCCCAGCATATTAATATTGTTTGAAGTCATAAAATGATAAGTTCTTCAAGTAATTGTGCTAAAATTACGCTTTATTAAAAAAAGGAATACATGTGTTTTACTGCCTCTAGTGTTATGTACTTGTTGGTACATTTTTCATGTCTCGCTACAATGTGCACCAAGGTATGTTTATGCCATGAATCCAGGTAGCATACTGCATGCTTGAATTCTTGAAACCTAAAACATGTCAGTTTTAATGTAAAATGTAAAATAATAAAAAATCTGCTATCGTTGTTTAATACTCAGAGACAACTAATTGCAGTGAAATTTGTTCAACTAATGGTTTTAACTAATGGAGTTTAGGCCGGGACTATTTGTTAGTCACAAAAAGGATTACATTTTATTGTAAGAGCAGGACTGAGACAATTAATTCGGCTAGACGTAATAAGTACAAGATAAAATAAACTTACTGGCTTAGCTAGAGTGAATGTGTATTCCACTGTTTGCAGTTTTCTGGTGAATGCCGAAGAGCTGCTGCCTGAGGGGCGACTCAAAGAGACATGTAAACCTGTCTTTGTCTCCGCTCACTGCACATTTAAACAGACATAAATCACAGCAGTTTTTCATCCTGATTAATGTTTTATGTCCAAAGTGTTGCTGCTCATAACTTTAAGGGTCCAAATAAGCCATAAAATTATGACCTGTGCATAGTTTAAACAGAACCCGCATAAACTGTGATACAGAAAGTCAGTGATGCAGAAATCGTTCAGACGCGGAAACACATGTAGGAAGTCTCTTTGAGGAAACTGTGAGGACTTGCAATGTACTCGTATATCCAACTTGACAAACTGTGAGAAGTAGTTAGTGGTGGATTTCATGGCTTAGGTTTTTAGTCAAACTCTTTTCAGTAATAAGGAAGACCATGGCTAGTTGTCACAATATTTACTTTGGTGAAACGTTCCCAATGTTAGTATATTATCCACCTTTTTGTAAAATTTATGGGTATAGTTTCCAGTCTCATCTGCGTCCAGCTATTTTTAGCTGTACAAAACAGTTCATTTTAATGCTTGATATTAAAAAATTGTGCATCTTATGTTATTTTAACGTGTTATCTTAATTATGAACACAGTGCAAGCAGTTTTATCATTTATACATTGCTATTCTCCTCGTTATTTACCTATAGCGTTTGACAAACCAGAAGCCTCAGCCATAGGTTTACTTCCACGTTGAGGAAAAAGGTGGATAGCAACATTTTTTAAAGACATGAATATAAAAAAACTATGACATTTCCAGCATTATTGCCCCAGAAAAAAAAAAAAAGACACAGCGTTCAAATGAACGTTCCGACAACACAACGGGGCATGTTGTCACAATATATGGAGTATGTAGTCACAACAAAAACAGGCATTAAAGGGTTAGTTTACCGCAAAAATTATGTCATTAATTGCGAGAGAGTATCATGATGGGTGAGCATGATTTCTCCAAGTACAAGATGTTCCTGGATCAACATTCAAATCATTTTAGGGATAATTTTTCAGGAAATATCTGTTTTAGGCATATCATCAGGGTTAGGTGCTTCTACACCCTTGTTAATCACTTCCCACTGATTTTAGGAATACATTTTGGGTAGGGTTAGGTTTAGGATAAGTCTATATTTTTGGACATTAATGTAGATCCAGGATCATGTCTTACTTGGCAAAATCACGGCGACCCAATCACGATGCATGTGCTTGCTTCCTCTTCATGTAAACAATGCATGTGGAAGCTGATGCATGTTGCATAAGCAGCAAAACCATGTGCATGCGTTGTTCACTTGAAGCGGAAGCAAACACATGCATCATGCCACAATTGTGGTGCATCACAGCAGATGGGATGAGGAGAAGAATTGTTGAATAAAGTCATTATTTTGGTATCTTTGCGCACAAAAAGTATTCTTGTAACTTCATAAAATTACGGATGAACCCCTAATGTCACATGGACTATTTTACAGATCTGCTATGTTTCTGTAACTGGGAACATTGCAGTTCTATTGTTGTCTGTAACAGTACATGTATTCATACCGAACCATATTCTTTTGATCAATAATTTATGAAAAATATCCTTGTTGCAAGAACTCAATTCAGCATTTGAAGGTCCTGTACACTTTTGTGATACACTCGTGAATCAACCCAATTAGTTCAGTAGGATATATAACTTTTAGGTTAAACTTTTCTGGTCAGCAAACTCAGATAAAAGCAGTTTGATGTTCCCTCATTAACTACATTTTTAGTTTACCAGACAACAGGTTTTTTATTGTAGAAACTGGTTTAGGACTGAGCTGTTAAGCATGTCACTTACTGTAAGCACTCTTGCTGATTAAAAAGTTTCCTTTCAGAAGCAGCTCTGTTGAGTTCTTTTACACGTGTTTTAAAGGAACATGAGAAGGAATTCAACAGGAAATTTAGGGAATAGATAAAAAAAAAAAAAAGAAAAAAGGCAGTTTTGCTCTGATATCACTCAATCTCTGAATTGGCACTTCTTGCAGAAACTCGGTTTGCTGAATTACTCTCTCTCAGTCTCCTGACACATGCTTTGGCTCCGATTCCACTTGGCGTCCCGCCAGCAA
Source organism: Enteromius radiatus (assembly GCA_032357445.1). NCBI lineage: Eukaryota > Metazoa > Chordata > Actinopteri > Cypriniformes > Cyprinidae > Enteromius > Enteromius radiatus. The sequence goes on along the minus strand of JAUCMS010000022.1, from coordinate 13,871,603 downwards.
GCCACCCTGCAAAACAGGATAAATCGCTCTGCAGTGCAAATAAGACATTTCAGCTTCAAGTGTGCAGTTCGCTACAGCCTGCAAGTCCAAAATGAAGTTCTCTCCACAACACGCTCAACGTGTGCAAGTCACCACACACGTCATGTCTCCGACTCGCCCAATATTGAATGGATGGGAATGTCTACTCAGGGACCAATTGACGGTTGAAACTTACAGAGGGGTTCAACTCCCCACGACCTGTGCACTGAAGCCTGGTGAACTTTGACCCCTTTACTCATTATCTACCGCTATGGCTGTGCTCGAGGCTGGGGTGATAAACTCTGACCCCTGGTTTTTAACCTGGAAGGGGGAGTCTGGAGATGAGCCATGTAAGTTCTTGTTACCAGATGCTTTTGTTTTGTGAACTCGAGGGAGGACCTGGGCTGAGTAAATGACAAAATCATATTCGCCACTTCGGGATCAGATCTAACACACATCATTGTGTGGGTGATGTCAGTGGAGAATTTCAAGCTTCAGTCAATCTGGTCACGGTTTGCTCTGTTAGAACCGCTACACAGGGATCATATAGAGCTTTCTGTATTTTTAGCTGAAGAAATGAATGGCTTTTCCAAACCTTATAAGCCACATCCTGCATTCTTCCTAATTAAGTTAAGCGGATCGATGATGTGATAAAAGCCCGGATGGTTTCACAAATGGAAAATACACCTGATGCTTTGCTTGCAAAAATGACAAAAAATAATTAAATAATGTAGAAAAAAAAAACAATATCAAAAGAACTGTTACCAGCCCTTGTAAAAAAATAAATAAATAAATACTTAAATGTTTTTGAATTACATTTATTGTATGCTGAGTATACTTCAAATACATTTTCATGTACTTACTTGAACTTTTAGTAGACTAAACTGGTATACTTAAAGTCTGCTAAATTGGAACAACTAATTTTGTACTTAATGTAGTTGCGGTAGTAGTGCTGAAGTCCAATTAAAGACATAGTTATACTTGATTGTGCTAAAATGGAACAATTGCAAATATACTTTAGGTACACTTTAAATATTTTGCATTTAAAGGGCAATATTACACAATCCTCATTAAAAGTGACATAAACA
>JAUCMS010000022.1:13847681-13870351 GCA_032357445.1 Enteromius radiatus | reverse complement strand
AGTCATATAAAGTCCACTGGACAGAAAGTTGATACACCAGTAAGTGTCACAATAAACATCTGTAGCTTCACTTGCCATGTGTGACATCTACAGTTAAAAATAGGTCACGTACAGCTGTTTGCATGTTCCAGTGAACCTTTTCACTGTCAAACTGCTGAGAAGTATGTATTCACAGTGACCTATTAAAAGTTTACCCATGCATTTATCTTCGTACGTCTGCAGTGAGTGTGAAATACTCCGGTTTCTATAACATCCTGAGACATCCTGTGTTGGAGAGGCCAAAAATATTTTCTCAGGTCCAGTGATATGCATTTATGCACACTAGTGACACTACAGATCTGTAAGGATGTGATTTCACAGCGATGAACCACTGAAAGACTTAATATGGCTTTATAACTTCCCTTCTTCTGCGAGGAAATACAACTAGCAGCTGCCAAACCTCTCCCCCTCATGGCTTCAAACACTGTGGATTAAGCTCTATTAGCACTGGCCTGCTGCCCCCACTTGAGTCCAGCATTGCAATGAAACTGCACCAAACCAAACCTCCTATTAGAGCTTTTAGAATTAACATAATCACACCATTTTTGTGAATATGATACATTCCATTGGATATTGTTTGTTTGTGTCTCCTGTGGTTAACCGAAGATACACTGTAAAAAATTTTTTTTAAAAATCTGTAAAATTTACGGTAAAAAACTGGCAGCTGTGGTTGCCGAAATTCTATCATAAAAACTATGGTAACAACATTTTACGGTTTTAAATTAAATTTACAGTTAAATGCTGTAATTTCATTAACTGACATAACGTTAATTTACTGTACCAACCTATTAAATTACTGAAATCTGTTTTGCACTTTAAAAATAAACTGATAAACACCAAATGTAGGTGGTGATGGATAAACCAAAGCCCATCACAAGCAGCTTTTACATACAGTATGAACATATACAGAAGGAGCTCAGTGTCATTCACACAAACACTAAACACCATCATGGTCAAACTCATTAAACTGAAATATGTAATAAACTTTAATTTAACAACATTACATGTAACATACAGCCCTAATAAACATAACTGATAAGAAAAAATGCGAACAAAATTGGAAATGCATTGCAGGGAATTCTGGGAACATCCATTTACAGAAGTGAACCAAACTCTGATCATCCCAAGCTGTCTGACACAGCAACATTGGCTCAACTCATGGCACAACTAAGTGTCATGAAGCAGGGCTGTTTTTAGACAAAAATTCATGTTGTAAGGTGGAATTAGTCACATTACAGGTAAATTATGTAGCAGGTAATGTTTTCAGATTTCCCCAAAACAAGTTTTACAGTCCTCTTGAAATACCAAAATGTTTTTAGTATATGCTCTAGAAACTAACTTTCCATTTCTTTACCCTGTAGTTTCGAAAGTGTGTCCACCCTGTGACAACGAATTGAAATCTGACACCATAATGGAGCACTACTGCGCCAGTGATTTCGGTAAGATATTAACTTTTATTGAGACATTAAATTTGACAACTTCAATAACTTGTCTCTAGAGGAAAAATCTATTTATAATAACATAAAAATATGTGATGAAAAAAGTTGATGAGAAAGGCTGTGGTTTGCTTGCATGGGAAAGTGGCCACCTTAATACTTAGGTTGAACATAAAAAATGACCTCATGAGAAAAAACAAATACAATATTAGGTGGTTCTGTTATGAATTGCATTAACATTACCATGCAATCATATGAAATTATTATTAAAATATTAATAAAATCAAATAAAAATTAAATAATTGTATTATTAATAATACTAAATCTGTCAACCAATTAATAAAATAACTAAAATAAAAAGTTAAACAGTATATACTTTGAAAACTTTTACATGTATATACATTTATATTATTATATTTTAGATTATATATATATATTCATACATTATGTAAACACAAACTTATTTTGGATGTAATATATATATATAGTATATTCAGTGAATTATTCAGTATTCAGACCCCCTTAAATTTTTCACTCTTTGTTATATTGCAGCAATTTGCTAAACTTATTTAAGTTAATTTTTTCACAAAAAAAGTTCATTAAGTTCATTTAAGGACACAAGATCGGTAAACCAGGTCCAGCCGAGCCAATAAGACGCGACCAGGAAGACCTGCTCCTTGTCCTCCCTGATCTTGCACAGGGTCTGTGCTAGGAGGCTCACTGGGGAAAAGGCGTATTTGAGCCCCGGAGGCCAGCTGTGTGCCAGTCCATCCCTGCTGAGAGGAGCCTCGGTGAGGGAATAATACAGCTGGCAGTGGGAGGACTCGGGGGAGGCAAAGAGATCTATCTTGGCCTCGCCAAAGTGGCCCCAGATCAGCTGGACTGCCTGGGGGTGGAGCTGCCCTGAGAGCTGATTGGCTGTGCGGTTGAGTTCCCCTTGAATGTGAACATCGCACAGCGATTTTAGACGTATTTAACTCCACAGGAGCAGATGGCGGACGAGTTGTGACATATGACGGGAGCGTAGACCACCTTGGCGGATGATAATAGGCTACGATCGCAGTGTTCTCCTTGCGGACAAGCACGTGCTTGTGGCACAGCATCAGTCGGAAGCGATGCAGCACGAGAAGCATCGCCAGCAACTCTAGGCAGTTGATGCTATTGTCCGCCTCACTAGCAGGTTCTCCCTCTGACACTGCGGAAGACATCTACTCCTCTCGTGGTGCCCCGAAGGAGATGCTCAGCCTGACGTGCGGGGAAGCAGTCTGCTTCGGAAGCACCACGGGACTATGCAGTGGGGCTGAAGTCTGTGGAGCTTTTACACCAGACAGAACATTCTGGATCGTCACCATGAGGTCGTCCAGGTGCCTCGCCATGGCAGCCAAAAAGCCTTTAGAGCTCGCCGAACTGTCACAGGAAGGACGCGTGGGGAGCCATCTCACGAATGAGAGGTGAGACCTCAATGTAGCCATGGCATCTCTGTGCACTCAGTAGGTCTGTGCTCCTTGGAATGCAAAAAGCTGGTACAATCTTAGGCCACCAGCCCACAGGATCTGCTGACAGCTGCCCTGTGATTGCTGTCAGAGGGGAGAGGGCATGAACTTGCAGTGTCTGCAGTCTGCAGGTGCACTGCATCAGCGCCCTCTTATACTCATGTAGTGATGAGGTGCAGCTGGATGCAATCAGTGCACGCCAATGTTCATTGGCCTTTTCTTAAAGCTTAAAGGCGATTGGTCTCTCATGCGAGTTCCCATATGTAACGTCGGAGTGACTCGACTGAAGGGGAACCAGACACTGCTCAACACCTCTCCAATACAGTCCCAACAGTGAAGCATGGTGGTGGAAGCATCAATGCTGTGGGGTGTTTTTCAGCTGCAGGGACAGGACGACTGGTTGCAATCGAGGGAAAGATGAATGCAGCCAAGTACAGGGGTATCCTGGATGAAAACCTTCTCCAGAGTGCTCAGGACCTCAGACTGGGCCTAAAAGGATTACCTTCCAACAAGACAACAAGCACACAGCTAAAATAATGGAGTGGCTTCACAACAACTCTGTGACTGCTCTTGAATGGCCCAGCCAGAGCCCTGACTAAAACCCAATTGACCATCTCTGGAGAGACCTAAAAATGCCTGTCTACCAACGTCTACAGAACTGGAGAGGATCTGCTAAGAGGAATGGCAGAGGATCCCCAAATCCAGGTGTGAAAAACCTGTTGCATCTTTCCCAAATAGACTCATGGCTGTATTCGATCAAAAGTGTGCTTCTACTAAATACTGAGCAAAGGGTCTGAATACTTAGGACCATGTGATATTTCAGTTTTTATTTTTTAATAAATCTGCAAAAATGTCAACAGTTTTTCTGTCAATATGGGGTGCTGTGTGTACATTAATGAGGGAAAAAAATGAACCTACAGTAAATGATTTTAGCAAATGGCTGCAATATAACAAAATTGAACAATTTAAGGGGGTCTGAATACTTTCCGTACCAACTGTACTGTATATATAATTATTAATAAAAATTAACAATGTTTATAATTTTAGTATTTTTTTTAATAATAATAATGTCATATTGCATGTTAAAGTTAATGCAATGCATTATTATATATAAATAAAATAAACATTTTATTAGCAGTTTTCAAAGCACTTATTCACGTGTTTGGAAGGTGCATCCAGTTTTAAACAGTATCAGAGGATTCCTGTTAAACTAGTTTTGGATTCTTTATGGTTCGTTTAAAGTGATGTATTCTGACAGGAGTTCCATTGATCTATCAAAGGTGAATCTCTAGAATGAGTCTCTGGCATTGAATAAAAGAGTTTCAAGGTTAAAAGTAATTTGAAATCCTTCCCTATAGAGAGCAGAGGGTTACAGCACAGTAGAGCCACACATGCGCCTGACTTATCTTTGGCTGTGAGGCCTATTGCTCTTGGATGAGCATGTATTTTCCTTAATAACTATGACAGATGACACTAGAAAATATTGTTAGTAGTAGCCTGAGTGTTCAATGTTGTAGATTTTATACATTAAAAGTCCAAATTCCAGGCATCAGAAGAACAGTTATGTTTCAAATAAAATCCATTGTTTCTGGCTCTGGAAATGTAATACTCCACATACTGAAAGCATAATGCATGGCAGGATTTTACTGCTTGATTAATTTCTTCCCCTGATCAAGCCATTTTACAGGTACCTGCTTACATGACTTGTTGTTTGTTGACTGTACAGATGCTGTACAGTTAATTTACAGATTGTAAGTTTATTTGCATGCTCTATACGTCTTACATGATGTTACGGTCAGTTTAGCAGTAAACACCTGCTGGACAATTTAAGGTTTGTGAAGATAGCTGCAACTGATTTTATTATTTTATAAAATGCTAAGGAAATTAATTGTTTTTTTTTGTTTTTTTTTTTAAGTTGTAAAAGTTTGTATTTGAGATTTTTAAATGCCTGAGTTTTGTGATTTTTCAGTGAGAGACTTTTCATGTCACAGAAAAATAACATTAAAAATAAGAAAATAATTTATGCAATAAAATTATTTTAAATTCCTTAAAAATTATTGTTATTTAGTAGTATCAGTGATTACAGTTAAGTGCAATGGCTGAATTTAAAAAGTTGGTGATCTATTTCTTTTAGGACAGAACAGAGTATCCCACTATAAAATGGATAGTTCATCAACATCCTCCATACAATGTGGTCCAAAGTAAATCCTTATTGGGGGAAAAATCTCTAATATCCAAACTAAATACAAATTACACAATTGTATTATTTTATTATTATTATCATCTTTTTTTCATTCGTTATTTTTTATTTTTTTATTAGTGTGGGCAACAACCTAATATGTATAGGCACCATTTTACAAAAATATTTAAAAGGGGAAAAAAACCCCAAAAAACTATATGAGCTCATGGGCTTTAACTCATGTTTTCCCCTCTTTAATAGTGATTTTGACCTTAAAGAAGAATGATTCTTAATCAGGTTATATAAAGAATGCCTAATTAAGCTAAAGTGCATCAATAGAGACTCTTTCTTTAAAGATTCATCACAGCTCTGCACTGACAGGCCTTCTAGCTGAACAAAAGCCAGCATAATTAGAGCATTATCCCAAATCAGCTGATTGTATATACAGTATATATAATTTATAATTTAATATGCTATTAAAATTGTACAGAATGACTTCAATGTTTATGTTGGTCTACAGTTTTAATAGTTTTCGCAGGCTAGTCTACAATTTGACCCAGTTCAGTTAGAAAATATAGTAGTCATTTAATAATGCAAAACAATAATGTGAATTGTTGGTACAGGCGTTACTTACAATACAGAATATTTCAACACTAAATGTTATTCCATCGCTCTCTCTACTGATGACCCCTCACCCCCAATGCCCTATTCATTGCTTTGGCTCTGGTATTGCACATATATAGACAAGGTTTGGTTTCCGAATTGAAAGAAGGCTGCAAATGCTCAAGGTGACACTTTTCCTCCTTGCCTTCCTTCATCTGCTGTCAGACCTGCTGCCAGCAATTTAAAGCAGCTCTTGTGGTTTCAGCTTGTCACCACGATATTGCCCAGGCGTGTTCACTCTCCATAAGCATTATGGGTCATGAGCGATCACCTGAATCATAGAGAAAAAAAAAAACCCATGTCCAGTTGAACTACAGTTAGAGTTATTTTGTGGTTTTGCAAGTACTTAGTTGTGACTTAAAGTTAATGTGTGCTTTTTTCTAGTGAAATCGTTTAAAATACATTAAATCTATCTGCTATATGAAGAGAGACAGCTATAAACATCATTCATTTGAATCTCAATTTTCCCAAAACTTCTAAATAAACACTATGGTTCTGGGAGACTTCAAACCTTTTTGTTTGTTTAGCACAACAAGACTTCTTATAGACTTACACTGAAGAAAGGACATTTCTATAAGCACAAGCAATTAATAAAGAATTGGCAGAACTTTTGATTTGACTAAGCAACCACCCAGAATAAGTTGGCAACCACTAAACACCCTAGCAACCACAATGCATTAAAAAAGACTTCTTTCTCCATCTTCAATTTAGTTATTTTCTATTTTTTTTCCTGTAAGAAATCTCATGAAATGATAATGAAAAATGATTCAAAACAATTTGTAAAATACAAAAAAGCAATTTTATTTAAATTAATAAAATCATTAAAAAAATATATATTTAAAAATATTAAAATAAAATAAAAATGTCATGTTTCAAACTTTTTTTCTTCTCTGGAACAATGTCTTTTTTTCAAAGTAAATCATTTAAAGCAGAGCTGCCTCTTTAAGATGGTTACTAATTGATTTTTAATTGATTGAATTGTTGCAAATCTTGCTTATTTATTAATTTGCACACATTTTTAATACATAAAAGTTAGGTTCAGTTAAATAATTAACAGGTAAGATAAGTTCTGTAAAAATAATGAAAAAAAAAATACATATGATAATTAAAAACTATATGTAAAATAAATACATTAAAGAAAAAAAACAAAACAAAATATGTTAAAGAGTGCTAAAGTTTATTGTGATTAATAAGACTTTCGAAAAAAAAATTAATTTGCTTTCAATATGATGTTTGTAGTGATTTCTTTTCAATCACTGAAATAATAATAATAATTAGGTAAATTAGGAAAAAAATGTTCCAATGTTCCAAGAAAAACATTTCAGTGGCTTATGTGCTCAGCTACTGAAGGGGTGTTCGCTTTTCACATCTGTCTTTGAAACTTTCCGTTCTACTCTCCGTGCTCTACCGGGTGAGTGCAATTAGTGCTGTCCATGTTTAAATGATGCTCCTCCGGGGAGGTGTAAACTATTCCAGCATTCTGGATAGCCTTGGTTCTTCCTGTGTGCTCGTTGTGAATGGACTTGTTGCTTGAGACAGCCGAAATATATGGGAGAAGCGTAGTGTGACCAAGGGTCCCATGAGAAGATTTCCCATTCTTTCCAATGGATAAAGTTAATGGCGACAAATAGAACCCAGACTCTTTTTTTTCCCCAAAAGGTCTCTCTGGTCTTTCCTTGATGCTTTTAAAGGGATAGGTCACTCATAAATGCAAATTCTGTCATCATTTACTCACCCTTAGATTGTTCCAAATCCATATGCTGTTAGTTTTTCTTTGGAACACGAAATTCATTTTACAGAGGGATTTGTTCATATAGAATTTGCTTGAATTATCATACAACATTTTATTCCGCCCAAAAACTGTCAAAATGTATTGTTTTCCGTCTGTTCTAAGTATTTTCTGAATTATGGAGCGACCAAATGAGATGCCCAAAATTTCCTCTGTAAAAACTTCTGACTCTAATACTGTATGTCAAATAAAATTATGATTTTGAAACTGACTTATTCCAGAATATAGGTTTTGTGTATGCAAATTAGCGCATAATGCCCGAGTTTCGCCTTAAAATCGCTAACACTTAAAAAAAATACAACAGGTAAACACTGTTTAACTTGTTTACCTGCTTGTCATGTGACCAATAACTGTCATCAGAGAGCCATGAACATGTAAAATATGTTGTAAATTACTGAAAGTTATCTATATTTTATCAACAGCACTCAAGATGAAGATTAAAGAGGTGAAGAAGGAAAAAGGCGATCGCAAGCTCATCGCAGCACAAAAGAAGAAGAAGGTTCTGAAGATGGGAATACTGAGGAAGAAAGACCTGAAGAAGCTCACGCTATACATCAAAAATGGAGCCAACTGTCCCTGCTCGCAACTGGACAATCTCGGGAGCAACTTCCTCATCATGGGCCGTAAAGTGGACCAACAGTTACTGCTCATGTCCATCCACAAGTGGGACAAAAAGAGCAAGGAACTCAAGTTTGCCATTAAATACATGAAGTCTCATCAGTGTCCCACCTATCACACGGTCTTCCAGTGACCAATGACTCTTCTGTCTATAGCGGGTCCTGAGTCTTCCAATAACTCTTTCAGAGACCGTATCCATGCCTAATTCCCACAGTTAGTACAGATGTATTTCATTACTCAAGAAATGGCTTTTGGAAATGCTTAGGACTTAATTCATCATCAAGTACAGCTACGTTCTGTTGGCAACTGTATCTACATCAAATTTATTGTTTATGCAGCAATCAGCACACTTATGATGCTCATGCATATTTTAGTGATACTTTCCTGGTTCCCGCATTCAGAGCACAAGCTATGGGACTTTTCGGAAAGACATTGACAACCCTTTCAATCAATGTGAGAAAATTGTGAAGAGCTTTAAAGAGTGCACTCGGTTATTGAGCACGTATTTGATTTCAATGGCCAGATCCCACTTAAACGAATGAAAAAGAACAAAAATAGTGCCAACTGGTTTATATTTGTATCTTTTATTTTGTAGATAAGGAATAAAAAGTTTTTATTATATACTATGAAGAGACAGTCGTGATCATTATGATTCCAGTTCGTGGGAGGTAAGAAAGCTGATGGATTGTAAAGTCTTGGTCAGGACGGCGGCCCAAATACTTCAACCGCAGCCCTGTGAGCAAGTCCGGACCATTTCTCTGCTCAACATATCAGCCAAGCTTATGACAGACTCTGGACTCATTCAAGCAGTTTGGTTGGTGAGGTGTTTGTTCATGTTTTCTATACAGTAATTTTTGACTAAAATTATTATATATTGCTACAAATATACATACATGGTATGGAAAAAGGCTTCCAACATTACATCTGAGTTCACTTTAATAAAAGTTAAAAATATAACTATGCTAGTTCTGTTTAATCAGAGATCCGGAACCTTTTTAACAATATTATCTTGTGTTTTTGGTGACATTTGCACATCACAAGGATTTTGCCAGTTTGTTATTTACCCTCAGTTCACCCAAAAATGAAGCACTTGTAATTCACTCTCCCTCTAGTCATCTCAAACCTCTGAATTTCACATAAAAGGAGACATTAACAGTGGAAAATGACGTTAGGCAACTTTAAAAATAGCATACATTTTTACAAACTACTTTTATAATCATTTTATGGTGCTTTATCATAATCTTTGGACAGCATATATACCACATTCACTTTTATTTGAATATAGAGCATCTCCAAAACATTCCCTAATGATGACACAATTTGAGTTTTTGGCTAAACTAACTCTAAGGCAAAGTGCTATTCATTTACAATAATGTCACTGCATGACATAAACACACACCAAAACCACAAATGGAGATGCAATGAGAACAGCCTAATGTTTATCAGATAGCTAAATCACCAAAATCAGATAAAGACTGACACTGTACAGTACATGCATTTCTTTTTGCCAACAGTTGCTCTTAAGAACAAACCTATGTGCCAACCTGTTTAAACAAGTCAGGCAAATGGCCAATAGTGTCAATCTCTGTAAAATTTAATAGGCACTGAAAAAAAGCAGTAATTCATCTGAGATCAAGGAACAAATGCCTCCTCCAGCCTCCAGCGGATAGTGGTATTGTGCTTCATGGATAAGCAACCTCTCATTACTGGCCTATTGTCTGCGGGGATCTGCCAGCTCATGCCACCCCCACCTCTCACATTCAAATACTCTCCACACAGCTTACATCACACCAATCACAACACCACAGTCAGATCTGGGCTCCCTCTGCGGAGTCACAATGCTGTCTCAAACATCAGCTGATGTGATGCATGCAGGTCTCCTCCTCTGAAATCACACAGCCTTCATTTTTGCACCCACAATGCCAGTCGGTTGCACATCGATTTATTACAAGATTCATTTATAAAATAGTACCTGTTGCAATTTGTTTACAAGAGCTTAAAGGCCTTGCGCAGTTATTTAAGCTTCCACAATAGAGCTCTCAACAGGTACAATAACATTTTCAGCAGGTCAAGGGCTAATGCTATTGAAATGTATTTATCATTCATTCACCCTCATACAATATACTTCTGAAAAGATGTGATAGATCTGTTTGATGAAATTTGATAAAATTACCAAATTACATTTAAGTCATTATTTACAGATACAACTTCATTGAGTTAAACACTGCAAGTCACTGAACCTGTGAGTTAAAATAAAAGAACCAGATCACTGTGACTTTGAACTAATCACTGATTAACTACTTCACTGAAAACTGATGTTCAATTCTGTTCAATGACACCTGCTTTTCTAGAACAACCTAAATGTGTTTTTTGCTGAAACAAATTCAGAAAACAGCCACATACAACACCATCAGATTGTACAACCTATGAACAAATTTGAAAGTAATGGAGACGTGCTCAATTAGACTGAAAAGAAAGAGAGGAAAGATCCAGTGAGACATGAACATGAGATAACAGTGCAGGAGAGAGAGACAGGACACCAGAAGAGAAAGAGTCTTCTCATAGAAGCTTATCAGATGGACAGTCCTGGCCCCTCACTCTCATCCTTCTGTCAGCATCACTGCAAAGGTCACTTATTGTAATTAAAAAAGGCCTGACGGCAGCAGACAGGGGGAACAGGGCTCTGCTTTGTGCCAGATGACCGATGATATAAACAGCCCACCACACCAGCAATCAAAAGATAATTTAGACCCTCTGTCAGCTTCTGTGTCATACTGATTTCCTTGAAAGGTTAATATCACCGGGAATGCAGGGCCCGGCCAAGAGCGGCCCCAAAACCCTCACTCCCTCCAGTTTTATCTCACCCCAGTAATCTCGGATCCATCAGCGGGGATGGAGAATGGCGCCTTTGTGTTGTTCAATTGCTGCTACTGTGCTTGCAGGCGCGTTGTTGATTAAAAACTGGCTGAGAGATCAGCGGACCCTCCACTTGTTGTAATACTTTTTGGGGTACTTCAGAGCAAAAACAAATGTTTTAATCACTAACCATCTGCAGTCGTTCTAAAACCAGGCACTAAACGCAATCAAGGCTCATTGTCTGTGGTGATATTATGATATAATGTTGCTTTTTGAATGTTTCGCAATTTCACTTTCACAGTGAAATTTCCAGCAAGTGGTGTTAAAAGTGTAGTTTTTTGTACCAGGTGATCTAACGAGCAAGTTTACTATACTAGAAAAGCCAAATACACTCAAAAAAATTATTCCCCAACACTGTTCAGTTTATTTAAAAAAAATATTTTCATTTAACACAATTATGTTTGGTTCCCTATTTAAACAACTGCATTGTATTAAACTGACGTGAAACAGTTTTGTTTTGTTTCAACTCAATATTTTCATTTTGAAAGAACATTGACATGCACAGGGCTGGATAAGGATAACAAATCTTGAAATAAAATGTTATTTTAGGCATTTTTATTAAGATGATAAAACTGGGAAACTTGTTAATATTTAACACTCTTTTATGTTTGTATTTAAAAGACCTTCTGCTATGTTAGTGTTTTGGGGGGTTACATTGTGGTAACAATTGTGGTTCCTATTAATTTATTTTCTGGTTAAATGTTTTAGTTTGAGTTCAACAAACATAAAATGTATCAATTTCATTAAAACTATATTTGATCAAATTAAGTTAACCCAACTCAATTAAATTTCATTGCAGCAATGTCCTGTGTACATATAACAAATGTTAGTTGTTTTGAAGTAAAAATACAGTATTGCTTAAGAACCAGATGAAAAAAATCTTTATTTGATAATCTGCGCTGAAATTATATGCGTATAGATGCAGATGGCGGTACATTTTTCCAAATGCGCTGAAACTGTCATTCTTTTATATGACAATATAATGCATATGCTGCATTAAAATGATGAATAATAACTTTAAATGACAAAATATGTAACCATACTGTATGACAAAATACAGATACAGATAATTTGCCTGACTTGCTTTTCAAAAAACAATCACCACCATACAAACAAAAACAGGTCAGCGTCAGGTTCTGAAGCACTGGCAGCTTCTAGCAAAATGATTTAAACCTTTTAAATATGCACACAATAGCACACACATTGTGCCTCATTCAAGAAACATGAGCGGGACTAATTTATGGGCAATTCGCTCACAAATCCATCCTTACGTAAATTGTTGTATTAAATTGAATGCAACAATTTAGGTAGAATGTTTTTACGGATGATTTGCACAGAAATTTGTTCTGCTCGTGTTTCATGAATGAGGCCTGTTGAGTACATGTAAGACAGGGTATTACAAAGACAGGATGCTTTTGAGCCGTGGCACCAGATTTTAGCTGAAGGAAAGCTCAAAAAACAGAGATCAGATCGTTTCAACACAGCATGGTCGGAGAGCTCTAGGCTAAGTATCTCTCAAAGTAATTTTTCCCAGTGGCATTAAAGTAATGTATCTGTTTTCAAACTTTACTGCATCCCAAAATGCAATCCACTTGACTCAGCCTTGCATTTCCAGTGTTATAAATAAACCACATACATTTATTTTTTTATATTTATTTATACATTTTTAACCCTACGTATTACACAATGGAAATTTTACACATAAATTTAATTAAAATGTATATTATTTTTTATTTATAACTGGAAAGTTAACTAGACTGTCACTTGAAGGTAATGTGATGACCACATTTAATATAAACGTTATAATAAATGAAATGAAAAACAGAAAAATGCATTTTCACTTGCTTTTTTATCAATTTACATTACTAATTCATCCAACAATGAATCAATGAATCAATGAATCTATCGATCTATATCTATCTATCTATAATTTTTAATAAATTAGTATAATTAATAAAGAAAGCTGTATACAGTGTGAAAATGAATGCTACTTATGTGAAATGAAAATAAATCAAATAGAAAATGACACATGGACACTTCAGTGAACATTCGTGAGTAATATGCAAACAGATCATTCACTCTTGAACTGATTCACTTAAATGGACAGTTGGAACTGATTCATGAAAAATAAATTGGTGTAATAAAGCAATATTTAGGAAACTTACTGGGCAAACAGAAATAGAATGAAACACTGCAGTTTAATTTGATAAATTATTCATTACTATAATGATATGTACACTTGAGAAGGCAAGATCTTCCATTCATTCCTGATGTAAAATACACTATAGAGACATGAACGTGTCTGCATTCCCGGACAAACGGGATGTGCGGTGAGTCTGCTCTGCTTTGAGAGATGGGTGTTAATGGGAGCTCTGTTTCACAGGATACTGCGAGACCCTCCGCAGTGGAAGCACTCATGGCTTCTGACTTGAAAAATCATTTAAGGCGGATGCATCGGTCGACTCTCATCAGCAGCGCAGAATTAATTGCGAGCACAGGAGCTCATAATTTAAGAGCGCAGCATCTGTAAAGTCCATCACGCCGCTTCAGTCCTGCCGACCTCCTCGCAGAACAAACACGTCCAACGGGGAGATTTACGCCTCTACGGAAAAACAACAGAATCCGATAAATAAATCCATTTCCCTTGCGAATCGTCGACAGCAAGGCTTCTCTGTCACTGCTTTGTGAGAGAAACCAACGCGGAGGCCCCCCAGGGGTCAAGGTTGTTGGAAAGGTCACACAAAGCGACAAGCCTCTGTGTTTTGGCAACAGGGTCGCAAACTTTGACCTCTGGGCCCTGAGAGCCCTAGCCTGGGTGGGTTGCACAGGCAAGAGTTAAACGGGGACCACCGGCTATCGCTAATTGACATAATCTGTAAACTCCAGTATCTGCCCCCGTTTCTCAGCCAAGCGGGTGGGTTAATCAATAGAGCTGAGACAGTGGAGGGTGAGAGTGGGCCAGCGGTCTGAAGCCATTCATCCTTTCCAAAAGCTCCTCTATATACGACTTGAGGAAACCTTGACAAATAAAGCTATTCTCTGGCATTGTCCATTGGGAATGGCCGACTGCCATGTCTGGCTCTTGCGACCCACTCCTTACAGCACACACTCAAAGTAAGTTCCCATGAGGCAAGTGGGGGGAAAGAACAAAGCCCCTTTAGCAGGAGAAATACAGCTTTTTATCAGGGTGGTAGAATTGGGGTCATTAGGGTTGTGCCACCCCCTCACTAACCTTTACCTCCCTCATTGCTGTAGTCGAGCCCACCCTCCTTCCTCCAGAGGTCTCTCATTCATATGCATAAGTGGCTTGAGAAAAGCTGCTGGGGAGCTCAGCCACTGATGACCTGCCAATCAATCTGTCACTCACAACTGTCAAACAGCATGTATATGATGGGCTATTGGACTAAATCACTACGCTGGAAAACAGTGTTGGGCAGAAGCGTCTACAAATACCAAAGCTATTAGATGAGCTCACTCATTAGCATCACTCATTTTTAACCCTTACTGTATATTCCTTTTGAGATGGATTTAAATTATATGAGAAATGTAAAAATATGAAAAAAAAAACAAAAAAAAACTAAAATCTCCTGATTTCATTCACAACATCCACGTGACATGGTCACATAGATATCTGTACATAGATATAGACATAGGTATCGGGATCCATAGAAACAGTCACTAATGAGGTATCTATGTATATATCTCTATGTGACCATGTAACACGCTGGATGTTGTGAATGAAATCTAGAGAGAAGGAGATTGTGGTTTATAAGAGCTAAAACATTTTATAAACACTGTTCGATTTTTTATTTATTTTTTCCACAGACCGAACGTTTCGTGTCATAACACCTCAATGTATCATCACACAAACCCTAGGCTTTAATTTGGTTTCATCTGTGCATGTTTTTTTATTTTGTTTTTTTTTTTTTACGTTTGGTTGCCATTGACTTGCATTATGTGACTGACAGACTGCAATGGTTTGCGTAAAAAATCTTAGTTTGTGATCTACTGAAGAAACAAAATGACCTATGTCTTGGATGCCTTGGGGGTAAGCGGATACACATCCAATGTTTTCATTTTAAGGTGAACTATCCCTTTAAGCACTTCAGGTGACTCTTTTAACACAATACAGTACTAAAATGCCATTGCAAGACAAAATACATAAATCAGCTAGCCAGTTTCACTTTGTGATACTGATATACTTTTTTCTACATGATTGTTTTCATCATATTTTACCTAATAGAGAATGTGTTACTACAGCTAGCTACACTTTTTGAGTAGCTTGCCTAACATTGGTTGGCACTGTAATCTATGCCTGCTGTCTGACTTATGAATCTAGTGTCAGAGAAAATCACAAGGAACACTGACGATGGCAATGATTCAAACAGATGGTCTATTCTACACTAGTTTCAGCCAGACACAAAGCTGTAACACATTTAATCTGTGGTAAAAAAAATCACGATGAGCATGTGATACCAAATCAAAATAACTGGAAACGGAAGATGAAATCATATCACCTCTAAAAACAAGATGTTGTGGTGTGTCACATGACCAAAAAACATCTGTTTGCTAACAGTAAATACTACATCTATACAGTCTTCCAGAGCAAAGACAAATCCCAAATGAGGTCTGTTAAACATCTCAACTGTTTCTCCTAGACAGTAATGAGATTAATTAAATTTTTTGGCTGAATGTATATCTTTTTCTATTTTTTACAGAGATAAATGCATGAATGCCTTTCTCAACCCATTCCCTCAAACCGCCTACTTCCATCATTTCACAGTCCAATCAATTCAAAGTCCAAGTCCCACCCTACTTTTTTTTTTTACTTGAATATCCTGTTTCACTTAAAAACACATCAGATCGCTTGCGAAGAACATGACTTTAATTTTAAAGCTCTATACTCTCACTCTATGCCAACAATTGTCTCATTTATTAAAGGATTAAAGGATTTCCATGAGATTCTCTGTGAGCACCTGGTTCTGTGGGACCAGCATGGATCTGTCTGCTGACCCCAGAGAGAAGAAAGCACATCCACCTGGCTCTCGCCCAGTAACACTCCTCAATGCCTGCATTCAAGTGCACAGCTGAACGTAACTTACAGAACAGCCATAATGCTGTCATCCCACACTTCACATTCTGTAGGTGTTCCCCTGGACTCCATCTGTAGCATTGAGCTCAGGTTGCTCATGCCCACAGGAAACAGGCTGATAAACAGGAAGAGAGCCTTAAAAACTTTGCATACTTCACCTGAAGAAAAAAAAAAGGCAATTTTGAAGAAAAAGCGGTGGCCAAAATAATTAGAACATCAGTATTTTCACCAGCTAAAAATGGTTTTATGTCAGTTATTTCTGTCTTTTGCTTTAGTGTGTCAGAAGGAGACTGTGGCAACATCTCTAAGATGCTTCAAGAAACCTACCTGGCTGTAAAGCTACAGTATTGTTAAAAGTTTTAGGCACTCGGTTAAAATGAGTGAAAACGAGGAGGCTGGGAGGCAAAAACCACCTGAAATGGTTTTGAAAGTTATGAGTTTTACTGTGAAAACTGTAAGTCTATCCCTCACAGCTGAATTTTCATCTGCATTAAATTTAATATTGTGTCTAACCTTAGGTGTATAAAAAGCATGCATATAATAGAACTCATAACATGCAGACCTGATATATTGGCAATATCTTAGTTCTGAATCAGGGGCTCCACCTGGAGGAGTCTTGCAGCCCAAATTTGCGGGCAAACCAACCCGGTATGATGGGAAGAGCAGGTTTGTATGATTCACAACATTTCATTACACGTTCAATCACTGTCACAATATCTCCCTCTCACTTTTTAATTTACATCCCTGCTTTACCCAAACACATCCATCCATTCGGTGGTGTCACTTCAAGGTTATCAGCTGCCAAGCCATAGCAAGTCATAATCACTTCCCTTGCCCAATCGAAGGTGGAAACTTCCAAGGAGTGTGTGTCAGATTCTTGAACTAACCAATCTGGGAAAATGTAGCATTACATTTATATTGTTGCATTTCTTGCTTTTGAAACTGTATAGGCAAGTCAAAAGATGTAACATTTTACCTGTGAGCATGTATAGTCAGTATGAAATGTGATTGGTGTATCTTACCATGGTATTTTAGTGTATTATTGTGGTTGTATTGGATTGTAATCACAGCAGTTTATTCAGTGCAGTCTAATTCAAGAACTAATGACTCATTTGAGTCTCAGTGAAGTGAATGACTCATATGAGTCTCGTTTCAGTGAATCAAAAGCAGTCTGATACATAAACAACTGAATCTTACAAAACATACAGCACAATCAGTG
Organism: Enteromius radiatus; assembly: GCA_032357445.1. Taxonomy (NCBI): domain Eukaryota; kingdom Metazoa; phylum Chordata; class Actinopteri; order Cypriniformes; family Cyprinidae; genus Enteromius; species Enteromius radiatus. The sequence goes on along the minus strand of JAUCMS010000022.1, from coordinate 13,852,907 downwards.
TGGTCTGATTCCCAAACTAATGACTCATGTAGTGTAAGCTGGTTTAAATAATATTGTTAAACAAAAAAAAATTACTCTCTGAATAAGTCTGATGAATCATCCATTGAACTGAATCTATCAGAATGGTTACTGAATCAACGTCTGATTTGAACAGGTTGTAAGTTATTATTAGTATCACTTGCTGAATTTCCATGTTAGACAAATTAGTTTTACTGGTTAATTTTGTGAGAGACCAAATGATTTGAACTGCTCTCCATATGTAGCTTTGGAAAGTCTAAATCATTCTAATTAATTGTTTTATCCTTCATTGTTCTTTCTCATATGAAGCATTGGGAAATTAGATTCTTTCTAGTTTTAAAAACATCTTACATTTGAATAGCATTGCATTCTTGTATTGTTGTAAAGATTAAATGTTTATATTATTAAAACTGTTCAATAATTTAAAAACCATTGCTCTGATTAAATTATAAGCGATTTAAATAAGCATTTGTACTCTTATTTATTAACTTTTTGTGAACCATAGAAGGGAAAGATGGGGTTGGGAAATCAGTTGGTTTGTGCTGTTGAAGTCATTTTTAATTCAGTGGCATTACAACAATAGAATAGGACCTATTTTGAAAGGGTAAGATAAAAATGAGGCACAAATATTGAGCTCTTGTGTTTGTACAGCAGAGCCAAGTAACAGATTGAAATGATTTATGTGCGACTATGTTGTTCTCTTTTTTTTCCTGCTCAGCTTTCAGAGGTTTGGAAGTCCAATACCCCAATCACTCTCGCTGACAACATACTCGACTCTCTCTATGTCTACACAAATTATGAATTTGAGATCTCTGTTCATACATGCCATGATCTCTTTCCAAGATGAGTAGTCATGCACTTCAAAGGAATCAGAAGGGCTTATCACGGTTCCAGTGTGCCCCTCTGTTTATGAGGCAGGCAAGAAATCATGCAACACATTTTAAGTGCCAAGAGAGACGTTTACAGCGCGACCCAAGCCAGATCTGAGAGATCTGAGGTTTAGCTTATACCCCTGGCAAAAGAGCACTGCGATACATCTAACACCTCACGTTCCTGGTGCTCGATCTAATGAGCATTTGGCACAAACTGAGCAAGAGAGCCTTTCTTTCTCAACACAGGAAATATTTTTGACTGTCATGTATGGGAGTGGAGGAAATGTGGTGGTGAGTTGGAAGTTCGGGGCACGTGTAGCTCTGAAATTAAGACAAATTCCTATTTTATTTCTGTTTTGTTCATTTATGCTCTCATGCAACATGACGCCAAAGGAATCCACACACACGAAAAAATCACTTGCTCACCACGCCAGCCACAGAATAGTCATGGTTTCCAAATGCCGATGAGTGAATCCTGTAGTCAACATTAAAAATATAGCTCACCCTACAATACAGTACGGATATGAAATCAGTTTTAGATTATGTTCTTTGGAATATGTCCCATAATATGGGGCCACATTTATCAACTTTGTGCACAGTATCTTAGTGTGCATACAAAAGCCTATTTTACTTTCTGTGTAAGACAGGTTTTTGTATGCACCTGTGATCTGTAATGCACTGCCTTAAATTAATTCTCATTCCCTGTTTGATCACTGCGCATTTAGAGAATTAGCTTCTTTAATAATTAACAACAACTAAACACAAATGCTGCTGACAGAGTTAAACTTACTTTGAAATCATAAGAAAGCTAGTAAAATGCATAAACATATTTTTAGTTAAAAGAGTTGTTCACCAGAATTGCCAAGATTTAGATCAGTTTATTAACATTGTGTCATACTTGCTCACCAATGGATCATCTACAGTGAATGGGTGCCGTCAGAATCCACAAGTGCTGTAATCAACATAACTCCAGTCTATCAATTAATGTCTTGTGAAGCAAAAATATTTGTTCGCAATTAATGGGCTGGATGTTTTTGGACTCTCATTCTGACGGCACCCATTCACTGCAAAGGATCCATTGGTGAGCAAGTAGATAATTACTGCTAAATTTCTCCAAATCTGTTCTGATGATGAAACAAACTCAACTACATTGTGTATGGACTGAGGGAAAGTACATTTTCAGCTAACTTTCACATTTGGTAAACTTTTACTTTAAACTAACAAGATTTTCAGAAAAATCACACATTCTTGATGTTCCCTTAAATGCTGCCATATTTTTCACAACTAATTAGATCTTTATATAGGCATTCAGGACCTTCACCCAGGTCATGGGTAATAATGAGTTTCTGCTAATGATGATCAAACGAATTCTGAACCTTTTCTGAAGTCGGGAGAAGACTAATGAACTCTTGTTTTTAATTAACTCAGCAGTCCAGCATTCACTGGAAATGTTTAATTAGTCTGCTGTATCAGCTTTGGATGTTGTCTAATAGATCAAGTCAAAAATGCAAAGACACAGCACATTTGATCCATGCACTTTAACAAATTAACAAATAGTTCTGTAAAAACAAACAGCTTCACGGCTGCAGGTTTAATGGGATGAGCTATTTGTTTAAATCAATATCCACCTCATTCAAGCATTCTGTACGTATATAATGTGCTAAACAACACCAGCAGCCATATTTTTTTTGTGTGTGTCTATTCATTCCTGTAAATGACGTCAAATGAAAACAGTACAGACATTGCATTCACATGTACTCTACTGTGTGGTCTGAAAACTTCTCAATGTAGCAGCATGTGACTGTGATGTTATACTACAAACATTTAGCATAAGTAAAAACAAATGTTCTGAACACACCTCACACTGGCCCTCTTCATTTAGACTGACACAGTAATAGGCCATTACTTTCATGCGTAATATGCATGAATGTTCATATAAACATTAGACATGTGAACTGATCATTTTAATCAAACTAATTACATGATATGCTAATTAATTAATTAATTATTTTATTAATAATATTAATTAATAATTTATTAATAATATTAATTATTTTTGTTATGTTATCTTTATTATGTTTTTTAACTAAATTATTTTACCTATTTGTGTTTTCTTTTGTTTACTGTACTTCCATATGAATGAAATGGCTTACAGTCAGAAATCCAGCTTTAACAGAACCCAAGGCTTGCTTCACAGAACATGATAAATAAACTAATAAATAATAATAACAAATATTAATAAAAAGACAGCACGACAAGCTATTAATTACGGAAAACAAGACAAATCGAAAGAAATAAACTGGATACAGAAAGGGAACAATTTGACTCAGAAGGACACTTAATGCAGATAAATGCACTCTGGCAAGAAAAACAGGAATATAAAAACCGAATCAGAATCAGAACATTTCAGTAAATCAAATCAGATGTGAAAGGAATCATTAATCTGATGTTTTCCAAATACAATTAATTTATTTTTTTCTAGCAGAGATGGAAAAAACTCAAAAGAGCTTCTGGGCAATTTGTTAACCATTACTTAACATCCTTGCATTGCTGGATGGTAACAAAACTTCAAGGTGGTGATAGAGTTTTTGGCATTCAACTAAATGTTTATTTTTAATGAAGCTAGCTATAAACTTCATCAGCATGACATGTGTCCTCAATATGAAGTGTGCACAAAGATGAGTAAATAATAACATATATTTTTTTTTAATATTACTTTAAAAGAAACACACTGGTGCTTCTCAAAAAACTCCTTTAAATAGAATTTCCAAACAGTTTTCCTGAACACTCTACCTATCTTGCACTGGTCACGCAACTCAAATATTCCTGCTCCAAACCTGTGTCTGATATAGCAGAATGTAGAAATTTACCACTGAAAAATGAGATTTTAAAAAAATGAACCGCTTGGAATTTTCCCTTGTGATCCAGGAACACCCAACGCCTTTTAAAAAGGTTATCTGAAATTCACCACTGCCCTCAAACCAGAGGTGATTCATCTTAATTTATACCAGAGCATCTGTCATGAACTACTTTTTTTTTCTTATGCCGAAACCCTGTATATATCTTCTGCGTAGATAGCACTGCCTCTGTTCCCTGGATCTTAAATCACCGGCTCTTCGTTTTGTCTCCAGCACTCAACACCTCCGTATAAAGTGAGAGCGATATTCTGCTGGCAGCCAGAAGCCGCTGAGCTGATGGCCTCTTTATTTGCTCAAAGCAGTTCATCAGTCCCCGGGTAAACGTCTGTCTGCACTTGGACGTCACATACAGGTAAAGTCGACTCTGAGTCATTTATGAGTCCACATGTGAGGGAACAAAGCCAAAGACGATGTCCAATCTGCATTACTGTGCTTTAGACTGAGCTCAGCCCAGGAGTTTATAGACGAGCGATTCCACCAGGTGATGTAATTCCTTGGAGAAATCAGCTGATTGCTGAATGTGACAGTAGTGTGTCTTTTGGAAGTTTGTTTCTGGATCACACCTGGGGAAATTAGTGGGCGGCAGAGAAACCGTCATTTCCAGGAAACACGGAGCATGATGAATTCCATCACAATAACCGCATTTCCACATCCCAGGGTTCAGTTTGTGACACATGAGACTTGAGACAAAGCTCAGGGGTGAGTGGAGACATGTTCAGATCTGGAGACAGTATGTCCAGGCAGGGCGTGACAGCTTCAGTGTGTTATCTACGGTCAGGACTGGATTTCTGTCTTGGAATGTTTGAGTATGTCCTCACTTCAAGGAGGTATTTCAGGTTAATTTGGAATGATCTGAGGGGATGAGAGGGGCACTTCCAGTTCAGAACCATGAAAAGTCACCTGCTGCACAAGAACACATTACGGGTTTAAGATAATCTGTGGTTTAAGACCTACTGTGATCATTGTTAACTTATATAATAATAATTATGTACACACAGGGCTATATATATATATATATATATATATATAATGCCTATTATCTCATATCTCACTAAGACTGTATTTACAGTAAAAAAACAAACAAACAAACATAATATTATAATTAAAATAACTATTTTCTATATTAACATATTTTAAAATGTAATTGTGATGACAAAGCGTTATATTAAGTGTCTCTAATACCTGTGTACTTACATAGTAACTAGATGTGTATCTAGTATGTAACCACATTGTAAGTACACTCCGGTATATAGTATCTATACAGCTGTAATATTTCTGTAACTACACACATGTTACCAACCTTCAGAATGGTGTGTGTAAGTACAAATGTGTTACAGGACATTGTTTTTTTTTCTTCATCTTGGAGACGTTGCCACAGTTCTTCTGGATTTAGTCTGTCTCAGTTTGTTCTGTTACTT
>JAUCMS010000022.1:13807864-13825611 GCA_032357445.1 Enteromius radiatus | reverse complement strand
TTTTTAGCTTCAGAAATACTGAATCATGCAAAAGAAAAATGTATTTAAAAAATATTCTCAAAAAGTCTAAAGTAATCTAATACAAACAGCTTCAGCCAAAAACAAGCAGATGCACCACACAGGCAGTGAGATGTCAGCGCTATCAAAGGAATTCATTTGCTAAAACTGCTAAAAATGAAAATAGATGTGTGCATTCGACAGTAGTGTGCTTCAGCCCTGCAGCTATTACATGAGTCCATTAAGCACACTGTTTTTAGAGGCCAAACGGAAGCGGGTGAGAACTCTCTCTCTCTCTCTCTCTCTCTCTCCTGCAGTCTAATGAGCTGTGCCTGGATCCTTGTCTCGTCAGATCTGAGGAACGCAAGGAGTGATACAAGCAGCGCGTAACGAGTCCTGTTTGACCTCGTCTCGGCGGCGGGCCGGCATTTGGCAGCATGCTCTCTCAGCGGCTGTCATCAGATTTCAGCCACTGTCCAGACAGCCTGGCTTCCACCTCTGGCTCTGTCCTGCAGCGCAGTCACGTGAGAGACCCACGGCCTCGTCCCTGCTGATTCAGAGACACCATGAGAGAGAGAGAGAGAGAGAGAGAGTAAATGCCAAGGACATTTCAGGGTGCAAACCAACATGCATGTGCACACCTACACTTGTAAACAAGTACAACTTTAAAGCTGAACTGTATATTAAAAATATACAGATTGGTTTATTTCTTCATCAGAACATATACAAAGAAATTTGGCATTACATCACTTGCTCACCAATGGATAGCCTGCAGTGAATGGGTGCCGTCAGAATGAGTTTTCACATGATTCCAATCCATTACTTAATGTCTGGCTCCAGTGAAGTCATCTTATCTAAATCAGGAGGAAAATATGCACATTTTTAGAAAAACTATTCTAAACAAATACGTCAGTAGACAATTAAGTGAAATGACAAAAGTAGATAGATTTTTCCACCGGAGTAAGCACTATTGTGGGTTATGGACTTATATTTTAGTCAAAATCACTGGTTTACAGTTAAAATGCCTTTGTGGATTTGTTCATCACTTCACAAGACATTGTTTGACTAAATGGAATCATTACTTGTGGATTATTGTGATGTTTTGTTGTTTCAGTTGGACTCTCATTCTGATGGCACCCATTCACTGCCATTTGCTGAGGTTCCATTTCTGAACAAGTGAAAAGTCTTCCAGGAAAAAGGACATTCCAGGACATTCCAGTTCCTATTCTTTACCCCTCTTTTTTCAAAACAAAAAAAAACAAACAAAAAAAAAAACAGTATATACTAATTTGATTAGTTGGTTTAAGCTGCTCTCTCTAGTCTCCCAGTCTGCCATAACTGGTGTTTAGCTGGTCAGCTATCTGATTCCAGCTTGACTAGCTAAAATGTATCCAAAAACTAATTCAATCAGGTTGGAAGACCAGCAACACAACCAGCAAACCAATATATAAGTCTTGTTTTACAACATTTAAGTCTTGTTGTATAACTCAGCAATGTATGACTGATTTTTAAAATAATGAACACCCTCATAAAACACATTTTGTGTCTAGTGCTGTAAAGTTTAACACTGAAAAAGAGAGAGAGAGCAAATGCACACAGTTCAACGTGAAATGTAACAAAACGAAAAGCATCTGCTTGTGCCAGAATGTGGTCCTACACATGACGCTTGAGACAAATGAACAGCGGCATCACCGATTACAAGGCGCTCGGATGAATTGGCTTCCTCTGTCTTCTTTGCATGTGCATTGTGATGGGATGGATGTGTTTGGATGCTCTACAAAAGCAGCTGTCATATCTGCTGAGACACTATAATAGCACATTCATTTCTAAGATTCAATGCCGTCTTTTGTGTTCAGCAAAAAAAAGGTGACAATTTCACGAACAGATTTTGTGTGATTAAACAGTGCTGTCTCAATATGAAGTTAATAAACTGTGAAGACAGAAACATATTTAGGCTTCATTTAGAGGCAGTCACACTTCTGATTTAGAATTAAAGAGGGAAATACCTGTGTGTGTGTGTGTGTGTCTGTGTGTATGCAAGATTATAATAGCTACAGTATATAAATAACTATGGGAATAGAATAGAACAGAATAGAATAGAACAGTACAGAATAGAACAGTATTATTTTCAGTTGGCATCCTATCAAAGCGGCATGAGTTCAGAAAAGTACAAAAACAGTGTAAACTGTAAAAAAAAAACTTGTTATAGAAGAAACACTTCCATGAAGCGAGGAGAAGAATCCTCTTTTTAAAAACATAACAAACATGCAGCAAAATAAAACATGGCAGAGCAAGTATATATTTTTAAACATAGCTTTGGAACATTTTTAATAATTAATTTAATGAAGTACAAATACAAATAATGTGACTACCAATATTGTCATTAGGACTACAGTTATACTATTAATGGTTTACATTTCTTGTTTTGTAAATACCCAGGTTTATACTTATAAGTACCACGCGATACATCTGGTACACCATATGCTGCCATCACTGTACGTACCATGGTACCGTCACTCAGTAATACATTCAAAACACCATACACCACAAAAGTAACCCGTTACAGGCACTTCTCAAGAGGGACGACCAGTATTGCAAAAGAGCTGTGAGAATGATACCCGCGCTAGCACGCGCGCGTTTGTGTATGTACTGTATGTGTGTGTGCGTGTGTGTGTGAGCAGTGTAATCCATATCTCTGCTAGTAGTATCTCTGGATTACTGACGTGTGTGCCCGCGCTCTTATATCCGTGCGCTCTCGCTTTACGCGCAGTTTGATGGCGTCGCCGCGCGCTCCTCTCTGCGATTTCCGATCATCGCTTACCATCTCACGGTTTATGGACGGCGAAGAGCAGATATTACGATAGCACATTGTCGGGGCTGGTTCTACAACATTCTCGCCAAAGTGTTCTGTGGAAACTGTGTCACCGCTTGAGTTCCGAACAGAGCCGTGAGAGATAAGAGAAGTTTGCCGGATACAGGTGCGATCTCTCTCTAACTCCAGCTGATGATCACAGACACACATCTGGACTGCCGGATTCCAGTAGATCATATCAGATCTAACGCAAGGTGAGCTCAGACATACACTATTATAATGATGATGCTGATGCTGGTTAGAGTTGACTCATTGCAGGAGATTCTTTACAGCAACAGCGATGCTCTTTACAGAAACAGAGGAGACTGGGACTAGTTGTCACACTTCCTACTGTAGTAAATGTTTGTTGTGGTAGGTTTGATTTGGAAAGCATTGGTATTTTCGCAGATTTAAAAGTGTAGTTTACGCAAAGCTTTTGGGCATTTGCATCATTATTGCACAGGAAAAAGATTGTTATACGCACGTTGGAAGCGGGGCATGTTGTCACACTTACAGTTGTTGCCACGACCTGCGGTTGTTGTTGTAATACGAAATATTATCTAAAGTAAAGCATTGTCCACAACTTACTTGACAGCAAAACGTAAACAGCACAAAACTATGAGACACAAAAATGACGAATGCCAACACATTTCAGCTAATTAAAATTTTCAGGTAAAATCTACCTTGTTGAATTTAGTTTGTTTAATTCACTAAACAGTTATTCAAACTTACTGTTTGAAACATACTCAAGAAGAGTTTTGAATTTGAATTTTTAGATCATTCAGATAAAACCTAATCCTTCATTTATTTTTTGTACAGTACGTCCTCTTTGTAATTATATGTTACTTAATATGTTTTTATTATTCAAATCAGTGTGTTAAAGTGTAAAGACTGTCTGAACTGAAGTTTCAGCACAATCAGCAGGCGCTTTAGTAACCTGAGATTGTTAAAGTTTAAGTTGCATTGATCTTTATCCATTAAGACTCTTATAAAGGCATCCGCAGATAAGAGCTGCCTTTCAGTGTTACGTTACAACAGTCCTGAGAACATGTTGATGTTAACAAGATGCACAATATATATTGTAAATGCCAGCATAAACCCTTGATTCGTAACATTACCACTTATCACAGCACACTGAATATGCAGGCAGAAATAGACACAGTTAGAGTGCTGTAAGGTCTGCTTTGTGAGCATTTGAAACTAATTGAAAGAATAGAAGCGTGCTGACATCTCCAGCCTCTGTCACCTTGATTCATACTGTTCACAGAGTGCACTATGTTGCCAACACTACATGCACAAGTGTTATTTACAACACACTACATGCTCTCACTTTAACACCCCTGCTTTTCCAGCCCTGTCTTTTGCTTTTAAACTGAAATGTATTAGAAGCGTGTCCAATGTGGGTGTTTTGTTTGGTTCAGGTCAGAATTCTGTTACAGTCCTGTAGGACCTGCTGTCTGCTGCTTATACCATCTGTGATATATTTCCATAAACTTTCACACTGTCTTATAGTATTCAACGAGCAGAGCAGCTTTCTAGCTAGGGATGAACTGACTTACATTTTAATTTTGTAGATGCTTAAATATAATCCAACTGTACGCTAACTGTATCCCATCATCTGCGAAAACACAAAAATACACATCATAGCACAAAGCAAAACTCTGATTGGTTGAGCCATGTTCAAAGCCTTTAGAATGCTGATAAACATCTATCAACACGAACGCATATGTAATAATACAATAATTTAATATATAAATAGGCAGGCAGGCATATTTATCATAATGCTGTTACAATTTTTTTAATAAAAGTAGCACATAATGGAACGTAAACACCATCAGTAAGGGCTAATAACAAACTAAAGTGATAAACTATTCTGTCAAGGGCAGAAATATTCAGTCTGTGTATTTGTAGCACACTTAAAGCAGTGCTCTGGGTCAAATATAACTGAAGTATTGACTGCATGTGTGGAATGCTGTCGATTGTCACAAATTAATTTAGATTTATGAGCAAACATGTAAATGGTAATACACTTAAAATTGAACATTTTTGACTTATCTTTCATCCAGTTGCTTCATAATTATGTTTTCTCTCTGATTAATGGATTCTCTGCAGTGAACGGGTTAACAGTGAAACACATAAGTAATCCACAAGTAATCCATACCAACCCTATTAACATCCTGTGAAGCTAAAAGCTGAGTGTTTGTAAAAAAAAAAATCCATCAAGATTTTTAGCTTTAAATCATTGCCAAAGAGTCTTCTCTCCAATAATGCTCCAGCTGATTAGACTCTCATTCTGATGGCACCCATTCACTGCAGAACAAGTTATGGACTGCCAAATTTCTCCAAATCTGTTCAGATGAAGAAACAAACTCTTGTATTACCTGAGGAGTAAATTGTAATTTTTGGGTGAACATACTGATATAAAATAGTTATTCACAAACTGTATATTTTAAACAGATATAAAGTGTTCTGGTCAATAACTTTCAATAAAGGGAACAAATTGATATTATATTCTACAATTTATTCCTTTTGAGTGCTGGAATGTGCGGCAGGTTCATACTGTATGCTTTGTTCAACAGTCCATTCTTCTATAATCTGCTTAGTTTTTTCTGGATTTGGCTGTATTGTTTAATACTTTGCACCTCTGGGTGGCAGGTGCATGGGGCTTTCTCTAAAGAAGATATATTTGTCCTGTGCCCTCTGTGCTTTATCTCTGGTGAGCAGGGATTCTCTCGCAGCTGTGACACCCGTCAGCGCTGAATGATAGATATGGTGCTGGTGCACTGGGGAAGTTTATGGAGCAAATGATTTGCTGTGCCGCGCAATACACAAGCCGCTGACTCTTCTGTGCAGAGATTCAATGCAAAAAAAAACAACAGACCTAAAATAGACCTTTAATATGTGTGTGCATGTGTGTTCAGGCTGAACTGCAGCTTGTTAGAATGCACAAAACAACATATTTTCTTTATCGACTAGTAGGTTAAAGGATAATTAGGCTGTTAGTGGTTTGTGGTATAACCTGTCAACTAGTTGACCACCATAACCCATTCCTATGTGTGCTAAAACGTAGTTCAGATAACAGCAATATGATTATCCTTGATTATTCTTAATGCGAGTGGAGTCAAAACCCATGTGGCCTCCTTTAAATACCATATTTTTGCCTAATCAACATAATTGCTCCATCTCAGAGGGAATGATAATTATGTGCCTATTTCTTTTTCTTTTTTTGTCTAAGACAGACTGATATTTTGACCACGCGCACTAGTTGTATTTTTTCTTAACACTGCTCCATGGCAACAGGCATGACGAGCCATCAGGGAAAAAAAAAACATTCATCTTTGGTATATCTCCAGAATTGCATTAATTGCTTTTCACACTTTAATCATATGCAACCTCCCCCCGTGTGTTGTTGTAGATGTAATGAAGACATTTGAGACTAAAAGACAGTAAATCCTGCGGGTTGCCAGTGTAAATGATAGATCTGATCTGTTCTCCTTGAATGTGCAATCCGAGCTTGCACATTAAACAACATCTATTTTAAAACTAACGCTCTCAGATCATGCCGAAAAGCTTTTCTGTGGTTTTTGACAATGTGCGTGTGTGTAGAAGATCTTTGGAAATGCTGTTAAACAGAGACATATAAAGTGTCTGTCTTCGCTTCAGATGTAAGTTCTTTAGTAACAAAGATGAACATATTGATACATTCGTTGTGTATGTGTTTGTGTGTTTGTGTGTGTGTGAGAGAGAAAGAGTGTGTAAGCTGAACAACATATACCTGACAGGAATAAGTGGTGAAAATGTAAGCCAATATGCCAAAAGCTTGAAGAGGTGACAGAATTCTGTGCTGAAAGTTTTCCCGTTCTTCAATCATGTTTCCTGTACTATTTTATATTTTACATTTATTTCATTTTTATATATTTCTAGAGAGAATAGGTATTGTTAGGACATTCTAGGTGGTTTCTAGCATGTTTTTGGAGGTCTAGGCGGTTGCCTAATCCAAGCCAAAAGGCTCTCAATATTGTCTGTGCATTTTTCCTTATGAATCATTGAGATTTCTTTGGCAATATTTTGCACTAGGGGCAGTATACCCCGAATCTATCACAGTGTAACTACAAATAGTAATTCTAAATCATATAAATAATAAATGCTATAAATTATTAAGCTCTTTAGCTAACCAAAATTTAGTAATTTTAGAATGGTATAAGAAGTTATTTAAATGATTAATTTGTAATGTGACACAGAATTCAACTTACTTTTTTGCTCAAATACCTTTTCTCAATAACAACAGTAGTGGAATTTTCCAACCCCATATACATCACATAACCATGCATTAATGTCTATTAATCATAATCTAGTGGTGACTTAATGAAATGAATAAAATGGACATGATCATATATAATTCATTATACCTTAATGAATGCAAATCAAAAATGAAGATTATTCATATCAGATAAAGATTATTCATATGATTAATAGGCATTAAAGCAATAAGTCAGTAAAATGGAATTTATTACTGGAAGAGACACGTTTGGATCCACAATAAAACAGCCAAATGTATGAAAAGGCATAGCAGATTATATGATGGTCTGATCTTACATCAGTTGAATTCTATGTTAGTGCATGAAGTTATATGTAAAGTCATCCTGCAGTTACAATGTACAATGCCAAAATGAAATCCTAATCAAAGAAGCTATCTACACAGAAAGACCAGAAAGATGCAATGCAAATTAAATTGAACTGTGATGGTATAAATGATATAGAAGAATATATCTTCAACAAGCCACACAATTTGATATCATTCATTTTCATTATACAAACAGTTCAAGTTGAGTTACTCAGCGTCAGGCATTTAACCCTCAAGACAAAGCAAGAATCACTAGAAATGATCACATATGGATTATTCAGCTTCTCCGAATATCATTTTGCTTCAGCAGTGCTTTAAACATATCTTAGTGTACTTGACAGCAGTTATATCTCTCATGCTACTGGGTTGATGGCTCTGTCTGCTATCTGTCTTCTGTCACTTTTGTTTCAAATGTCCAATAAGAGTCAGAGCTCACAGGGCTGTGAGTCATAGACCGCTTGCTCTGGTGTGAACAAATCACCCGGATGAAAGGAATGCGGGTCTGCCTTTGTTACAGGATTTTGTTTGTTCTCTCTCCATCTCGCTCTCTCTCTAATGTTTTGTTTACGCTTTTAATGATATCACCTCAAGGTAAGCCACACCACAGCTGCTGGCGGAAAAGGACATCACTTTGTTCTTGTAGAAATTTGAGCAGTGAATGCTAACAGGCAAATGAGAAAGGAAGAAAAAGCCCTGATTTATCTTTCTTGAAATGGCCAATCGCTTAAAGGAATAACTGAATTGAAAATGATTATTTACTCACCCTTATGTTGTTTCAAACCTATGATGTTTCTTTTCTTCTCCGTAAAACAAAGGGAGAAATGTTACAGAATGTATTGACTTTTTTTCACATTTAATAAAAATGAATAGTGATTTGAGCAACAAAAACACCATACAAGTAGCCTATAATAAAATTGCATCATGCACGCTCAAAAAAGGCATTGATGGTTTCATGAAGAGCATTTAACACCCTAGAACATTTTCATTGCACCAAATATACTTTATAGTAAAAAAAAATTCCAGTTGTTAAGAAATTCTTCACACTAAGAAAAACAACACAGGTTCTTTTAACTTCTAAAAGTTAAAATATTCTAAAATTCGAATCTAAAATAGTTCTTATATTGCATTACTAGTAAAACCTTCTTCTGGATACTTTATTTATTAAGCAATAACTCACCAGAAGATGAACATTGGAACAACATTTACTCATCATCAACCATCGGAGTTTCTTCATCGGAACTGTTTTGCTGAAATGGTTTTGGAGATCCTTGCAGTGAATGGGTTCTATCAGAATCAGAGCCCAAACAGCTGATAAAAAATGGGGGCTGTGAGAATTAGAATACAAACTGATTAAACAAAATCGAAATCCACAGGAAACACAACTCCAGTCCAGCAATTAACATATGAAGTGAAATACTGCAATTTTGTAAGAAACAAATAATTCTTCTAAATTTCTGGCTAAAATACTGGCTAAAAGTCCTCTATCCATATTATTTATTTCTTCAGTAAAAAACAATTGTCTTGTCTGAGGCAGTTGAGAAATATGCACAGATCAAGCATTCTTTAGAAACGAAAATAGTCTAGAACAGTTCCAAACAAATTTGATGCAGGACACTAATTCTGACGGCACCCATTCACTGCAGATGATCCATTGGTGATGTCATGCTAAATAAACTTTTCTAATTCAGCAGTTTTACTCTGTAGCTCACGTGATACGGCGTTGCACTTAAATGATGAAAATATCTGGCTCAAACCCTGTGAAACTATAATTCAACAAAACAGCCCAAATCCGCAGAAGGAAGTTAAAATAGCGTGCCTGCATCAGAGAATATGTTTTTACATTGCATTTGCATTTCTTAACACTATAGGGTAGGTTTAGGTTTGAAACATGCAGTAAAGTACACATTTAAGGGGTTGCACAAATGTGAGGCATGTATTTCCAATGAGCCTGGGTTGCATTTTTGGGTGAACTGTTCCTTTAAGAGCATATCACTGATTGTATTCCAGGAAAGAAAGCAATTTCTACAGATTTGTAGTGACATGAAGGTTAGTAAATTATAACAGAATTGTCAATTGTAGGTGATTTTGTTAACCCAGGTACAGTACAAGTAAGTGCAACCAATGAGGTGCCAAAGCCAATGACGTGAAGCTTGAGGGCCGCTCCATGCTTCCTGGCACACGAGGAGCCCTATGCGCCAGCGCCTCAGCAGGAGACACAGTCTTTCTGCTCTCGCTACATCATGGAATCTATCCTCATATGCTGGTATCCTGTAGGCATAACTGGTTCATCCCCACATGCATTTCCAAGAATTACATAGAAGGGAAATGCAAATTCACAAAATGCCCTGCAGGAAGTCATGCACGTGAGTGTGGTGTTGCTTTACAGGCGTCTGGCAGTCATATATTTGGCTTTATGGTATAAAATGAGGAGAGAAAAATGAAAAACTGTGATTGACAGGAACAAGGACATGGCAAGGTGCTTCAGTGAACAACAGAAAATGACATTTTTACTGAAATGCATGTCTGCACTTATTGCTTCTCAGCTATTTTCAGTCTTATTGCTGACTGAGGCCATATTCTCATGACATTTAGTATTAGAGCACATTCAATTAAGGTGTGTGTAAGGTCATTCTAAAATAACACCCTGATGTAAAGCAGCGAAGTACAGCATGTGTGAAAACGTGAGGCCATAAGTGTTCTTTAATGATCACTGTATGAATGAAGCATGCTCTTGCTTTAATCCTAATTAAGATAAATCCCTACAATAACTGACTGTTGTTATTATTTGTCATATCTTAAACCCTGTACCACACAGATAATACAAAAAGTGACTAGTTTGCAATTCCTGAATGAAATAGCAGTTCTTGCAAGGCAGCAAAAGTATAGTGTTTTAGGCTTTGGTTCTGCATAGATAATATGCAAACATCAGAGCCGCTTTGCCACCATTATGACATTCAGTGTGCATATTGTTTTCTATCGGCTATGCATGAAAAAAAAGATGGGTAAAGAGCAGTTATATAGCTCACTTTTTTTTTTTTTTACAAAATCTTGCATGTAACAAAGTAAGTACAAAATTTGTGAATTCAGTCAGAGTGGAAAAATACATGATATATATATATATATATATAGTTTTATATATGCATTATATACATACAGTACAGTACTTCTAAGGAACTAATTCAGTAGCTGCTGAATAAATGTCAGTATAAGCATAGTGTAATTGCAATGAAGATAATGAAAAAGTATATCAGTACAGACTGGGAAGGCACTTTTAAAAAATGAAAAAGCACAAACTTGTTTGGAAGGGCATCTCTGATTTAATACCTGTAAAAGCATGTGACCAAGTGACTTTGAATAAACCAATCATCAGTCATTCTGCATAAACTAAACTAAGCATTTTAAAGTATAGGAGATATCACAGAATATGATCTGTGTAAAGGCTCCTGGAGTCTCAAAAGGATAGTATATTCATGTAATATAAGAATTTTAGTGTGCATTTGGATTTTTTTCTGGAATATTACACACCAAAATAAGTGTCCTGAAATATCACACCTGTCAAAAAAAGAGACTGGAGGATGCTGTTTTGTCAGTCATTTTGAGCGTTCGGTTTTGCTGACTGGTTGCATTTTTTTGGTCTAATTCAGTGGCCAAGTCAGTGGAAGTTAGGGAAACCACTTACATTGACTTGTGCGTAGGATTGAAGGTTGTGTCTCAAGAGACGTGAGGTAGAGAAAGAGCATGGCATTTTAGAGCGTCCAAATCTCGATGAACAGAAGTCAGTGTTGAATATGAAAATCAATATTTGTATAATCGATGTTTGAGGTTTTATGACCCTCTCGGAAGCACCTGCCTCAGTTTTTCCTTAGCTGATTATTATGACATTATTATATCAGAATCTAATGAACAAACCCTTCGGCTAAAGTGCAAGGAAATTCATGAATAAACAGGATTTCAGCATTATCGTTTGAGAGCATGTATCTAATATACAGCGCATGTGTGCGTCCCATCATTCCTAGAGAGGGTTTAGGAAGCAGTGCTAATCCTCTGTTATCTTGAAAGTGGGGTAAATAGGCATTTATTCAAAAGGCTTTTCTTGGAAGCTCCGATATCAGCTGCAGCCCACATTTAGCCCCAGACCGTATCCAGGGCATTGTGAAATGAACCAAAAAACCCTGGAGAGCGGAGGTGTTTGTGCGATAGCTCGCACACAAACTGAATAATGGACGAGATTGTGGAAAATATATCTGCACTACACACTAACAGCCTGCACAAAACATTAAGCCGCAAGTTTAACAAAGCGGCATTAGCTCTTTGGTGTCTCTCGCTGTTTGGAAGAGCGTTTCTCATGGCTCTGATTCCTATTTGGACTGACATGCTGTAGATCTGCAGTTGGGGGTTGTTCATCCAGCTTGGAGGCTTTTGTTGCCGTGCCATCCTCATCTCTCATCTCTGCTAGAAATGGCCAATCTCACAGAGAGCTTCCACTGATAGGCATGATGAATTTGGCAGGTGTAAGGACAGTGGGATGCTCCCAGAGGTCAAAGACTTTGGACTGTCTGTGGCAGTGATGTGTGGGAGACTTCTGAAATGAAGAAGCAAAGTCCCTGTCTGGGTTTGGGCTTTATTTCAGGCTGTTTTAAATTCATATTCCAGTTCCAATCGATGTTTACACAGTTTTATGGAACATAATTTAACATACACTATAAAAAAGTAATAATGTTTATAGCCTATAATAATTTACATGCACTTAAAATGTGAGTTAAATACAAAAAAAAAAATAAAATAATAATAATTTGTTGCATTTATATAGCGTTTTTTGAAAACACTTTACATGGAAGGAGGAATCTCTTTAACAACTCCTCTTTTTTTTTTTCTTGGAATTTTGAGTTTATATCTTACAATTATGACTTTTTCAACTCTTGCCAAATGTCAGAATTACAAGATATAAAATTACCAGGTCAAGCATCTCAATTCTAAGCTTTATTTCCCTTTCAATTCTGAGATAAAATAGAAGAAAAGCCCACCGTGAGATATTAACTTATATGTAAGAACTGTAATATAAAAAGTTACAATTGCCTTTTTTATCTATTGATTTGTTTTACTTATTCTCATGACTAAAACAAGCTCCCATATACTAGTTAACATTAGTTAATGCACTGTTGAGCAATGTGAACATTGTTTAATTAAGAGTATAAGGTAATAATGTTATAGGGTAAGAGTGATAATGCAGTATATTCTTAATTGTTAATATTAGTCAATGTATGAAATAATTAACTAATCAACTAAATGTTAACAAATGCTATTTATTCAATCCAGTCATATCACATTTCTCCATTTTTAATAGGGTTTGTATAATATTTTCAATATTGTATTATATATTTCAATATTCAATATATAACAATTTCAGTTTGCGATATTTTCAATATTGTTATTAGTATATAGCCAATATTTGTCATGTATTTGATTGAATTTATGAAGGAATGAAAAGCATAATTCTTTAAACATATTCTTTGAGAATAGTCGTGTGCTTATTATTAAGATGAATGCATTGTATTATTTGGCAATGAAATTGCATTCCTTTCGTCCAAATATTCCTTTTTCCTCAAAATAATACTTTATGGATCCACAGTCTATAAATTCCATACAGTTGCCTTTTTTTTTTTTTGACACTAAATTCATATTCGGGTCAGAGGGCATGATTTACTGTCAGTTCACTGCATCTTTAGCTCATATATGATTATTAATGAACACAACACAGCACATTGAGATAATGAATGCAGTTTATGTGTTTTGGCGAATTGATGTTTCTGTCCATCTGAGAGATTCTTCTGGGGCCGTCTGTAGTCTGTAAATGAGCTTGTGATGCCAATGTTCTGGTCCATTACCCTCTGAAATGGAAGCATACAGTAGCACACTGTTCACTGGAGACCTCAGTTAATACAGCGCTATATCTGACTATGCAAATAGTGAGAGGGAATAATCTATATTAGCTCACTGGCTAGGTGGCATTTTCAAGCAGTCTTAATGAGCAAGTGGGTCAGTGCATCGTATTGGCGGCTCTGAAATGTAAATGTCACTGCTTTTGATAGAGTTTGCTGATTTCAGGGGGGAAAAAAAGCATTTCATGAACTTAGTGTGTTTCCTTGATAAGTTATTCTACACACATAAGCCAATATCATATGAGGAAGGCCGCAATTTAGCACATACATTTATGAATCTATGATGATGTCCCATTTCACTGCTAAAATTTAAAAAGAAAAAAAAAAAGAAGAAAAAAATACACACACACACACACATATATATAATAACATTACGTTTGGAGTTAAGGTGAATGAAACTACAACGCTGAATTTTTGACAATTTGCAGAAATTCACATAATTTTAAACATATTTTTTGTGATCAAGAACAAAAAAGCTACTTTTATATAATATGTTTGCCCTTAAATAACTGTAGGAATTGAGCGGTATATAAAAAACT
This sequence comes from Enteromius radiatus, assembly GCA_032357445.1. Lineage (NCBI taxonomy): Eukaryota > Metazoa > Chordata > Actinopteri > Cypriniformes > Cyprinidae > Enteromius > Enteromius radiatus. The sequence goes on along the minus strand of JAUCMS010000022.1, from coordinate 13,811,661 downwards.
GTTACTTGTGTTTCTGTCTCACCTCATTTATTCTGGTGTGAGTGTGTGTGTGTGTGGCAGATAAGTCCCTCACACACTTCACATGGCATATTAGTGGAGCTGCTTTCATTCATGTTTTTTTTATTGTACCACACAAGAGTGATGGAAACAGGCCGACAGTGTTTGCAGCAATACAGCACATTTAAATTCACTGCAAACGGGAGAACCCCTCTTCCAGCAGTCAACCTGTGGGACGGAATCGGACAGGAAATGTTCCTAATTGCAACAAGAAAGCGAAGCAGATGAAGAGATTTCTGCTGCTCTTCTCAGTGGGGTTGGTGGGGGAAGAGATCGCGAAGGGAGAACGAGGCCCAGATCTCTTTCGTCTTTTAGATGATGTATTTTTAATGCTTCCCTCGTGCTGGTGGATGGGTGAAAAAAAAAAAAAAGTTCTCATCAACTTTTTAGGGTCGCTTTGAAGAGACGTGGCTGTGGGATTCGGTGCCAGTCGTGGGAGCCTGAGGCTTTCAAGCCTGCCAAAATTAATTTCATTTACATACACGTTTCTCTACCTTCATATCAGAGTCTTTCTCCCGTAGAGACTGATGTTCTGCTGGGTGAATATGGGACGATGTGAAAAAAACCTATGATCTTTGGTACTGTAACCCCAGTCCGTACAGTTGGAGCACTAAAGCATGTAATAGTGCTGATTATCAGATTACATGGAAAGAATGACTGTAGGTGTGTATCTCTGACAATCAAATAATCCTCTCTGTATTAGGCACAAAACAGCACTTAATGATGCTCTGCATCATTTGATACATATGGCAGCACATGGTGCATTACATTCTGTTTCATGATGGTGTTTGTAATTGCCATTCTACAGCATATAATCACATTTATTTAAAGAGGCCTAATGATATCATGTGGTGGAAAACTTTAGCTTGTGTTCTCTTGTTGAGCTTTGAAGGTCACTCATTAGGGTAGATACAATCACTTACCTTGACACTTCAGAAATACTTCAGATCCTTGTATTGGCAGTTTTGTGCATATTCATATAATTTCCTACAGTTCAATTTATAGAAGTCAAAGCTGCTTCAAAAAGTTGCTGGAAAAACAGTTCCAAACAAACTGAAACCAAAGTTGTGTCTTCAATGTTTTGTTTAATGTAGTGATCAAATCATGATATTATTATGCATTGTAATACACTGAACCTGCAACACGTGCTACATTAGATGAGTATTCTGTCATTACTTAAGTATATATACATTTCTGGATGATTACAGTGAAGGTGTTCTTGTGGTGTTATCAACCAATCAGCATTGTAAGCAGTCTTTGTCCTGAAGCTCCAGGGTCATTTGCACAATTATTCAGTTGCAAAGCACTTAACAATCTGCATACTCATAACATCTGTTGTGTAAATTAAATAAGAACAGCAACAAGTGTTCAATGATGTTCTACAAAATAATTAAAAATGTTACTGTAATATAAGTGAATATAATTAAATATGTATTACCTGTATATAATAGGGTAAATTTCATATGGTTGTTCCTGTTAACTAAAAAATATAAAAATACTGTTTTTGTAAAAAAAATTAAGTAAAGCTAAAATATAAGATAATACAATACCATGTCAAGTTTAAAGTACTTTTTACTATTCGTTTGAAGTATTAAAACAATATTATTGTTAAACGCAAATAAATAATAATAAATAAAAAAAAAAACTAATAATAAACAATAACAAAACCACAAAATATAATTACTAAAACAAACTAAAATGTGTACTGGATATAAAAATTAAAGCTTATTCTAACATATTAATACATACTGTAAGTGTATATAAACAATAAAAAAGTAAACAGAAGACTGATTTTTAACATTTGATGTATCAAAACTTTTAAATAAATAAATTTTCACAGACTGAATTTGATCAAGCTTATAGAAAAATTCTCCTCAGCTTTTACAAACTTAATTATAAAGCTGACTAACTAGGAATCCAAATCCACAAATCCAAAGGTATATATTAAAATGCACTTATTATTGATTTTTGAAAAGGAGTTTTCATTTCAACACAGCTCTACAGTAAGTGAAGCATTGCCCGCCTATTTGTTGTTTTTTCACATTGGTCTGGATAAAAATGCGAATTAAATCTTTGCCACTAGGTACCGCATGCATGTCAACTTGTTGTTTGGGACTCCCAAAACCAAGACATGAACCTTTCATACACTAGCCCATAATAGGGAAACGTTAAAACCTAGCCGTAACCTGCTGGTTAAAAAGCTGCTGAAGCCCACCTACAGTGAAGATACACTCTCTTCTTACTTTGTTGGACCTACATGCTCTTTTGAAGAGTGAATGCTCTTTGAATACTTTAGCTGTGATTAAAGCAGTGCATGAACTTTTGCCTCCGCAATGAAAGGGTAGCCCGCTTTTTTTCTGTGTCTTTCTCCCATCATCTCTCACTGCCATTTCCCCCTGTAGAACACCAAACTTTATAAAGAAAACAAGTGTGTTAGTCCTCTGTCTGACAGCTGCATGAGGTGAGAGGAAAGGAGCGATAGAGAGAGCTGTAGGGGAGGAATATGAAGCTGCTAGTGGTTCACCACATGGGCTGTGAAAAAAACGGGACAACATCAGCATGTATGTCATGATAGAATGACCTCCGCAAAGTCACATCCAGCTGTCAGGAGAGCAGGAGGCAGATGGGAGGAGGAGGTGAAGTGCTCTAGACAAGTGCACCACATCCCACAGATGGCAATCAGCACGAATCGAAATCACGTGTCCATGATGTGTGGTACGTTTACACTTACGCAAGCAAATGTGGACGTAGTCTGGAAAGAAACATCTTGTGGGCTGTTTTGTGAGGGTTTTGTATTTGTGGCTGTGTGATAAGGAGATGATTTACTAACTAGATGAGAAATCACAGTGCTGGGCAGCAAAAGAAATGTTTTCTACTGATCAACATATTTGCCTAAAGGAAAAGTTTACCCCAAAATTAAACATTACTGAAAATATATTCCAAGATGCAAATAAATTAGTTTTTTCATCAGAACAGACTTGGAGAAATTTATCATTTCATCACTTACTCAACGATGGATCTTCTGCAGTGAATGGGTGCCATCAGAATGAGTCCAAACAAATACATGACTCTTGTTTGTCAAACAATGTTTTGTGAAGTAACAAACAAATCCATCAAGGTATTTTAACTTTAAACCGTCACTTCTGGACAAAAAATGAGTTCATAATAACAATTCCTCCAATAAAATGTCTATCCCTTGTTGTTTTCAAACATATTTGTTTAAACAGGGCTTGATCTGTGCATATTGCTCTCCTGATTCAGACAAGATTACTTCTTTTTTTTTTTTACTAAAGAAAGCAAAGCAACTTTTCACGTCACAAGATGTTAATTGGTGAACTAGAGTTGTGTTGATTACTTGGTTATTGTGATGGTTTTATCAGCTGTTTATGACTTTCATTCTGACGGCACCCATTCACTGCAGGGGATCCATCTGTAAGAAAGTAAGATTTACAGTAAATGAAAGATTTCTCCAAATCTTTTTCAGTGACAAAAACTCATCTACATCCAGGATGGCCTCTATGTATCTGTGTGTCTTTTTTTTAAGTAAAAAATGACATAATTCTGCATCCTGTTTGCCAACTAATAAATTTTGCTAATGCACTATAAAACCTGACACTGAATCACACATATCTTTCTCAGAATCTTCTAGTATTGTGATGACAAGTTTTTGCTCTTTATAAATGGTGTGTCTAAGTCAGATTCATAGTTCACAATCTTGTTGCAGGAAATTGAGTCATCAA
>JAUCMS010000022.1:13778991-13792364 GCA_032357445.1 Enteromius radiatus | reverse complement strand
ACTATGGTAGTACAGTACTGTCTTCTTGTGGTTGAGCCCCATCCTACAGACCAAACACAGGGGGATGGGAGTCTCCCCCAAGATACTGGAAGAGAGCGTACGAAAGGGAACGTCTCGGTTACGTATTGTAACGTATTGTCCCGTTGCCATGGAGCTGTACCGTCGCTGCAGGGGTCGCTTACCGGCTCGGCTCCTGTTGCTAATCAGTGTGTGCCAATTTTCAATTTTGTTTCTATACACGCAGAGTTGATTTGCCATCTCGAAGCGAGATTCCTATTTGTCGGTCCCCAACGTGACGTCTCCGTTCCCTTCTCAGGGAACGAGGGTTACAATACGTAACCGAGACGATCTCCTTTCACATCGCTCTTATTCTCCAAGACAGACATGTACTGAGAAACAGACTGTCATAGACTCAATTGTTTCTTCAAGACGAAAACGATTAAATGAAGATAAATGAAGATCTTCTTAACTATGTGCATTATGATAGTGATGTTGCATCACTAATGACCAAAAAACCCAGAACTTGCATAATTTAATAATTTGAGGGAATGTATTTTAAAAATCGGAGATGCTAAAATCTTATTTACAAAATTATTTATATATTATTGTTTTTTATTTTTTTATTAGTCTTTATTTATTTATTTAATTCATTTTGTTATCTTAGTTTATCAACTTAAACTATACAAAAATGAACAGAAATAATGCACTAGCATTTGGATCGAATAAAATGTCTACTTTTTAAATGTTATTTCAGTTAATGTTAATTAAGTTAAAGTTACTTTAGTATCATTAATATACTATAATATTTTGTTGCTTTTTTGGCAATTAGTTTAAACAAAATGTTTACATTTTTACTTAATATGTGAGTGTATTATGTATATTTATTATGTATAAATACACACACAGATACAGTACAGTAAAATATTTACATGAATACATATTTATATTCATATAAGTTATATATAAACATTTAATATATAAAACTTTTTTTTTATGTTGCTTCTGATGTTTGTTCTATTCGAACTGATGCACACTGCGAAGTGGACATCACTGGATATTCCACCATGATTCCAATTCGAAGCAAACTTATATGTTCCATTCAAGGTGCATTTAAGTGTGCGACACGTAATTTAAATCGTATTCACTTATTTACATTATAAATCTGTGAATGAATGTTCCGAAGTCAAGTAAACTTTAACTGATTTCCCCTGCTCAGGGAGAAGGGAGCAATGAACACTGTGTAGGGACCATGCCAATGGGAACACAGCTCATACACAGAGCTCTCTTCTAATGAGCTGATTATCAGAATCAGATGCGTTAACAAAGAGAGACATGCAAAATATGCAGAGCGGGGGGGGCGCGAGGACCGGGATTGGGAACCGCTGATTTAAACCAAAATTACTTAATATCTCTAAAATTGGCTTTATCTCACAGTGTGACATTATTTTTAATTTTAAGCTTTTCCACCAACAATTACATTGTTAAATTTTTTACATCGAGGTGAAATCAGCCTTCCATAACATTCCATTCCAGCGTGTAAAAGCAGAACCACCCCTGAGAATAACACTCAGTCTCGTTCTCAGTTAAACTTGCCTTGTTTTCCCGACTCCTTAACTTCATCAGAGAGGAAGCGAGTTACTGTGGAAAGCGTGTTTGAGTTTCCTTTTCAAAAAATGTCAAGCAGAAGTGCACAAACTCGCAGGAGAACAACAAAAGGAAAGTAGGTCAGAAAGGTGCTCGGAGATATAAAAAAAAACAACAAAAAAAATCTTTCTTTGCTTTAGTAGCTCTCCATCAGGTAGAATGACGAAGTTAAAGGATTATAAAGAATGTTTTTTTTTTTCTCCCTCCTCCTTTATTCTCTTCCATTTTTCTAAATCTATATTTTGTATGCCACTTTTAACCGGCACAATTAATGTGCCTCTGTGACTTTCCTCCTTCGGGCTCTTATTTTTAGCTTGTTTTCACACCCTTCCCAACATTACAACAGAGGACTGAAAGAGTGGAGGAGAGAGATAAACAGACTCCTAATTAAATGCTCTTTGTTAACAACAGAACAGGACCAGACACTGCCAGAGCATCACACACATGCTCACACATATTCACAACTTCACACACCAGCACCTTCACTCACACATGCTCACACACTCACTTTGCTTTCATTATCAAACCTAAAATAGGTCATATGTAAATGTACGCAGACAAATGTGTAGGTGACAAGTCACTGGTGAGGAAGAAAATGACAAGTTTGAATGAAAAACTGAATTCGACTGGCATTCATCTTCTTCAACGGGTGCTTTGAAAAAAAAAAAAACATTTCCGTTTAATCAAGCAGGAATTCAGTTTTATTCAGTGCTGCTCTTTCTCACCTGTGTTTGGTGGTTTATTTTAGATGTTGCTGACTGCTTCAATTTTCACAGTGTTATTTATTGGATTGCACTCAGCTTGTCCCCTCTAGAGGTGTGAGGAAAAGTTCTGGGATCATAATCATCATAGTAATCCATATTCACGAACCCTGTGGACCTGAAAACCATTGAGAGGATGCCATAATTCAACACACATGCCTGAAAAGCAAAGAATCACAGAAAAACAGTCTTTAAGGAGCAAAAATATCAAATTCAAACAGTTTTGGGCCTCGCTTGGGACCACTGCAGCCCTGATGGGTTCTTACAAGAGTTTAATCTTGTTTTTATTCTTATTATCGTTTTCAAGGGCGCAAACAGAGCCAGGTGATTTAACTAAAACAATTATATACTGATAATTCTCAGCATTTTCTCTGAAAAGGATGGTTTTGTTTTTAGGAACCAACTTTTCAATCAAAATTATTTATTACATTTTTTATCAGTGTCCTAACTTTCTACGAGCCAACTAATGATAATATTTGCTGATAATCATTTTTAAGTTATGGCAAATATTACAATTCTCTATTGATTTGTCTAAATAAACTAAACTAAAATTCATGATGTACAGTATGGAAAACAGAACATTTTTCTTTGTTAATTACTGTATAAGTTTTGCTAAAGATTGTGTTTTTATTTTATTTTATATTTTTATTATTATTATTTTAATTTTATTTTAATTTTTTTTTTAATTTTAAAGGCCCTGTTTTCACTTGAAAATGCTTATCTTTTGCTATGGTTACATCTAGCATTTACACTAATTCTGACTTTTTTAAAACTCTGCAGACCCCATTTTAGTTTGAAAACTTCCGGGTAGCATTTCAGTGTAAACGGAGCAAAACGAAGAACGATGGCGTGGCTGCCTACATTCTCTCTGATTATCCTTGACGATTTGTAGATTCCCCATTTGATCGTTTCAAGCATGCCGGCGGGTCCGTGATTCAAGTAATAGGGGATCTACCTATACATATCTATGGTTGTACGTGCATGAATGGTCATGTGACATGCATTTTAGATTGTGTAAACGGAGATCGTTTCTAAAACGCAGCAGAAAAGCCAGTGAAAACAAGCATTGTTTTCATTCTAAAACGCCATTTGAAAATGAAAATGCACTAGTGTAAACGGATCCAAATGTAAAAATAAGGAAAATTAAAATGCAAAATTATATATCCAATATCCACTGAACTAATATTCAAAGTTTGGGGTCGGTAGGATTTTTTAAATGCTACTGACATATGTCTATTATGCTCACCAGGTCTGCATTTATTCAGTCAAATACAGTATATAGTAGAAATTGTACAACTGTTGTAAAAATGTATCCTCAAGTCTTTATTGTCACATGATTTTTCGGAAAACATTCTAATATCCAGATTTTAAATTTAAAGATTTTAAATGATCAATATTAAACAAATAAGTTTTTGTAGAAAATTATACTTTTTTAGGATCCTTTGATCAAAGAAATGTCACAAAGAACTATTTATTTTAAATAAATTGTGACTGAAAAAAAAAACCCTCAATAGTCTTAAAAACAAACAAACAAAACTTAAATTATATATATATATATATATATATATATATATGCATATATACATACATATATATGGTACTGGTGCTTGGGCTTCCAAAACTGAGATGAGCTGAAGCACTAAAACACACATCATAATGAATGCACACACACGTGTGTACAGTAATGAGTGCAGCCTGAGCTGTGACAGTGAGCTGCAAGCGGCCTGTTTTACAGAAGCAACAGTGGGATGGGAAAACACGTCTGAGAGCTCAGAGCTACACACTCACCTCTCCTGCAAACAGCCTTCAGAACACACACACGTTCAGTGGCCGGCTCACTGGAATCAGGTCACAGGCACAGCGAAACAGAACTAGGCCATGAAGTTTGAAATTATTTGTCTGTTTCTTTTCAGCAGGGAGGTGACAGCGAACACTCTGGTGCCCTAACACACACACACACAGCCAGCTCTGAGATGATCGCTCTGGCCCAGACATGTAAAAGAGAGTCTGCTCCTGTGTGACAGAGTGCAGTGAGAACAGGTTCACATTTCACTCAAATGTGCCAGCATGTGCCACTTCTGGCATAACATGACGGCACATTCAGCAATGATTTAATTCATGAGCCAATGCACTGCCGTTCAAAATTTGTATAGTCTCTAATGCTCTGTTTTCTATTTGGAATTTAAATGTATTTGTTAGGATTAACCCCTTGATATGTACCATCTCATTTTAATATACTTTGAATTTGAATCAGGTTTAATGATCCTTCAGAATCCTAGTATGCTGATTTATCTTCAGTGTTGGAAACAGTTGTGCTTCTTGATATTTTGTGATTGATACTTTGTCTTGATACTTTTTTTCCTGCGCTGGATATAAACATTATTAATAAGCAAAGTAACAAGATCGGCAGTTTAAGACATTAACTTGTAAGCACAAAACACAAGATACTTCTCTTTTCGATTATAAATATGGCTTTATTGGATAAACCTAAGACACAAACTAACACATAAACACACATTCGTATAAGTTGCTGGAAGAGAGAAAGTGAGGAAAGGACGTGTTCAAGAGAATGAAAATGTGAAATCACAAGTTGACAGCAATAGGTGGTATTGCATCCACTTGAACACTTAATTAACCATCGCATTGAGTTCATCAATGAGATTAACATTTATATAATTTTCACCAGTTCAGCCTGAATCTGGAGGTTTGTACTTGCATTGTCTTTGTGCTACAGGACTCCATCTGTGGTCCTTGCTGCAGAAAGGGGTTTCCCGAGGTTGCTGATTGGCTGTATGTCAGTTGTCGTGGAAGTCTTGGAAGGCCGATGATTGGGCGGTGGTGAAGGAGAAGCGAGTTGCGATAGATCTGAAGTTGGATGCAGTGCAGTTGGAGACTTGGAGACACAGCAGGCAAAACTTAACTTACCCAAACTCTCACAGAAAGAAAAGAAAGTAAAAAAAAAAAAAAAAAACTAACAAGACTAGATGGGTGTTCTTCTCATCATGGCTAAGCAGCAGCAGGCGTGCATGCTGGAACGGCTTTTAAAAATGCAAAACGTGATGAAAATCATGATGACTAAGAGCATACTAAGAGCTGAGGCTAAAAGTTAATTTGAATAGTGTCTTGAGCTTTTAAACTTATCTTTGTACACATCTCAAAATCGTGTTTTAACCAATAGATATCATTCTAGCTCAGGTTGTGGTGATATTTCTCCTCCCCAAATTATAAATCCAAATGTTATCTTATCAGTCACATGTTACAAATTTTTGTATAATTAGTATAATTTTTCTATAACATGAATATGAAACATTTGACTAAGAATTGGTGGGAAGAAGCATTTCAAGCAGGAAAACTGAAGCAAAACCATACTAAACATGGATATTAAACTGTACGCCATTCAGTAGTTATTCAAAATACATATACAATGAGTGATTAACACATGATAGTTCAAGGTGTGGGCTACATATAATTTGCAGTTATGCAAATAAACTCCTTCCTGAGTTGGGATTCTCAATAAGTGTTCTTTTGTCTTAATGTAGAAAGCTGTCCTGTGGCAATATCTGTTGAATCTGCTTGCATCAGGCAGGCAACGGGCTATCATGAGCCGGTTTATGATTTCCTATTGTCTTGAGGCCTCTTTGTGGAATTCGACTCCTCAGGTTTCAATGTTCTGATTAAGTATTATCTGATTCACTCTGATGCACTACTCCTTTGAACAGTATTTCACTAGTTCGCACATCCTCAATAATTTGAAATAGTATTGCGTATTTGGCCTGCTGTCCATGTCAGGCTCAGTGAAGGCAGCAAACACGTAACTTGGATTAATTCAGGTATTTTCATTTATAGCTCTTGAAAATAACATCAGGAAGTCAACTGAGAGGTAAGTATGAGTGATTTGTATCACCAGGCACAGCAGTAGGCAGTATAAGTCCTGCACAAGTTCAAGGGGGAACTCAGGTAAGTAAAATGAACGAGTGAATGAGAAGCGGCCCTTTAAGTAATGCACAGGTGATTGGAATCAGATGTTCAGTATTCTGCTGATTGGGATTGCGCGGTGGTGACTGTTCTCGGCTCTATGCCTAGTGTTTGTGAGTGAGTGGTAGGGACTGATCTGAGTTCAGGTGCTTTGAAGACGTTACATTACCCCCTCCTCCACGAGTGTCTCCTGACAGGCCACGACCTCTCGGGGCAGGACGATTAGGATGCGATTAGTGAAATTCTGTGGTGAGTGAGGGGTACAGTATATCATCTCGATCTACCCAGCATCTTTCCTCGGGTCCATACTCCTCCCAATTGATCTGATCTTGGAGCCTGCCACCAGGAGTCAAGCATTTCTTTGACTTTGTAAATGGTCTCGATCTTGGGTGGAGGAGGGGGTTCTAGGTACTCTGTGGAGGGAGGAAAGACAGGGTCAGTGTGACGTTTGAGCAGAAATACGTGAAAGGTAGGTGTGATAGGGTACTGTGGTGGCAGTTGACGCTCATAAGTCATTTTGTTAATCTGACAGGTCACTGGGAACAGGCAAGTGTACCGGGGACTCAGCTTCTTGCAGGGCAGCCGGAGATGAATGTCCCTGGTGGAAAGCCACACGAGTTCACCTGGTTGATACACTGGTGTGGGGGATCGCAGAGTGTCTACCCAAGCCTTGTGTCTCCGGACTGCCCTCTGGAGGTGGATGTGAGTCCCACACCCTCTCGCTCTCTCGGAACAAGTAGTCTACTGCTGGGACTGACGATGGTTCTTCGCTCCAGGGAAACAGAGGGGGTTGAAAACCTAGGACACATTGGAAAGGGGTTAAGCCAGTGGATTCTTGACGGAGTGAGTTTTGTGCATACTCAGCCTAGGCTAGATAATGATTCCAGGAATCCTGATGTCTGTGGCAGTAGGCTCGTAGCTAGCGGCCTATCTCCTATATCTTCCTCTTAGTCTGGCCATTTGTCTGAGGGTGGTAGCCTAAGGATAAGCTGATTGATACCCCTAATAGATGGAAGAACTCGGCAAAGACGACAGATCCGTGGCAAAGCAATCCCGATGTGGGACCATGGACGTTGAGGAACAGGTAAAGAGACCAGCTTACCCTCAGGTAGACGGCGTGGAGTGTTGGTTACGGTGCAGACTGAGCATCCTCATACACAGCGGTGGATATCTTGCGCCTTACAAGGCCACCAGAAGTGATTCTGAGTCCAGAAGGCAGTGAAGAAGGGTGGATGAAACAGGTTCCTGTACAATGGCCTGTTGAAGTTGTTCGTCGAGGGACCATTGAACAGGGGCGAGGAAGACTGATTCAGGAAGGACTGATTCTGGTTCTTCTGAGATGTTGGATGAACGGAGACAAGCTCTATTTAAAGAGAGGATTATTAGTTCTGATAGGATGATCAGGTAATAGGCTGATTAGGAAATAAGTGTCAGCTGTGCTTAGCCGATCGTACATGCTCCTCTCAAAATTTGTTTATCTCTAAACATCATATCTGTCATGGATCAGGCAAGAGACGGTCGAAACCATTTGCATGGGTATTGATTGAGAAGGCAGTTCAGCGTGAAACAGGCGATGGTCAAACATGGCAAACAGTGCAATACAGGCAATCCAAACTCGTAGTCAAACAAACGGGCAGAAGGTCGGTAAAGAGGAATCAGCAGAAGAACAAACAGGGAATATAAACAAGGGAAAACGCTTACTAGGATGAGACGAGGCTACATGCAAAGATCGGCGAATGGTGACTGGAAAACCGGAGTATTTATACACTGAGGATAATGAGACAGAGGGGAGGAGAACATATCAGTTTCTATGGAGACACATGAGGAGGGCGGAGAACACATTGGTTACCACAGCAACACATGAGGTAAGTGGAGACGACATACACAAGTGACAGTTGATATATGTGGTGGGGGAAAAACACAGAAACAGTCCGTGAAGGGCTGGAGTGCCATCCAAACGCGCTGGCACATCCAGCTGATCATGACAATATCATTACAAAATAGTTATATTTTGAATATATTAGTGCTGTCAAACGATTAATCGCGATTTATATATTTATTTTCTTATATTTTATATTATATCTAAATATATTTAATATATAAACATTATTTTCATTAAATATATGCATGCACGTGTTTGTATTTATATATACACAGTACATACAAATATATTATATAAAGAAAAACTTTTTTATTTCGGATGTGATGAATTGCGATTAATCGTTTGACAGCACTAATATACATACATATATATACATATATATATATATTTAAATGAATTTACAAGAATGAATGTGATTCCAACGTTATTGTTTGATTGTGCCTTTATCATTAAGGCTGTGTTGTGGACTCTGCTATTCTTTAACATTGAGAATGATTTTTACAACTACTCTATACCTTTATCATCGTTTTTATTGTTATTGTCCTTGGTGTGAGCAGGCCTTTAATGTATATTTTTGCTGAGATATATAGTAGTTTTGGAGATTGCTCATAAATGGCTGGACTCACCTTGGAATGCAAATTTTACTGTAATGAATGTAAAAGCAAAGCACAGCTAAGCCCGTGTTTGTCATTGCAGGGGCTTATACATCAACTTTAACCACACTAAAACATTGAAAGTATTGTTTTATGGAGCTGAGGGGATTGGGTTTATACAACGGTATTGTAGGACAGCACCCAGAGGAGCAGTGTATTGCTCAGTGGTTGTTCTTTCAGAGCTTAGAGGACAGTTGTTTCTTTGTTGTTTCTTTTAAGTGTGCACAGTCTCAGATGTTTCTCCTAAAAAAATTAGAAACTAAGGAGACATTTCTTGTCATGCAGTCAGTATAGAGCTATATGATTAACATGGATAGCAATGCTCAGAAGATTTAATCTTGGATACATTTGATGAGAAGTGTTTCTTTTAAATACAATAAATAATGAAACAAACATATTCATTAAATATTAAGACTGTTTTTACTATCTACCCATTTATAAATAGAAATACTTTCCTGAGAAACAAACTCAGACTTGTTTTCAAACAAAACTCTGAATTCATTATTACCAGTAACTATACATTGGTGTATATATAGTATTTACAGCTGTAGTATTTCTGTAACTACATACATGTAACAACTCAGAGTGTGTGTACAAATGTGTAACAGGACATTGGTAGCAATGTATATGTATACTATTATATATGTATAGTAGTAGTTAGAACAAGGTTTAATTACATTTTTGCGGTGTACTTCTTCAGAAAAAAAATCTAAAGGTTTGGCAAAAGTTTCCATTTGTCCCCATTTATGTTTTTGGCTTTTTAGGAATAACAATTGAGAGGTTAAAAAGTAGAGCCGCTGTGGTGGTCAAGCATTGGCTGCTTCAACATGCTGTCAAGGGTGCTGTCCAGGTTTTCAAACTCACTGAACAAGGTGAAGAGGAACAGAGCTGTCAATACCAATAAAGATTTTATCACAGGCACCAAAAGTCAGTGAGACAGCTGCCCCGAGGGAGTGTGACAGAGAGAGCTGTCTGGATATTCATTTGACAGAATATCCACAAAGAGACAGAGCCGAGAAAAGGGAAAGAGAAAGAGAGGTATACAGAAAGAGAAACAGACCATCACACCTTCCAGTGGAAGTGCATCTCAGATTTTCCATGACTGCCGTTTTACAGACATTTTGCTGATGAAGCGTCCCTCATGAGTTTACACCTTTTATTAAGAGCAGAAATGTCAGCAGTGATGGTTGCACAGAATGTGGAGATACAAACCTGGCCTAAGAATGGGCAACATGTTTGCTATAACATGGTTGAACCAAACTTTTTCTATACTCTGGAATGAAAATATGGCAGATTTATTTTTAAATGTCGAGCAGATGCTATTTTGCAGTATCAACAACAATAGTTCACCCAAAAATGAAAAATCTGTTATCGTTTACTCACCCTTATGTTGTTCCAAACTGGATTATGTGTTTTTATGGAACGTTTAGCATAGTGCTAAAGGTGCATATTCTTTATTTTTAACATTTTTTACACACACAAATGTATCTCAATGGTAAAATGTTACCTAAAATTACCTGAATGCACCCCTGCTTTTACATTTTGATGTATTTCTCACAGAGTACTTTTAAATAGTTTCAGATGACTTAAAATATAGCACACAAGACCAAATTTATGGTCCTTTTTTTGGAGCTTGAGATCATCCATTTACATTAACATTTATTCCATTTTAGAGTATTATTATTAAAACAATGAGGCAGAATACACTACTGAAAGTCTGTGTTAGGTAATGCTTTTTCTGTGTTTTATATTTTATTGTATTTAAAATGCAATTGTGATGCAAATCTTAATTTGTTAACACTTTATTTTCTACTTTAGGCATTCTACTAACATTAAGTCCGCCATTTGCTCCACGCAGGGTTCGAGCCAGACTCCGAGCTACGCCCTCGCTAGGGTTCGAGCTACTAGGGCTCGGGGTCCACTGAGCTCCCGGCTCGCCCCCGACAACAAGCCAAACATGCTTTATTCCTTATCAATGAGGAAGCACAAATTATATCAGAAACTTTGCAAGTATATGTCGACTCATTCTACTAAACACAATATGTGTATGCTATCTCTCAGAGTATGCCTTTAGGGTTAAAGGATAGTATACAGTACATATAGTGGCAAATTAAAGATAATTAGTTGACATGTAGTTATAGTTTGTATAACGTCTAAACTGGACTGTCAAAATAAAGTGTAACCCTGCAATTTGAACAGCCTTTAATCCAGTTTTCAGTGTCACATGATCCTTCAGAAATAATTATAATATGCTGATTTGCTGCATTGATAATTTCGTATTGTTACAACCCTCACTTCAATATTAAGCTCGTTTAAAAAAGGACACGTAACATAAGAGAGGACTCGGGAGACGGAAGAATATTTATCTCTTTTATTTTCAGTCGACCGACTCACGAGCCCATCATTCAGCTTGAGGATAACCCCAAACAGAACAAACAAACACAGAGTAAACAAACACTTTGCCAAAACATTCCCGAAACAGACATCCCAAGGCGCGCACAAAGCTGGCCGGCGGCTCCCAACGCCGACACAAAGATCAAACCCCCATTGAGGAGTGCGTGACAAACACGACTGCAACCAGGACCAGACAAACAAGAGGAGAAATGATGGATGGAGGAGAGGGCGCCTACAACTCCAACTTCCAGTTTTATACTTCCTTCCCGATCCCTCAGTCATCAACAACAGGTGTCTAGGGGCGGAGCTTATCCTTAAAAGAAAAAACTATTTTAAAGAAACACGGACTAATAACAAGGATCGTAACAGTATTATTATCAATGCTGAAGAAAGTTGTGCTGCTTATTTTTGTAAAACTCATGATACTTTTTTTTTTTTTGAGTGAATAGAATGTTGAAACAAACAGCATTTAATTGGAATAGAAAGCTAACATAATACTGTCTACTCTAATGCCTCATTGCAGACCATAATCGTTTTAATGGTAATGTACTGCATATGATTCCATATTTGGTATATAAAAGCATAAACAAGGAAGCATCAAAGTAACCTGATGCAATACAGTATCTTTTATGAAACACTCTTAAATCTTAAACATTAAAAATCATCGTAATCTTCTTAAACATTGCATGTTGTCTGTTTTAGACTCCCCCTCATGCAGCTTCCTTCATGCTCTCAGGATAAACACTTCTCATTTCCTCTGATATCAATCTGGAAAGATCTCTATCTCACACACATTACATCAAATTCAGTTTTACAAAAGGAATCAGTCCGTCACTTCTTAAGGTTTTTCCACTCTCTTCACTGAGATTCTGACTCTAATTGCACTCAGCAGCTATTGATTTTTTCTAGCTGGAACTGAGTCTCTTGAGATTTCTTAAATAGAAATATCAATAAAATATCTTGCATTTATCAGATACTGCAATAACAACAACATGTATTATTATTACTAATATTACTAATATTCATTTATATACAATACTTGTTTGTAGCTTTAAAATTATATTTTAAAGATTGTGCTGTTATACTGTAGGTCTAACAGTGCAAAATCTTTCCAAGTTCCTTATGCAACCAGCTAAAACATCCCTTAGGCTCCACATACCTGTCTGTCTGGTCTAAGGCTGCTATTTTGTGTGTTTGTTCCAGTAACTGATTTTGATGTGTTTATAGGAGATAATAAGCTGGATTGTTGCTTAGAAAGGAAGGTCAGTGAACTGGGACAGTTCTTGGCTTCTTTTTTCACCTGATTTACTTAAAGCTGACCTCTTTTCTGCTGCACAGGATCAGGACCTGACTCAGAGCAGGGGGTTGGGAGAATGCCAAGGGCCCTGTCTGTGCTAGAATTGATAGTGGCCCCGTAATCCACAGTCCAGCCCCAGAGACGAGAAGGACAGTTCAAGCCACTGGCAGCAGCTTGCAGCACACACAATGTGGACATAATCATACGCTTGTCTGTGTGCATTTTTACTGACATATGAATATTCAAAATTTCTTCTGGCTGTTAGATTCTGGAATCTGAAGCACATCTAATCAGTTTTTGATGGCCAGAGAATACTGGCTGAATGTTTTATTTGTTTGTTTTTCTACCATCCATCTGAAATAAATGTGATGAAAACCACAATTTTGGTTTGGAGCCTTGTATTTTAGCACATTACTGCCTCGATAGGATGAATAGCTATTATTATTTCTCATGTGGAAAAAGAATAAAGTTTGTGAAAAATAACTGGAGCAATAAATCTCTTACAAACGCGCAATTGGTCCATTTTTATGTCTGATCAACACTGAATATATACTGTATGTGTGACAGTATTTATTAAATGGTATTAACTGCAAATGGTTTAATCACTTAAGAGATTAGACACGCAGATTAAACTTAGAAGTTAAACTCATTAACCATCAGTAACCAAATTCTTTCAATATATCAAGTACGTTAAAGGTGCCCTAGAATGCATTGAGAGAATATTTTAAATTGTTTTCTGATATGTACATAGAAGGTATGTAGCTTAG
>JAUCMS010000022.1:13765936-13778891 GCA_032357445.1 Enteromius radiatus | reverse complement strand
CATGAATAGTAATGAGGAGGTCTGCTCTGATTGGCTGTTTCTCAGTGTTGCGTTGAATTGTTGCGGTATCTGCTTGTGGATGGCATCTACCATGCCTGTTGACAGTCCTTTTCTTTAGGAAGGGAGTGACAAGTGCTCACATCCCCTGCACAGCCTGGAACGTAACATTTCTAGCGATCAGTGTTTCCCACACATAGACGAATCTGTGATTCAACACAGACCAAAAAAAAAAAAAAAAACACACAAACCCATAAAAGCTTAATTTGCTTTAAACACAATTTAAGATATTTTTGATGAAAACTGGGAGTCTCATTGACTGCCATACAATTTGCGCTGTCAAGGTCCAGAAAAATATGAAAGACAGAATATTCCATGTGCCATCACTGATTCAACCGTAACAATATGAAGCTATGAGAATACGTTTAGCATGGAAAGAAAACAAAAATAATGAATTTATTCAATGATTATAACGTTACTGCATCCATTTTTGTAGAGGATTCGGTGGACAAACATAACCTACGCAGTTCTGTTCGCAATGGAAGAATATGCATAGAACACATTGTTCTACGCTACGATGATGTTACTGTGTCGTATCATTGATTTATTCAATTTTTCTATATATTTTTTTTCTTTCCATTCAAAAAGTATTCTCTTCGTTTCATTACATTACTGTACCTTTTCTTTCCTTTCAAATTATGGTTGAATCACTGATGGCAGATGGAGTACGCTAATGACTTTGTCTTTCATTTTCCTCCAAAAGTGTGTTCTGAAGACAAACAAAGCTTTTACAGGTTTGGAATGACATGGGAGTGATTCATGACAATATTTTCATTTTGAAGTGGAATTACCCTTCAACGCATTTCCACCTTGGAGAAAAACTACTATATGTCCTGTTTTTCTATCTGTTTTAGGACAGTGCGGAGAATGAGGTAGACAGAAACAAATGCTGTACGCTCTGCAATATGTTCTTCACATCTGCCATCGTGGCTCAGTCGCACTACCAGGGCAAAACACACGCTAAGAGAGTTCGCTTGGTAATGGGGGAGACGCCAAGCCTGCCTACACCCACAGGTAAGAGACACTCAACTAATTGCATTATTGTTTTAATTACTTTTTTTGGATACTACATCATAAAAGCATGCTAAAAACAATCCTGTTTTTTATCTTTTTCTACTTTTACTGAGAGTAGGAGCTGTAGGAATATAGCGACTGGTTCATACTTAAAGCCCAGAGCGCTAAACTCAACCTAAAGGTCATTTCTGTCAGGTAGACTTTGTTTATGCCCGTCAATGAACCTTTACACAAGCTCCAGTGAGTGTAGCACAACACTACAGGGATACACAGACACAGGACATACAGTAAGACCGCAATGTAGAATATTGCAGAGTAGCTGTCTGTTGAATGTGCAAAACTGTGATAAGGAGGCCTTTCTCATAAGCATTAGGCAGACAATCACAGAATGCTCAGAATGTGAGATGAGAATGATCTAGAATCTCATGTGTCACTGCTGAATCTTACTCTGATGCCATAGTAAAGCTAAAAAAAGAAAAATGAAAAAAATATTGTGGTGTGTGTGTGTGTGTGTGTGTGTGTGTGTGTGTGTGTGTGTGTATTTATATACCACAATCTTTGGATTGTTTTACAAATATAATTATAATATACAGTGCCCTCCACTAATATTGGTACTGTACTCTTGGTAAATCTGAGCAAAGGTGGCCTTGAAAATTAATCTGCATTGTTTATTTTTGATCTTTCATCTGAACAAGTCACACAATTCTAAGCTATCATTGAAGAAAAACAATTGAAAATGGGAAGGAAATCTCATGATGAAATAAATGTTTTTCTCCAATACATGTTGTTGGCCACAGTAAAATATCTCTGAAGTATATTCCCCATTTATATTCATAAAATTGAGCACTCCAACGTGAAATTATCCAGCCCTGGCTTCCTGTTTCAAAGAAATATAAATAGGAGGGAAAACAAAGCCCAAATTCGCTTAATCACCCATCACAATGAGAAAAGCCAAAGAATATATTACTGATTTGCAGCAAAGATAATTGAGCTTCACAAATTAGTGAACTGGCTTTAAGAAAAGAGCTAAAGCTGTGGAAATTCCCATTTCCACCATCAGAGAAATAATTTTAAAAATTTCAATCAACATAAAATGTTATGAAACTGCCTGGAAGAGGATGCGCGTCTTTTTGATGTTGTGGGCCTATATTTCTGCTGGAGGTCCTGGACATCTTGTTTAGACACATAGCATCATGGATTCTACCAATCCTATTATTTGGCCGTGTTTTATCTTCCACTGGGACAATAATTCAAAACAAACATCAACATCGACACAAAAATTTGTCACTGAGCTCAAAAATGAAGTTTTTGCCATGGCTGTCCCAGTCCTTTGACCTGAAACCTGTAGAAAATGAGTGAGGTGAACTAAAGAGGAGAAGCGCCATCATGGAGCTGGTCTTCTGAAGGATCTGGAGTGATGCTGGATGAAGGAATGGTCTCTGACCTCTTGTCAGGTGTTCTCCAAACGCCTCATGCAGTGCAGGAGAAAACTCAGAGCTGTTATCTTGGGAAAAGGATGTTGCAATAATTGTGGCTAACCCTCTAGCGCTACCACAGGGTACTTGCTTCACTTCACCTTCCCTGGGACTCATTCCATCATGGACTTAATTTCCCATCATGCACTGCACACCCACACCTGTTCTAATTTTGTAATCATCACCTTCAGCTGTTGTCCATCACCACACCCTCTCTCACACACTATTTAACTGGTTCGTTTTCATCTGTTCAAATGCAAAGTATTGACCTGCATAGGCAATTCCAAGCATTCTTTCTAGTGTTTGTTTTGACCACGTTCTGTTTTCTGACTCTGTGAATGTTCGCCGCCTGTCTCGCGACCCTTTTTGACCACGATTCTGCCTTGCCTCCCTTGTACCTGTCTACCTGTGAATTTGACCCTGCCTGTTGACCGTTGAATAAAAGCTCCTGCACATGAATTCGAACACTCATGCCGCAGTCATTAAACCACCTTTGCTTAATTTTACCAAAGGTGGCAAAATTAGTGGAGGGCACTGTGATTTTATATCTATCTATCTGTCTATCTATATATATATATATATATATATATATATATATATACTGTATATATAAACTGCTTTTTAGGATTCCTAAAAGAAAAGTAAAAGGAACAGCAATAGAATTCCCTGTCACCTTTGAGCAATTTAAACTGTTTTTGTAGAAGGTGTTTGGTTCTTTTAAAAACATTTAAATCTTACTCAAACCTCAAATTTTGAACAGTAGTATATACCTTGATATTCAGTATTTTTCTTAATAATATTGTATTTTGCCTAATAAATTTTAAAGTTATTAAAATGCTCTCAAACTTTGTCAAAAATAAAAAGGCTCAAACAAGTATAAATTCAGTCTATCTAGAACTTTGTCAACTTAATGGAAACAACTACAAAAAAACAAAAAAATGCAATAAACATTACCACATTACCTTTAACACATTTTAATCAAGTAAGCATGCATAAGGCTGAAATAGTCAAGAAAACAACATTTGAATGGATTTAATCTGAATTAAATTGCATAAATTTAATACTTTGGGTTTGGTGTTAAGAACAGAGCATTAAGCAGAATGCCTAAGGAATATTAATAAAGCCTGGAAAACAGTTAATAAACCCCTGACATCAAAACATTATGTTTATGTCTCAGATGATATTCATAATTCTATGAATTCTATGAATCTTTATCTATGCTCATTGTCAATGAATAATTCAGAACAGTGCTTGTTTACAGAGGACTTGATATAATGTGATTTATAACCGTTAAAAGTAGATCTGAGAAACAACCTCATCATATAATTAGATTTCTTTTAACAAGAGCAATATTTGAAGTGATAAAGAGGACAGGTTCATGTACCTGAGGTATCATAGATGAAGTGTGAACAATGACGAACAGAATTCATGTGTGCTGCAGAAATCAGATTGTAGATAAGTCTTGTATCTGTTTTCTTGTTTAAAACACAAAACTGCCTGAGAATAAGGTTGAGCAGGAACTGATTGAAGCAACATGAATTTGTGTGACTCAGGGTCAGTGTTAATGTATAAAATTTACGGAAAATTATATTGAGCTTATAAATGATTAATGTTTAATAAAAGAGAGAGCAAGCCATCTACTTATCAGTCCATATGAATCTATTCATCCATGAGCCTACCTAGCTAACCATCCACCCACATAAACAAGGCGTAAGTGTAGGTTGCTTATGGTTGGCGAGCAATGCCACATTTTTCTTGATAAAAGCAGTATGTTGTTTTATCAGAATAAGAGGGATTATACAAAATGCACACTATTGGCTTGAATGAGATATTCTAAATTAACGACTAGATCGGTTTTCTTCATGATGACTAAAAGCCAGCTGAAAACTGGGTTAAGGGCTGAGGCTAAGAGCGTAATTTGAAGAGTGTCTTGAGCTTTTAAACTCATCTTTGTACACAATCCAAAATTGTGTTTTAACCAATAGATATCATTCTAGCTCAGGGTGTGGTGATATTTCTATAAATCCAAATGTTATCTTATCTGTCACATGGTCCGAATTGCAGAGTATAATTTTGGACATGATTTCTATAACATGAATATGATACATTTGACTAAGAATTGGTGGGAAGAAACATTTCAAGCTAGAAGACTGAAGCAAAACCATACTAAACACGGATTACATGCAGTATCAGTGATTTAAATCCGGTTTAGTGTATTTTAAGCCTGGATAGGCATGAAAAAGCATTTTTGTGCCAGTTCTGTGAACATCAGGGTAGTTTTGTGAGGACCAGAGGTTAAAGGTCTTCCGTCTGGTCCTGAGTTGGGGGATGGAGATCCATCAAATAAAATCTTTAATTATTTTACCCATGTGATGATTAATGATGTCCTGCGTCTTTGACCATTATCTTTCTGAGTTGGGATTCTCAAGAAGTGTTCTTTTGTGTTAATGTAGCAAGCTGTCCTGTGGCAATATCTGTTGAATCTGCTTGCATCAGGCAGGCAACAGGGTATCATGAGCCGGTTTATGAATTCCTGTTGTCTTGAGGCCTCTTTGTGGAATTCGGCTCCTCAGGTTTCAATGTTCAATTTCAGTTCAATTGTTTCAATTCACTCTGATTCACTACACTTGTTTGTCCTGAACACTTAAACTTCCTGCGGCTCTTGAGAAAAATCCTTCAGTTCCCACATTTGGTTTGGTTTTCCAGCATTTTTGTGCATTTGATCCCTTTTCAACAGTGATTCTACAATATTGAGATCCGTCTTTTCACACTGAGGAGAACTAAGGGCATCATATGCAGTTATTACAGAAGGTTCAAGTGCTCATCAATGCTCCAGAAGGAAAAACCATGCATTAAGAGATGTGTAATTTTTTTCTTATTTTGCCTAAATATCATGTTTTTGTTCATTCAGATGATATCTTCAAATGTACAAAGTACCCAGTATATATATATATATATACATATATATATATATGTATTAAATCACTTGGATTTTGCATTGTGAAACTAAATGGATTTGTAGTGCACACTTTCAATCACCCAAGCTCTGGTCATTGGATATGTGCCAGTGAGGAAAGTCAGTGTGGGTGGTAATAAATACTAAACCTGGACTCAAACTGCTGCTGTATTCAGTGTCAGACTAATTTTTCTTAACACATTTTCAATCACTCTGTCTATATTCGATTACGCTTCACTTTAAAATGATCTTAACCATATTACAGATGTCTACTGCAGGACAAACAGGAGGCATATGTTTCTATCTTTAGCCTGTCGATGACTATTGAATTTCATTTCCTGTCACAAGGGAAATTATTTCAATCAAGCAGGGTAGTGTTTGTTACAAAACCTTCAAACTAATTCCACGAATGTTCCTGGTACTCATGTACAGTAGATCAATGGTGAGTGTGAGCATGGTTTACTCTCAGCTTTATGTCTCATTTTTTTAGTCTTAGATGAATCTCAGATGGAGATCACATAGTAGACGGCTTGAGCTGAGCAATATGAAAGGACTTTTCCACAAATTTGAAGAGAAAGTGGTGAAACAGGGGTTTCAGGAGAGATTAGAGTCAAAAGTAACCTTCGTATAAATCCAGAGTGCTGTTCGCTCAGGAAATTTCATCAGACGAGGATCGGTGTTGACAGTCGAAGCGGATGTGATGGAGTTGCCCTTGAGATAGTTTTTTTACCTGCCCATCCCCCATCAATTTCTGCTCATCTTGTCACTCCAGCTCTAAAACCATCTTTGCTTTAGGGCTCATCTGCAACATCTGTCTCTGTACATCATGTGGCGCTGAGAAACACATAAATAGATATGCGTGTTAGTGATGTGCAAAATGGTTTTATATTCAGTTTTAAAACGTCCACCAGATCCTGATCAGGTGCTAACAAGATTGTTCACAGCATGCATTCTTGCTTTTAAAAGGCGCTCAACAGAATAAAACAATACACAAAAGGGTCTCAAGATGTTTTTAAAAGTTAATCTATTTTTAACATGACACATTTTCCTAAAAACAGTCATAATCGCCTAGAAATGTATTGTCAAAAGCTGTGAATCTGTTACAGAAGTGGTGCTTTGATGGGTGCAGCGGTGGTGCTTTAAAGAGGATGAAATTTGAGATGTCTCAGAGAGGATTTTAGCATGCTGGCAGTTCAGCGCACTGTCAGCAAGCTAAAAATCCAGTTTGAGATAAAAATACAGATAAAAAAGACAATAACAGAAAAACTTCTGACCCATTTCTAATGCGAGTAGTGTGCTGGTTTTGTCAGACCACTGAAAGCTTGATCCATGCAAAGATTTGAATCATCTTTGCTCATGCGAGTGAGATGTGGGTGGTGAGAACAGAGAGGTGTAGTTACTGTATGCGCTCTTGGTTGCTAAAGTATGACAAATCAACTAAATCAAATGATCAGCTTCTTAGCAATCATCATCCAATTTAGGATTCCAACTATAAGAGATCCGTATATATTCAAGAAGAATAAGGATATTGCCAAATTTTGATCAAAACAGACGGCAGTGGTGTCATGTTGAGTGACTTTGGCATGCTGATAGATTTAGAGCATTTTTCTGCCAAACTTGTTGCTATGATACATTTCAGAATTGAAACTGCTGTTATATGTACTTGTAACCCATAGTTATTAAAAAAGTGTTACTCTACTGATTTAAATAGTATTAGTTTTACTACACTGGGTTTCTGAGAGCTAAAGGGGTAGTTTACTCAAAAATTAAAATTCTGTCATTTACTCACCCTTATGTCAAACTTGAATCACTTTCTTCTGTTGAACATAAACTAAAATATTTTGGGAAATGTCACAGTGTTCATATAATGGAAGTCAATGGTTAGCGAAACTGTTTGGTTACCAACATTCTTAAAAATATCTTCTATAGTGTTCCTCAGAAGAATGGAATTCACAAAGATTTGAAACAACATGGGGGAAGGTGGCCATTATCGTTGTCTTATGCTGTTAAATGATGGTTCTTCCTACACATAACTTTGCATTATTTTAGAGAAGATTGTTCACGTCTGGTTTCACTGCAGCTAAAAACACGAACACACAGCAATGGTTCACATCTGACATGGACCTTAGATGATTCTGGCTGCTGTCTTTTCATTATATTGTTTGTTTAAAACGCAGCACTGCAAGGATTAATGGGGCTAGAATACAAACTAGCCCAAGCTCTAATATTGGTTTAAATTGATGATGTATTATTCTGTGTGGGAATTTGCTTCCCAGGTTTATTTGTATGTTCCTTTTAAGTTACCCTAATCACTTACTGTACTTGTGTCCTTTGTGGATTTCTTGGTATTGATGCTTTTGTACTTTTTTGATACTTTTCCAAACCCCTTTATATATATATATATATATATATTTATATTTATTTATTTATTTTTAGCTCCAGTGGAATACAGATGTCAGATGTTTAGCAGAATGTTTATACTTCTCTTATTCATACAGTAAACTAAATTAAGTATATTCATGTCCATTCCATAAATTACACAAAAAAGTACAAAAAAGGATAAAAATCTTTTTATGCACTTTACAGCCTTATTCAGAATCCATTGAATTTAAAAGTCCAGTAAACAATCACAGTGTGTTTAGCTCATTCCAACCTCAAGCAGTGTTGTGGCCTGTGGCTATTTGGGGTTGGTAACCATGGTAACAAGTCCCATGGTGTCTTGAAGAGTGTCACCTGGAAGATCAATCCATTTGCTTGCTTTTTCCTCATAAGATGGAGGAGGGTAACCTAACTCAGGGGTAAATTTTCATCTCCACATATGCTGACCTTCTCTTGACCCGCATAACTCTTCAGTAGATTTGGCTTGGAGCCATCAGTGTGTTTGCCAGCAAGATAGTGTCGTCTAAACTCAACTGAATCTCTGTTTGTTTTGATATTTAATAGGCTCAAGAGTTTATCTATACTGATGGATATTTATAAATGATGATTGTATATTCTGTTCTGTGCAGAGTCAGCCCCGCCCACCCCTCAGACCACAGACCCACCCCCTCCGTCGTGGCAGCCGCTGGCCAATCATGGTGAGGCAGGCAAGTACTGCTGCTTGTGCGGCGCCTGGTTTAACAACCCACTGATGGCACAACAACACTACGAAGGCAAGAAACACAAGAGAAATGCGGCGCGGGCGCGACTGCTGGAGCAGCTGGCTGGCAGTCTGGATGCCAATGAAAGCACAGGTCAGTCATAAATGTTGATTAATCACATTCAGAGTCACACAAAACTGCCATGATTACACTGATTGTCTGATAGTGCCACGAGAATACACACAGTTACAAATCCTGAATAAAGTAAATAAATGAATAAAGAAAATAAAACGAAAATAAATTAATCCGAAAAATAATAATTTACTGTTATTGACAGTTATATGTGTGGGTGTTTAAAAATATTACGGTTCAGATAGTTTGGGTTTGGTAATTTATTTATTTTTTTATGTTTTTGTGTTCACCAAGGCTGCACTGACAAATTACATTAAAAAAAGTAAAAGTAATTGTGATATATTTTCATAATTTAGTTTCTAATTATATATTATATTTTAATTTATTATATTAATATTTTATATTGCATTTATTGTAAAAGCTAAATATTCATCACAACAAAGACCTAAATCTTGTTTTCTCATCAATGAACAAGTGAACTAAAGGGTTCATATGACAGCAATATACTAAAACGTACATTTTCCTTTTGCATTTTTGAAGAATTCTGCATATGGACAGTTTTCAGAACAATCCACAAAAACAACCAAAAATGTTGAACCTGCCAATGTCACTAAAAACACTCTTTTTAAATTAGGTAGCTATGTCTTCCCACATAGCATTAGACTGAAAACTTGATATGCATCTGCAACGTTTTCACAAATTCCTGTTTTTTTTGTTCAATGAAAAAATATATTTACATTATATTATTATACATTATAAAAAAAAAGTGCACTTTGAAACCACATTGCTACCTGTAAGCTACCTGTTTTTTTTTTGTTTTTAGTTTTTCGTGAAACGGACGACAAAAGAGCTGCAAGGAATTCAGTGTCTATGCATTTTGTAGCACTCGCATTATGCACACATCCACAGTTTTCAGTTCAGTATCTCCCCTACTTCTGCTCCCCACTGTTGAATCCTGTCACTGACTTTGTGCTCTTCAAATGCATACTTCACATTGTTGTAATCACTAGACATGTTAGTCATACAGTGTGAGATCCAGGTATCCTGACAGATCCCATAAGCTAGTTCAAATAAACCCATCACATCTCAGTGCTTGCTCAAGGGTTTGAACAAGGTCGAGTCGAGTATTGCCTTCGGATATATCTCAAATGATCTGTAAGCCTTGAGAGATACTTTTCCTAAGGCAAATGAGCAAAAGGCTTGTCACTTGTCTTTAGGAACTAGGACTCAAAAGCGCTTTGATTTAGATTCACCTGCTATTGAAATGAACAAGTCAGCCCCATTCAGGCTTCTTTTGTTCAGTATAGAAGAAGGATTGACTGTTAATACTTAACAATACTGCATAACCATTCAAATTAGTTATAGAAAATAGAATATTTTTGAACACTTTGACAAAAATCTTTTCATGCACAGAGTCTTAAAAAATCAGATGATATCTTTGTATTAAACAGACATAAATTAACTGTTATTTTCATCATTTATCATCACAGACTGTATGTTTTTCAGTGCTTCCGTATCACAATCATGTGACATGATGCACTTACTCATTTACGCACCATTTTTAAACTGAACCCAAATCTGAATAAGAGCTCCAGCTATTGTATAGCATCAGAAAACGTTGAATATAGTGCACAACGCACATTGACTACTTATATGGGTCTCTTACGGTAAATATTTTAGACATTATATGCAGCAAAAACTCTGTAGCAAACAATGCCAAAGGTATTAAAAGAGATGGAGATGGAGATAACCAATGTGTTAGAGTTGAAAGACTTGCTTCTTAAATACCTGCAAACTAACCAAGGGTAATCGGAGCTTCGGTCTCAAGGGGCGTCAATCACAGTGAAAAGTATTCTCCAAAAACAGCATGTGGATATGTGCCAAGGCTCAGCAGGTAACTGAGATTCTGCATTACCAGAGATAGAAACACACAAATCACAATGCAGTGGATGAGCAAGCCAAGAAGGCATGTTTTATTTTTAACCGCTGTTCACAATCCTGCCTGTAAAGTCTGTCATAATGCCATGCATTTAAAATGTTTTGGGGGACAAACCTGTTGCACTTCACATATCTAGAGAAGCAGTGTTTTCCATTTAAGTCAAATCCTGTAGAATCTGCAGTTGTTTTGGCCTTTATCAAGACTAGAGACAACAAAAATAAAAATCTTACATTGATGCTTGCATTCTGCATAAGAGATAATCATTTTCCCCAGCCATAACACAGCAGGGTGCCCTTGTCAGGAGCTTTTCTCTGTAAATGTCACTTCTATTGAAATATCAGGAGAAATGCTGCTGATTACAAAAGCCTTTCATCATGGTGTCCTAAACATCGCAGCTCTGTACAGGTGTTAGTTCAGCTTATTCTGTAGGTTATGTAAATGCAGTCATTATTTTGCACTGATGGAATATGCAAGCCTTTTTCAAGCTACATATTAACTACTGCTATTAGACATTTTTTTTAATAAAAGAAAAAAAATAATAATGAATTGTGAAAACTGTGTAAATTAGAGTAGCAGGATTTATTATTAGACAGTGGTTTATATATGACGTTTGTGTGTTTAGCATGACAGACAAGGTCACTGAGATTGTATGGAAAAGATTCCACTAGAAAATACAACAGCATTGAGATGAGTAAATAAGAACAGCTTTGCTTTGAGTTTTATCAAGGTAATGTATTTAAAACACTGCCCTGCTTTGTATCAGAGTACCTCAATCTCCTGAGCTCTGCCTGCGGTTTGGTCCTCCTTCAGGGAGATGTCAAGACTTCTTTTGGCCTGTCCTCTCACATTCATCATCCTCATTTGCAGCCTGCACACGAACATGGGGTACATGCAATTTACAGACAAACACACGTGTCCTTTTTTACACTCTGAAAATTGGAGGAGTGCAAAAGAACGGCTTTTCACAGGGATGCTGCTATTCATTACCAGTCAAGCTTCTCATCAGGTTCAGGAAGCCATTGGTAGAGCTCATCTGAGAGGTGACTGCTAGCGGATCCCGGCCCAGACTCTTGGCTATTTTCGTGAAGAACACTTCAGTGTAATTGCCTTCCAACTGAGGCTATATTTTGTTGCTGAGAAAATTGGAGCGCAGCACAGACCTCTCCTGCTGCAAACAGGTTTTCATTTCCCCTAAACAAAAAATGCAGGGAGAGTGACAAGCTTTAGGATGTAAATACCAGCTCGGCGCTGAAGAGCCTCCTGCCATTTCGTGAAGGGGGATATTGAAAGTGCAGCGATTTGCCCTGTTTAAAATTGCAAGAGTAGTTTATGTGCTTCACAGAATCTGTAAAAAGTCAAGAACAAGTCAGCGTCTCCTTCCTGCTCCATTCATATCCACCTTGACCGGCAGGATTAAAATTGACATTCTTACTGGATTATTATTGGCTTGTATAAGAGAACCTCTGTGCTTGAAAGTAATGAAAAAAATTGAGTGCAGGTATTCATTATCATAACCCAGTGGATATGGTCTCAACTGTGAAATGTAGGATTTGATCAAGTTAAGAATCCATATAAAATGTGTGTAATTGCTGGAGGAATCATCGTGGGAATTATCTTGATGTACTCATTTTGGTTGTGACATGATTAGAAGATAATTACATTTGATACAGTAAAACTCAAACGCTAAGGTTTTGCTCATGCTAGAGTTTTTTTTGTAGTTTTTGATATGTTTCAGTATTTTTAAAATGTGATGCAAAGCTGAATTTTCAACAGTCATTGATCCAGTCTTCAGTGTCAAATGAGTCATTCTAATATGCTACTCAAGAAACATTCCTTATTATGTTGACATTTTATATTTTTGTGGAAACCGTGATACATTTTATCTCAAGATTTTTTGATGACTCGAAAGAACAGCATTTCCTTGACATAGAAACCTTTTGTAATCATATTTACTGTCACTCTTGATCAATTTGATACATTCTTGCAAAAAAAAAGTAGGCCTATTCATTTCTTTCAAAAACACACAAACTACATTAAATGATGTTTCATTTAATGCAGGGGTTCGGGCCGGGCAGTGAGCCACACGCTTCCCGAGCCCTAGGGTTATCAACCCTACTGGGCTCGGGAAGTGTGTGGCTCACTGCCCGGCCCGAACCCTGAGTCCTCTCCACAGACAGCATGCCAAACTCGCTTTGCCTTCTATTAATTAAGTTTGAACTCGTGAAACAATACAGTCCCTGACAAAAGTCTTGTCGCTTATCTATTTTGTAGAAACACCTGCTATTAACCTGACTTTAAATTA
>JAUCMS010000022.1:13745448-13765836 GCA_032357445.1 Enteromius radiatus | reverse complement strand
AGCCATTTCTTGTAAAAAAATCTTGATTAGAAATATATTTCAGCGGCACTTGAGGTCAATTTGTACACAAGCGACAAAACTTTTGTCAGGGACTGTATACTGTATACAGTAAGGGTATATTTTCAGCTACACTGAAGTGCATTTAACAGTAAGTTATATGTCATTAGTTTTTTCTTATCAGTTTTGTAAATTAGGCTTGTATCCAATCCAACTTTATTTGTTAAGCACTTTTGTAAACACGGAGGACCAAAGTGCTGTACAAGCTATATGACATAAAGCACAAACTAAAAACAAATTGGAATAAACACACACCATACAAATTCACAGTCACATCAACATCACATCATTCATCTTGTCTGTGAGCTCTCCAGTGTTACATCAACGTTGCGTAAAAATCAGCGTCTCACAGAGTGTTGAAGGCCAATGAAAAAAGATGGCTTTTTAAAAGAGATTTTAAAATCAGATACAGAAGAAGCCTGCCTGATGAACAACAGTAACCCATTCCAACTTTTCGGGGCTGCTACAGCAAAGGCACATTCCCCTCTAAGTTTCCGCTTCATTTTTGGCACGGTCAGGAGCAGTTGATCAGCTGACCTGAGAGCTCGAGTAGGGGTATAAGGATGGAAAAATTCAGTGAGATGGAGGAGCAGGACCATTTAAGGCCTCAAATGTAAATAAAAGGATCTTAAAATCTATCCTAAAACGAACGGGCAACCAGTGGAGTGCGACCAATATGGGGGAAATGTGTTTAGATCTTCGCGAGCCAGTTAAATGACGAGCTGCTGCATTCTGTACCATCTGAAAACGCGAGATGGAGGACGCGCTAACCCCTACATATAGTGCATTGCAATAATCTAACCTAGTTGTCACAAAGGCATGAGTTACTGTCTCAAAGTGCTTTCTGGGGATAATAGATTTTACCAGTTTTCTCAGTTGGTAAAAAACTTGATTTAACTACAGACCTGATCTGGTTTTCAAATCTAAGATCCGGGTCCATCTTAAGTCCAAGATTTGTAATAAATGGTTTCACATACTGGGCAGGGAACCCCAGATTTACCAGGGGCAGTCCAGCAGTGTCACCAAAGACCAGTCTTCCTATCATTAAAGTTGAAAAAATTCAAAGCCATCCAGGACCTCATATCCTCAAGACACTTAAGTAACTGAATTATGTGACTATCACCTTTTCTAAAGTGTCATCCGCATAAAAATGAAAAAAGATGCCATGCTTCCTAATTATGGATCCAAGAGGCAACAAATAAAAGGAAAAAAATAAGAGGGCCAAGAACTGAACCCTGGGGGACACCGCACACAAGAGGGTTGTATGTTACATCTAATGTTGTTAAATTAATTACCATAAGATGTTTAGTGTTTTTGTGAGTGACATTGTGCTTCCTCTGTATTATGTTAATATTTAAAAGATGCTTGTAAAAGACTTTGGTTCATCATGTGACTCTTCCCTACCTTCTTTTGGTGGTTATCCGTGTATTACAAAGGTACAAAACAGATTTCAGTACTTCAAAAGGTTAGTATACGAGCATTATACTGTATTAGTTCATTAAATACAGTAATTAACTGTAAATTTAAGTTAAAACCATAAAACCCTTAAATGTTGCTAATATTTTTTTACAGTGAAATTCTTCCTAGCATAAATAGAAAAACATTAATGACATAAATCAGTATATAAATACATAAAATGTATAATACAAAGTGGCATCTAGAGACAAAAATACTTTGTCGCAGAACTAAACAACAAATCAGCTAATGTTTTGTCATCAGAGAATTGTTTAAGACTCAGTTTATGAGCAAAATTCATCTTACCCATTGATAATCCTTTTCCACACAATCTACCTTTCAAAGTTTCCTTATTTTTTATGAAAGAGAGGCACTTTTTGGCTTCAAATTTAATACTAAATGTTTGAGTAAAATAGCACTAGCAATCAAGTCTTTCTGTCTGTCTGATTGGGCATGATTAATAATTTAGTTGAATTTGATGAGTGTCTCATCTATTCGGTAGCAAGAGAAGAGAAACTGATTGATGGCCTATTGTCGGAAATAAGTGAGACCTCTTTCCCACGAGCCAGCAGTTAGGAGCAAACTTTAATCTCCTCCTAGTAAACATTCATCTTACCCTGAGCCACATCTCTCTCTGTCTGTCTCTCTCAGTGGT
This sequence comes from Enteromius radiatus, assembly GCA_032357445.1. NCBI lineage: Eukaryota > Metazoa > Chordata > Actinopteri > Cypriniformes > Cyprinidae > Enteromius > Enteromius radiatus. The sequence continues at coordinate 13,763,669 of JAUCMS010000022.1, read as the reverse complement.
TCTTTTGGCATCTCGGTCAGTTTAATTAACTGGGATTAGAAGCCACCACAGTGTCTTCTAAGGCTGGTTTATGAGTAGCACACTAAGAGGTCATCAGGGGTCCTATATGAAGGAAAATCCCATCACACAGAGCTTTTTAACAGGAACAAACACTCGGTAAAGCTACTTATGAAGTCTGAAGGCCAAGTCTCACATTTTTAATCTTTGAAAGAGGCTGGTCCTTCAGCTACTGATATAATAGCTGAATAATTTTCAGTTAAATGCAAATTCTTAATTAATAGACATGGCAAAGTAGTAAGAGTTTAGCAACCCAAAACTGTTCTCATGCTAATTTAAGCAGCCTGTAAAGTGTGTTTTATAACGTCAGTTAAGTTTTATTGCAATATTTCTCTGTCATGTCATACATCCTGTTCATATTAATAGCTTGCTATGAATAGTGTTTTGGATTCATTACACATACTTGCTGTCACCATATGTTTGGTGTACTGACACCACAAGCTGTCTGTGAACATGCATCACATCACTCTCAACTCACAGAAACCATCCAGAAAGAATCATTGTAATGTGTGTGTGTTTCTATTTCAGTGATGCTGAAGCAAAGATAAATAAAAGCACTAAAAGGCTGCTGGAAGTCATAAATACATGTTTTGTCATGCTTCTGACAAAACACTGGCAATAAAAAAATGTGAATAAAGTCTAGATGCCCTTGAAAAAGCCACTTTAAATGACATAATGCATCAAAGATATTTCTCTCAGAATTTGCTCAGTTTCTTCTAATTTTCTCAGACCTGGTAAAACTAAAGAATAGGGGAAAGTCTTTGTTCGACTTGTCTTCTTTACTAGAGACCATTCAGCTGATTTCTGTCAAATGTTCCAAACCTTGATGAAAGCAAATAGGTGGAAATCGGTGTCTTATGGAGTACCAAATAAAGCATTAAGCCATGAGAGGATGAGCATCACTGTGGTTTTACCACATTTGAGAGGTGTTCTAGCTCCTCTAACCATAGTAAAGTCACTGTGACACAAAACCTAAATAGATATTGCTTTTATACAGCAGCAATCAAAATACACCAATGTTCAATAAATAGGTATACATTGTTTATTTAAACTATAATTTTTTTTTTTTTTTTAATATATTGTTATAGTATTAAAATGGGGTCAGTATATACACACTCACAATGTAATTAAAATTAATACAGCCTTGGTGAGCCTAAGAGACTTTTTTCAAAAACAAAACAAAAATTAGCACAAATCACACATTTCTGAACAATAGTGTATATCTAACAAATTACTTCATTCGTCTTTGTTTAGCCAGAGTTGCTAAATAGAAAGTGTTTGTGTGCCTGTCACTGCATGTGAAGCTTCAAGCCTGAAAGAAGTCTTTTCAAACAATGGCAATTTTTCAAACAATCATCAATTATGTCGATAAATCTATTTACAATGACTTCCAATGAGTCAAAATGTCCTCTATAATAATATATAAATGCAGCTTTGTGGTCCTTTAGCAATATGAATACTGTTAATATAAGTGCTGAAATATGCTCTGCTTTTGAATGGAGCATGAGAAACACCCCACTATAGGCTGTTTACAGTTTCCAAGCAACACTCTGTAGCAACGTGTCACTTAACTAAACAGTAAAATTGTCTATAACACGTATGCATCCAGATTTGCATCTATACAAGTATAATTTTCTGATTCATAAAGCTGGTCTGATTAGTATACTACTTTCATGTGGATTCCTGTATGTAATCATCTTTCTTAACCTGAGAACAGTTTCTGATGATATGAGTTGTGAAAGAAAGGTTGTGAAAAGCTTGTTTATGAACAAATCGAGGAACAGACAACACTGTCATCAAAAATAACTCTGCAGATGTCTGAGAGAAATATTGCCCAGAAAACGCACACATGGTCTCTCCACATGTGTTGAACGAGCCTCTATGCATTTCTGTTTTACGTCTCTCTCCCATTCTTCATATCCGTCTATTTTTGGTCCGTCGCTGTTCGTTATTTGTGGTACCACCTGCAAAGCCTTTAATTAGCTCACATCTGCTTCGCTCCCTCCCAAACCGATGCGCTTGGTGCCCCTCCACTGTAAAAGACCATCATGAAGCATAACCCCCCGAAATCAAAAGGCCATCAGGACAAAAGGAAGCTAAAATTGCTAATACTTGATTCCATGAAGACTGCAAAATTACATGGCATATTAGAAGCGGGTGCGTTTTTTTTATCTGACACTCACAGAGAATAGAGTCTTCAAACAAAACCCTCGTCATGTTGAGAGAAACAAAACAACAGGGATTAAATATAGATTTCTCTTCCCTTTGTCAGCCAAGGCAATCTCAAAAACAAAAAGCAATCAATAATGCTCAAAAGAAAACGAGAAATGGGACAAAACAATTTTAAGAGCGTTTCAGCTGGGACTTGTTTCCGTTCTGCTTTCAAGTCTGAATCAGGTTTTTTTTTTCGCTTTGTGTTGCAGGCCTGCGCCGGAGTTACTCGTGCAGCGTTTGTAACGTGGTTCTGAACTCCATCGAGCAGTATCACGCACATCTCCAGGGCTCCAAACACCAAAACAAGTGAGTGTGGATTTTCTGTCCTCAGTGATATTTCCCTCTTTCAAGTCTTTCCAAGAGTCTGCTCTCTTGATAGTCAAGGACACTTAACGTAGTTAACATTAATGTTTCATTTAACTACAGTAGCAGACATAAAAACAGAGAAATAAGACAAAAACAGATCAAAATAAATTAATTTCTTAATTTTGATTCATCTGTGTCTTGACAAATCAGACTGCAGTTTATGACACATAAAATGTCATTTAATGTCATTGCAGTATAGAAAAACAACAAAGGTGATTTCAAAAGTATAATATAAATCTCAGCATATTAGAATGTTTTCTGAGAGATCATCAGACATATATTAAACACGAATATAATAAAGATATGAAAATATCTAAACAAAATGGTTCCTGGAGTAAACAATTGCAATCTTTAACAGTATCTTAGAATTACAAACTCAAAAGAAAATAATCAAATTCTGCCAAATTTTACCAAGCTGCAAACTAAAGTTTATTAGCCCTTTTGAAGGAAGGACAAACCAATACTTCCTGTTTCACAACAGGTGTTTATCATATGTATTTAACAGTCTTTTTCATCAAATCTCTTTTAATCCCTCATGACTTCTCTAAGATTGGCTTATCGGCCATATTTCTTATACATAAACTGACATCTGCTTCTGTCCTCAAAGGGAACATCAGTGGTCGCCTCGGTTATCATAGTCTGCTCAGGTCTGCTGCCTCCCATTGAGTTCAATAGAAATCACTGCAATACTGCCATAATTTTCCACACCACACAGGCAAATGATGCAGGATATATTTATGTGTGCTGCTGTCCAGTGGGATGTCTGTGATTAAAACACTCTTTTTTTTTTTAAACAGCATCTTTCTTTAAAATTAAGAAACTAAAAACCATGGGAGGCTGCATTCCCATTAGCCTGTCTAAGGGACAGTTCACTCAAAATCAACTCACCCTCATGTTGTACCATATGTTGCTTTTACTCACAAAAATAGGTTTTGGATTTCTTTTTCAGAACTGCATTTGTCAACCACCAAAAAGAGCAGAAAATTATGACAGTCATTATTCACAGAGAATCTTCCCCATCTGCTGTAGCTCTCAAATAAAAAATGGTTGCTGATAAATGATAATAAACATGATTGTTTCATGTGACTAAATGTAGTTACACTTACATTTAGTTATTTTACAGACACTTTTTTAAAAGTGACTTAGAATTGAGAATGCAAAAAAAGGAAAAACGTTATTCCTCTTAACTCTTTCCCCACCATTTACGAGATATCTCGTCAATTAGATTACAACTACAATGCATGTTTTTATGGCAATCACTGTTCTGAATGAGTTATGGGACTTCCCAGGTCTACTGGTTTAAAAAAAAAATATATATGATTGGCATAAACATCTTAGACTATATAAATTATAATATAGATTATGTATGTAGATAATGCATGTAGATCGTGTTTTGATCATTTTGAATCTGATCAGGATGAAGTAGGCTAGTCTGTGATGGAGATCCCTTTACAGACACAGACAAATCTCTATTTATGTTGTGGATAGATCTATAACCCAGCGATATGAATGTCTGTGTGTGTGTGTGTGTGTGTGTGTGCGGGATCTATATATATACAGTAAATAGAGTATGTGTGTAGATATAGGTACATATGTACGTATGTAGCAAAAATGTGCATGTGTAAACATAAAAACATATATATGTGGCATTTATCACGTTATGGGGACCAATTGTCCCCACAAAGATCGGAATACCATATTGTCCTTGTGGGGACATTTTTTAGGTCCCAATGAGGACACAAACTTATAAAACATACAGAATTATTATTTTTTTTAAATCTCAGCTTTATCAAACCAGATGTGATATCTTACAGCTGTATTTGATTTGAGAGCTCCAGCAGAGAGATTTTGTATTTATTTATGTTTTTTTTTTTTTTTTCGATTTTATTTTTTTCCCCCTCATATTACTTTATGGATTATATTATGTTGTCATAAATTAATTATTTAATCATATGATTACATGTAGGCCTATCTTTTAATAGTTTACTGAAAGAAAATGGACAGAATATATGTGTGTGTGTGCGTCTGCATGTGTGTGTGTTGTGTGTGTGTGTACATATATATATATATGTGCATGAGCGTGTGTGTGTTTGCTTTCTTGATACATCTGGCATTTTTGCCTCATATTTTGGTATTGTATATGGAGCTCATACTTGCAGAGGAAAAAAACCTTCAAATGTATTCAGAGCAAAAATATGCAATTTGGTGCAGTTGCTGATATGTATCTGGCCAAAAAAATAAAATGAAATCCCGATAGCCTGTAAATCATTAGATATCAAATATATACAGTAGTATTTGTTAACTAGCTTAACCAGCTTCACCAGTAAAACTATGCTCCACAAGCTAATTTTGCTTTTCTATTAAGTAAAGAACAGTAGTCGTTACAAGTTATTACATATTCACAAGCTAATTGTTCCTGATAAACATTTTGGCTAAGCATCTAGACTGGCCTGAACCATCAGGAAAGTTCAGTTGTTGTTTAAGCTGGTTGGTGTTTTCTATTCAGACCGAGGTGGGTAAACATTGCCACCTGTGAGCACTTAGAAACAATTAAAGTCACTCCTTGCTTCCGTTTGTGCAGTGGTGTTTAGTTGATCTGCCACCTCGTTTGCCTCCAAATACACCCAACCGCCTCTAGCAGAAAATGCCCATCACCCTCGTAATGAAATAAAAATGAAGAGAGAGCAAAAGAGGTAGTAGAACTCCCGCTGTTTGTCCAATCACACACACGGCTTGCAGAAACGAACCCACCTTCATACCAGGAACTGTCAGGTTTAGAGCCTGTGGTGAAGGCGCTTTTTTATGGCCTTCGCTTTGAGGCAGCTGGCCCGTTTCTGCATGCTACGTGAGACGACTATAACCACTTCCAGCAACCCCTAATTGCTCTTCACAATAAACCAATTGATTAACATGCCAACAGAGTCGGGGTTGGGCAGGAGGACTCCAGCTGAAATCCAAATCACTACTATCTTACAATCATTAATTGTAATTAGAGCTACATCCTCTCGTACAAGGAATCACTGACAGCCAGGAAGACTATTGATTAAAGAGGATGTTTCCCTATCTTGTCGCTGCAGCGGGTCTCTGCATATTCTGATTAAGCGAAGGAAAAGTTCATGTAAGGGTCTGTTTTGCATTAAGACAGCAAAAAAAAAGAGCCGTTTTTGTCTTGTAACCCCCTGCAGAACATCAGCGCTCAGAATACTGTTGTGGGAGGACAGCATTTACGATCTGTGTCCAACACAAGCGGCTTCCTGCTACATACACATTAACTTTCTTTGTTGTAAATGAACCAGCAGTCCACAGACGTTAACATGCTTTGCCAACCTGCATTAAGCACTGAATACAAACCTTAGCAAATGGATAATATTTATTTATAATATAAAATGCGTGTATGTATAAAGAGTTCATTTGCAAAATCAGATAACTCTAATTGCATTCCAATTAATCTCAATCAAACCGTAGGCTTTTTCGTATAATAACAAAATAATAACACAAAACATAATAACATAATAAAAATATCAGCTATCTCTATGAAAGTTTGTGTTTACATAATATATGTATGTGTATTCTGTATTTATTATGTATATATGAATACACACACGTGCATGTACATATTTTCTAAAATATTATATATATATATATATATATATATATACACATACATTAAGTATTACATACTTAAACATAGAGTAAAATATTTTAAGCCTTTATTTCATGAAATTGTGATGATTATGGCTTTATAGATAATGAAACCCCAACATTTTGTGTCTGTGAGTGACAAAAAAAATAATAACTTTTTCAAGATATTCTAGTTGTTTAGATGTAGCTGTATATATTTATAAAAATACTGTTTTTGAGCTGTTTTAAAATTATTTAATATTATAAGCGTCCAGTGTCCTTCAGAATGAGGACACACAGTACACTGAGACACACGCACAGCATCACAGGGGCCATTCTCTCTCATGCTGAGGAACACTCCCTCATGCACACTCATCAAAGGGACTCCTGAGGCCCGTTCCTCTCATGCTGAGACACAGACACACACTCTAATCAGAGGAGCTCCAGGGGCCCGTCCCGCTCATACTGATACTCAACAGATGGGCAAAAGGGGTGTAATATCTGCCAGGTTGGTTTCATTATGTAGGGCAGCAGCCAAAAAACACCTGATTTCATTTTAAACTGCCAACATGCTGGGAGATATCATCCCAAAACCATTTAAAGTCTGGACTGTTGCAGTGTTTTGGTACATAGTTTTAACAAATGCTTTGGTGACCCCTTTCTTTTGCTAGCTTCACTAGCTTACTAAAGTTATTTAAATGTTCAATGTCATGCAGTATTTTAAATTTTCATTTACCTTTATCACATACAAAGGCACAACAGATGTCAGAGTCAGAAAGAAAAAGACACAATTAAATGCAATTGTGGGATATTCTGCATTACACGTGACTGTATGGTGTCAGTCTTTTTGGTAAATCAGAGAGTATTGTTCTCTGTGGGCAGTCTGAGACTGACACCAGACCTGCTGAATCATAAATGATCACAATTTGCTGCTAAAAGTTCAGCAATGGCACATTTATAGCATGATTCATTAACTGCAGTATGCTGTGGTGCCTTGTATTGGATGCATAATACTTCAAAGGTAATTTGGTGTTATTTTAAGTATGATGCATCTTCAGGTAGGAAAATAAAAGTATGCATTATAGTCAAGTTGAAAATAAAAAAAGATCTTACCCAGTATTTAAAGTAAATCAATTAGTGAATCAATTAAATAAAAATGTTTATAAATAAATGCAAAAATAAAAAATACTGATGTTAAAAGCACATGGAAAAGTAAAAATAGATTGAAACCCTGAGTTATATTTAAAAACAGAAATGAAAAAATTATACAAAGAAAAAAAAAATTGGTGAACTGTAGAAACCAACTAAAACCACAAATAAATTAAATGAAATTAAAATAAAGTGAAAAAGTGTAAACCCTACAATAAGTCAAATCTAAAAATAGTTATTTTTAAAAAATAATAATAATAAAATAATAACGGTTCGGTTTCGATACATCAATATTACTGTACAATACTGTATGTGAACTCTAACATAGCAGGAGGTCATTTGCCCTTTCTATCTCAAGTTATATTAAATGTAAAAAAGGTACAGATTAAGTCAAAACACTTTTATTTATTTATTTTTTTTTTTAAAAGAACACTGTTAAGACTGGCTATTGTAATATCAGTATCAGGTAACTCACGTTAATTTTTGCACTCGGTTACATATGTTTTAATTATCAAAATTAAACGTGTTCACTACAAATAAAAATCATAATAGTTGAACTAAAGTAACCACACATTAACATGATTTTGCTGCGCTAACCATTTAGCTTCACCGTGGTATTTGTGATTATACTAATTGTAATCAATCTGAATGACTAAAGCAACGCACGCATGCAGAGCGTGTGATCTCTGTGATGCCCAGATGAACAAAACAGAACAAAATGAAAGGTTAATGCCTGAAATAGGATACCGAAATATTGCGGTTCACGTGGGTGTGCCGAACCGAACAGGGCGAACCGAAAGGTTTGATAAACCACTGAAAACCGTTGCATCCCTAATATATATATATATATATATTTGTTTGCATTAAAATACAATTTAAAATCCCAAAACAAAATAAACATGTCAAATAAAAGCTACATTATAATAATTAATGTTTCTGATGGCTATACAATAAATGAACATATCCATGTCTAATGATATCTATTAAATTAAGCTCTGAAACTTTAGGGAATTAAAGCTCATCTGTGAAGTCATTATCATAATTATTAAGATCATTTACAAATTCTCATGGTAAATTTCTCAAGTGTGCAATAAGAGACTGAAATGTTCTTCTATTGTACCAAAGAAAAAAAAAAGAGCTGGCTTTTCCAATGCAGACAAAGATTTTATATTATCAGTGTTCAACATACTGGGAGTCGTAAAGCATTTTTTTTTTTTTTCTCACGCCATTAAATAAGAAGAACATTCAGCCAGAAGGAACTGCTGCTAATGTGAGGGAAATTGATTTTTGAAGACCAGGAAGGATAATGATAGCAGTCTAAAAAAAGTCATAAATGAATCATGAATTCCCATTCAGCTGTGCAGGCTGGTTGGAGATCAGAGCGTCTCAACTACAGACAAGAGCCTAACTCAACGTGAAAGGTTCTATGGCTTTTTTTAATGCACATTTAGGTGCTCTAAATGGCTGTCACCAGAAATGCCCACTGAATTTAAAGTAGACGTTATTGCTTTTTGATTTATGGTGAAAAATGTAGAAATGGGCACCAATGTGCAGATTAAATGCTCAACCTGTGCTCTCCATGCACAGACAGCAGTTTGTTGATGGATACAATGATTTAAGGTATGTTTCTTTTTTTCCCTCTTCTTTTCCACTGTTCAGTCTTGTATTACACAGTCAAGCATTCTGTGAAAAGCAGCAATGACAGTCCAAACTCTGACGGCTATAATTATCTGAAAAGCAGGAAGGGAACGTCAGAGAGACTTCCTGCTTTAGGAGGCGGAGGAAGAGCTGTCACACACCCTGCCACCCCCTGCTGTAGCCCGTATGTGGAAAGAGCTCTCAGTCTGAAGTTACATTTTCACCTGTCACTGCAAGGCTTCACAAAATCAGTGTTAGATGAAAGGAATAATTAATCCAAAACATAAAAGTTCCAGATCCGTACGTTGTTATTTTCTCAAATCAAATGGAGTACATAATGACAGAACTTTGATTTCTGATTGAACTACTCTGGTGTTGAGTAAAAAGTGCATTTTTGCATTGATCTACCTGGTTTTCATCATGCTGGAAGTAATCGAACGATATCAGGTGGCCGTGCAGACGGTGTATTTTCGGTTCAACACACTTAACCATCAGCATCTCTTCTGCATGAGCAGCATTCAGCCTCTTGCTTATATCAGAGTTTAGTTTGAAGGTGACACTGGAGGACAGCTGATGGGGCGTTCACACATAGTTGAGATTTGAGTGACAGCAAATCCTGATGGAATGCAATACGGGGGTGTCCTTCAATGCAAAATAACTGAAAAAATATATATTTTGATAGCCCACTTAAGACATTGTACAAACAGTAAGTAACTTAGCAACCGCATGTCAACTAGCAGTCATTACAGTATTAGTAGACTCTCTGCTTAATCATTTTATTTTGATGGGTCCACAACATGCTACATACTACATGATAAATATATCTATAGAAAGTTTAAAAGTACCACTTAATGAATAATTAAAGAAAAAATAACTAATCAAAAACATCTTTCATTATAGCCTAATCTTATTCCGTAAAGTTGGCCTTTTTCTAAAGGCACGTCTATGAAGAGATGGCAAGTCAGGGAATTCATCTCTGCAGTACGGACTCAAAAAAACACTTTTTTATTATAAAATAATTCAAATATCTTCCTACTGTTTATCCACAACACATCATGGTATTGCTGGGTTTTTGTGCCAAGTCTATTGTATGGGGATTTGTTGCAACACTCAATCTTGACGAGACATGTACTGAAACACTCCAGCAGAGTGAAGAAGAGCTGGAGTTAAGAGACAGTTAAAGTGTCCAGTGGAGTTAGGAGCTTTGCTCAATCTATTTTCAGCACTTTAGATTGGTTAATCTTTTATGAAAATAACAGACCCACATCTGGACTGTCCAATAGCATAGATTTATTGGAAAAAAATATGAAATTGACCAAATTTGGATTTAGCATGTTTCTGCCCGACAGCGACGATATGTACTGTAAGTTTAAACATAAATTATATTCAGCAACCAGACTATATATTTAGCTAGTCACAGTTTGTTGTACACTAATATGCTAATTGAAGCTCAAAATGTCCACCCTGTCAGCCCCTTAAACCTGATAGAGTGGACATAAACATGACATAGAGTTCATTATGCATTAATACTGCTAAAAACCAATGTAATGTGTTTAAGGATGTAATAATATTATATATATTATGACCCTGTTTAGAAAAAGGACATCATACATTCCAAAAAATATTGCAAAATTTGTATCTTATTTTTGCAATGAAAACAGATTTAACAGAAATATATATGTGGACATCTTATATCTCATATCTTATGGTTTATGCTTCAAACTAAAGGTCTATTAATATCTAAACGAAATGTGTGGGAGCTCACCTATGTTTCTATAATACTTAAATATCTACTATTTATGATATGACAAAGCAAATGGGAACTTATAAACAACATTTTTGAATATTGTGAGGCTTGAAAGGCACTCTATGGTGATACTGACACTTATAATAACTTATAAGTGATGAATAACATATATATTGTATATAACATCATAATACTTGCAAATGATTAACGTTTTTTTCTCTCTCTCTCTCTCTTTGCTGGTACGATCATCATCCTCAATCAGTATGTGTAAATGCCTCTTTGTTGTACAGTACCCAGGCACCCAGACCTGCATTTTCAACACTTCAGGATCTAAATCGTTGTCTGTTCAGTGCACATTTAGCACACTCCAAATTTAGGGATAATGATACGGCAGATAACGAGCAGCAGTTTGATTCAAGCTGTGCTCTTACATCCTCAAGCAACCCTGTGATTGTCTGCGCATCCTTCCGGCTCTGATTTACCAGAGTGGATGATGCAGTAACTCGCTGTCCCCAGCACTGACCCCTGACCCCTGCAGACTTCCAGACAGGTTGTTATAATCAGCCACAGACAGATGACACCTGCAGAGTAGAAGCTTACATTCAATCGCTTTTCCCCCAACCGCAGACTGTCTGCTCCGTTTGTGTCTGAAGCTCAGTTGGTGGCCAGTGATAGTCTCGCTGCACTGTGAACAGAGAGCTTGTGGTACAGGGTCACACCAGGCTGTGCTGACAGAATGTGTTAGCAGTGCTTACCCGCCGCTGGCCAATGTCGCCCTCTCTAGAGCTCTAGGTTGCACCGCTGGAGGAAGACCGCCTAGTTTAGCATCTGTGGCCCACTCCCACTGCGTCCTCTAAAAGCATTATGCCACTCTCTTTCTGCCACCGAGTCTCGGGCCGTCATTTCCTGTAGCGTCACGCTAACTTTGCTGAGTCACAGTGCTCACACCCTAACTCTCGCTCCGCCAAAACACGTCAGCCATGATGCAACAACCACACAGTGCCGGTTTCAAATTCACACACACACATCTCCCTTTTAGGACACATAAAAATAGAAACATATGAGACAAGCGTTAAGATACGATAAGAGCTGCATACATATTTAAAAAGAATCTGAGTTTGGCTTTAAGAACGCATAAAAATATTTTAGAGTATGGAAAGAGTCAAATTAGGTGGGAATGAGTAGATGAATGCCATTCCTTTGAACATTCTATTCTGGAGTACTGTATAATGTAGCATAAATTGCACAGAAATAATTAAAAGAATGTTAGCTGAGCATCAAATTAGCATTTTAAAATGATTTCTGAGGGATCATGTGACACTGGAGTAATGTCTGCTTGCCATGGAAGTAATAAATTACAATTTAAAATCAAAATGGAAAAAGTTTTTTTTGAAAGTAGAATATTTCGCAATATTGCTGTTTTACTGCATTTTATGTTTTTTTGTTTGTTAGTTTGTTTGTTTGTTTGTTTGTTTTTTGCCAAATAAATGCAGTCTGTGGGAGAATAAGAGTATGGAATACAAAAAAAAAAATATATGGGAAATAATAAAAAAATAACCATCTTGAGATTAAAGTCATTAAAATAAAAAAAAAAATTAAATATTGAAAATAAACTAGAAAAACATTGAGAATGATTTTCTCTGAATTTATTAAGTTTATTCTCAACATTTTCTCAAAATATAAGGTGTTTTTGCTTATTTTTTAAAAACCATAATATAATTCGATTTGGAACATTTTATTTATTTTTTTTTCTCAAAATATTTATTAATTTTTTTTCTCAAAATGTAAAGGCATCTTCCTCATAATTTAACAAGTTTATTCTCAAAATGTTATCTTATCTAAGTTTATATATATATATATATATATATACATATAAATTAATAACTAAATTAATTAAATTTTACATAATATTTACTCTTTTTTTACTTTAATATAATGACAACAAAACAATTGTAAATATGTTTTTGAAATGATCACTCTTTGTATGTTGTATATAGTTTACATTATATATTATACATTATTCACGAATTCGCACTTCTTCATTTCGTTAAACAATAATAATAATAAGCAAATTTGACGTCCGGGGTGAGCCGGGAGCTCAGCGGGTCCCGAGCCCTGCTGGTTATAACCCTAGCGAGGGCAGAGCTCGGAGCGCGGCTCGGTCCCGATCGCCCCTTAGAAGGTGCGAAAAAGAAATATGGCGGAGAAAGGGGGAGGACGGAGGGGAAATGCTAAAACTAGATGCGGAGTGTAGGGAGACGCAGGGTTTTAGGCTGAGGCGGATGAATGGAATTAGGATAGTAATTGGTAACTGGCGAGTGTAATAATGGTGAGTGATTAACGGGAATCAGGTGCGATAGGCATTCAGCGCGCTCTTCCCGAAACTATGTTAAAACATCCCTTAATATTAATAATGAATAATACTCCTACAGCATTTATTAATCTTAGATAATGTTAATTTTCTAATGTTAATGCATTGTGAACTAACAATGAACAACTGTCTTTTCATTAACTAACATTAACAAAGATGAATAAATAGTGTAATAAATGTTCATTGTTTGTTCACAAATGACACCTTATTGTAAAGTGTTACCATAAAAATATATAATAATATAATCTAGTAAATATAGAGAAATATAATTGGATTAGCATTAAAGGACATACCTTAAATGACTGACATGTTTTACTAAAGTTGAGAAGTAGGGTATTTAAGCAAAAGTCTCTCTATTTAATCTTAGTGGTGCATACAGTAAAACTGATACACTAAAGTGACCTAATTTGGGATTTTCTTTCCAAAAGGATGGCACCTTAGATACATTGTGCTCATAAGAGTTTCACTTTAATAAGTATGTTATCTAAGGAACTTGTGGTGTCCAAAACAGACAATAAGCGCTCTGATTTCAGTTCATTTCCTCCTGCAGTTGCAGACACTGGCTCGTCTATAGCATTCCCTCCCTCTAATATTCTCCATCAAAACAGCAGGTGAAAATGGATCCTACTGCCTCAGTGTAGACAGTGCCATGCGTTACAGTTGCTGAATTGCCAGTTGGATGTGCTCTGCAGGTGAAAGTCAAGAAGAGTTAAACACACGCGTTTGGGAGCTGAAAGCACATCCTCTTTACCGGATCCCCTCTCCACCCACTAGAGTACATGAGCAGTACAAAGTAGAAGTGTGGAAGAGTTGGATGATTTAGCCTGGAGCTAGTGTTTGGTTGAAAGTCAGAGCATCTGTGTTTTCTCTTGCTCCAGGATCGCTCTGATACAGCTGTGCATATCATTTTGCAAGATCAGGGTTATTTTGCAAGAATTAATACAGTAATAGTAGCCAGAATGGGAAAATACATTTTTGATTATGATTTTATCATTAAAACACCTTAGCATTCCAATGTCCCATCCAAAAACAGATCTTAGGAATGCTAAGGGGTTAATGGACAGAATTTTTTTTTGGAAGTTTCCCTCCAAGTTTTAAAATGTAAGCAAAAAAATAAAATAAATAAATAAAAATGAACACGTTTGGTCCAAAATACCAATCAATTTTATAAAAATAAATAAATAAATAACTTTTTTATTAAATGTAATTACTTGCAATTTAGAGCACACAGATAATACAACACTTCAAATCAAATATGCTATGGAAATCAGAATACTCTGTTTTCAGAAGTGTAGTCTTTTAAAATATTATAAAAATCCAAATTAAAAACAAACATAAATAATTTCATTTAAGAGTCAAATGGGTTGAAATATACTGATTGATGCATCATCCTGAAAGGAGCAGAATAAAAACGGAAAAATTGAAAATGAGGTTTTTTGAAAACAATACTTTCCTTTAGGACTTTACATCTTCCTTGTGAAAAGCTCAGTCTCAGATAGATTCTGATTGGCTGTCATTGTTTTTAATCTGAAAGTGATTCCAAATTTATTGTTCCTCTGTTCCATCTTACCTTTTCTAATAGCGTTGCAGCAATTTTATACTTAACATTATAGTTATCATCATTGGTGTGAACAGCTCTTCACACTTTTGGGCACAGAGACATGCAAAGTAGAAAACCTGGAGCGGAGCTGGAGCGGAGTGATTATAGAACCATTTGAGCGAGGAGTGCCAATATCTGCTGCTCCAGTCCACTCATCCACACAGTGCTCTCTGCTTTTATTCTTTGTGCTAAGTGTGTTTTCTTATCTCCTTTACAGCTCAGGAGCACACAGGTCTGGCCTGCTGTGATTACACATGCTTTATCTTCCAGGCAGGCCGGCTCCGGCCTCACTGCATCACTCCGCTGGGCTTTCACCTGAGCTCTGTTTGCTCGTCAGCAGTCTTAAGGAGATTTTTAGCATGTGGCCAGTGGTTGGATAAGTCAGTGATTTAGTGCAGGCGAGAGCAGGATTGCTGACAGTGTGGCGTTTTACTATAGACGTTGAGGACGGGGCACGTGAATGCTCAGGATTCGGTGTTCTGTGACCCATTTTCAAGGTGTGACGATAATGTGAGTGAAGATCCCTTTGTCTCACCCCATGACAAAAATGGAAAAAGGTAGGAGGGAAATAGAGGATGAAAAGGAGACGGCATGAGAATGAGGTTGCGGAAGGAGGAGGAGGAGGAGGATGGCAGTGAACAGTCGTGCTGATTGATTAGCGGAGAGAGGTGTAATTGGAACCCTTCGCGCTGATGTTTAGACCCTCTCCTCCTGCTATCGATCCCTTGGGCTGCCTGGAACAAGATAGGAGGTTCCAGCTCATTGGGTTCCCTCTACCTGTGTAATCACTCTCCCCAACTGCAGTTCCACTCCTCAGAGGAAACCCAGAAGACCAGGGCTGTGCTCTGGTGGAGACAAGACAAGCTTAGGCTTTTCAGCCCATGATAAAAAAACCACACTGTGTCTTGTCGGGATTGGGATAAGAGTGTTACAACAAGACATTGCATGCAGTTTAGGACTCTATTCAGTACACAAGTATGCACACGCAGATTCTTCTAGTATGCAAGCTCAAATTTTAAATTGTTTATTTCCCAGGAATTGTTTTTTTTTCAAGGGAACATTTCAATTGTTTCTCCATTAAAAAATGTTTAAGAAATAACTTTAAAAGTCTAAACATGTAAGTAAATACATACACATAAAAAAATAATACTTTATATATATATATATATATATATTTTTCAATATTATTTTTTAAATACCCAAACAGTGTAAGGATTCCTGCTGTTTCTGTATAGTCAGTGTCATACATATATATATATATATATATATATATATTTTTTTATATATATATATATATATATATATATATATATTATTGTGATTAATCATTCCCCTATTATTTTTAAATTGTTGCAATATTATCTCTGAAATTGCTATTAGATAAAATAATAATAATAAAAAAAATCCAAAAATCCAAAATATTTTTTTATATAATATATAAAAAATTGGATGAAAAAAATTAATCAGTGCCCAGCACTACAAAATAGTAAATAATATTATTTGTAATAATAATAATAATAATAATAATAATATGATTGTATATATAATTATTACAATTTATTTAATATATATTTTAATTGAGTACCATTTTATTTAAGAACCAAATTATAGGCTAAATTACAGTAATAATTGTATTAATCCCTAAGTAAGCATAAAACGACAGCAGGCTTGATTTCTCATAAATTCATCTGCATTTGAATTCTAGCATCATCTATGTTTCTGGACTCAGAGTTCACCTGGCTCACTCCAGGGGAGCAGGAACTCATTCACAGAGAAGATTGCTCATGATGGACAGGCACGAATGAGTTTCATCTCATCTTGCTCTTATATAACTGAGGAATGAGCTGCCTAATGTGGCGCTGGGTGCCGGCGAAAGAGAGTGGCTTTGGGGATTAAATCATCCCATCTCCAGGGGACGAAGGGACGGCAGCTGAAGTGCACGCGGCCCCTGCTGGATGCGCGTGGAGTTGTGTAAGGAGCTTTGGTGGGGTGACGAGTATTCGGCTGACAGTCACTGGGGATTAGTTCCCATCGCAGCGCAGGCATAAAGAGAGGCTGGCTGTAAAAACACATTTCTCTTCCCGTCCTTCAGCGGGGGCTAGCGTGGGTCTTTAATCTGACTGCCTTCCTCTATTGCGTTTCAGCTCTCTCATCCCTTCCCGCTGCATCTTAGAAGTCTCGCAAAACTCCCGGCTTTGCATTAAAGACAAGTTGCTTTTAGAAGTGCAATATCTTTGCGATTTTTAATGCTAAAATGTGATTTATGAGCATGAGAGTGCAAATCATTGTTTTTACGTTTCCGAGTATCACTGGCATTCATAAAGCTAAGTATAGTTAAATCATTAAAAACAGCATCCAAATAAAGAGAAAATCCCTCCTCATACTCTAAACTCACTCAGGTTACCAGATGGAGGGCATGCAACAGGAACAAGCCCAATTGACAAGACGACAAGCCTTTCACTGATAAAAGTTAGATCATTTTTAGGGTAGGTAGAATCAGCCCAGTTCCAATGGGCCTCTTATGGCTCTCTGGCAACCTCAGGTGTCAAAATATTAACGGTTAAATTAGCAGTGGGCAGAATCACAAAGATCAAAACAAAAATAGACATTTTGACATTAAAGTAGCATTGTTTCTTTGTAATGTGAACTTAGCATGTAATTTTAAATATTTGTTATGCTTAGTACAGACATTTTTAATTCAAAGTTGCTTTTAGTAGTGCAAATATCTGTTAAATGTTTCATCATTTAAGGGGATTTGTGAGCATGAGAGTTCAATGTCATTTTTAAGCTCTCTAGCATTCATAAAGCTGAAGCATAATTAAATAGTTTAAGATAATATCCACATTAAGAGCATAATTTTAGTGGCATTTCTAACTGTCCACTGCCAATCAAAAGTTTAAGATACAGTACACTTTCCTGCTGCATCTTAGAAGTCTTGCGAACCTTGCAAACCTAAATAATGAATTTAAAAAGGTTATTATGACTTTTTAACTCACATATCTTACTTTTTTTTCCAGAATTGCATGATACAAATTCGAAATTGCAAGAATTATATGCAACATATCAGTATTTTTTTTCTGCTTAAAATTGAATTTTGTATCTTATTTTGTATTTATCTCACAATTGTTAGTTATAAAGACAGAATTCCAAGATATAAAGTTGTAATTCTGACTTTATAACTCATAATTGTGAGTTTATAAGACGCAATTCTGACCTTTTTTCTCATAATTGCGGATTTATATCTTGCTATTCTGACTTTATAACTTGCAACTGCAAGTTTATATCAGAATTGTGACGTAAAAAGTCGGAATAGCCTTTTTTTATTTTTTATTTAGTAGCTGAAACAGGCTTCCATACGATACGGGCATTTAGTAGCACAATCAGTGATGGGCAGTAGCGTCGCTACAAGTAGTGACGCTACTAGTTTAACTACATTTCTCAGTAGCTTGTTGGTAGCG
>JAUCMS010000022.1:13727898-13740841 GCA_032357445.1 Enteromius radiatus | reverse complement strand
TTATATATATATATATATATATATATATATATTATTATTATGGATATGAGGCAGTTATATATTTTAAGACACATTAATATTGAGAAAAAATACATAAAAAAACATATTTTACCCTTTTTTTTACCTAAAAAAATCCTGCCTTATACTATTTTGCAACTTTTATAGGTAAACGCAAAGGTGTACATCTGCGGGTACTGCCATAGTGGCAAACTAAAGGTATTATTTTACACATTATTACTGACAGGAAAAAATGTTATCAGCATTTATTTTGTGGGTGTGTTTGCACAATTACCTGATTTGCATAATCTCTTGAGTGTATCAGGTGCTAAAACAATGCATGCAAATAAACAACGTTATCAGCAGGCACAGTTCAGTCGTCTGCAGTTCGACTTAGATAAGGATTATAAGACCGGTGAGTTTGCCAGACTCCAGGTTTGGGGAAGGTTATTCTACAGGCAAACTAGCAGATGAGCTGATTTATTTTTAGTCGTGTTTGGGCAAGGGTGCTGAGAATGACCTTAGAGACTGAAGCTTCCCCAGGTGTTCAGCTGTGTCACTATTACAGGCTTGAGGACAGAACTCTGGATTTTAACACCGACAGCCCTGGTGGCTAGAATTAGTCTCATGCATTTCTCCTGAGGTGTCTCTGTGCGTGCAAATTGATGTTTGAAAAAAGAAAGGGAAATATTCATTGGAACAGTTTATCTTCTGTGATGGATTAGATAGATGAGAGTAAATATTTACACCGTGTCATTATGTGCAAGCCAAGAAATACCCATCCTGAAACAATCTCACACTCTCTCTTCAAGCTTGGCAGGTTTTACCAAGTTTCAAATGAAGGCATTTTATGAGGGGATTTTTCCCTCTGTCAAGATGAAAATTGCAATAAAAATCCTGATATTTCTACCTCTAATCACACTGTGTATTTGCATCAATTATGAAAAACAAAAAGTCATATAAAAGCTTCAACAAATGCGTATATCGAACAAAAGAGGTTTTTTTTAGTTCAAAAGAAATTCTCTATAATCATAGACTGTATTGGGGAAGCACTGAATGTCAAGAAACAAAGTTAGTAGCCATTCTTCTGAACAATTACTTTCTACAGCCTTCAAAGAAAGACAATTTTTTTTTTTTAATTATTGCATGTTTCTCAGATATTTGGACCAATAAATGTGCAAAACTGTTATAGTTATAGAGCCATTAAAATTGTATTCTGACTATTTAATTCACTTACATACAGTGAATCTAGTATATATGGTCACTGTAAAATATCTCAAGCAATAAAGCAAAACCAAAGAAAACACAAGACAAAACAAAACAAGAAAAAAAAAAAATCAAATACAACCACAGCAAACCAAATCAAAAATCAAAACAAGACCGGACCCAAAAAAAAACAAAACAAAACAAATTAAACTAAGTGATAAAAAATAAACTAAACTTAAAAAAAAAAAAAAAATCTAATAAAACAGGAAATGCTATGGAAACATACTTAAGCTAGGAAACTGGTTATGATGTAAATATGATAATATTAATTATGTATTTATTTTTCTTTTTTAGTATAAAACAACATCAGCAATGAAGAACTGGAAATGCTGCGGCTGAAACATGGGAGACAGACGTTTCAGGAATTTACTGAACTGCACAAACTAATTATGAACTCAAAAGAAAGGACATCGTGTTCACCAACATCTGAAGCTCCTCAAATGTCAAGTGTTTTATATTTTCATTTACCATCAAAAGCTCAAAGAACGATCCATTTTAGGAGTATTGTCCATCCTTCCATGAGCATAAAGGATGCCTGTGATCTATTCATGTAACATGAGCGCACCAGCCTGAACAGACATGCAATGGTCCTGCTACTTTTATTTTTGCCTTTCAAACTCTTGTATGCAGTGGCCTGTCATTTTCTCGGCTCTTCAAATGAGACATCGCTGCTTTAGTTGTTGGCTTTGGCATGCCGGTGACAGAAAGGGATCATCAGCCTTTTTCCAGTGATTTTGTTGAGTACGTGTCTCACTTATGTGTGAATGCTGCCAGTGAGGAATCAATTCAACTGCCTTTGTGTGAGTCTCGGCTGTGGTCAAAAACAATAATTCAGCACTAATTTCAGCACTGTTATGTCCTGTTTATTCACACCACAGTCAGTGTCGCATGGGACAGAACATTCCTATAGAGCTGTGATGCTGCTTAACCACTGATGTCAAACGGAATATGCCATCAATATAAAGAAGTCCAGACGCAAAGAGTTGGCATTTTTCACCCTGACTCAATCATGGATAATTCACATGGACAGAAATGTGTGAACCAGGCTCTGAGCTTTATCTAAATCTATGCCAAAATGACTGCCTGTAAAACCAGAGCTCAGTGCCTGCTGTTTTAAGAATGAATGCTATTTTTTTTTTTTTTTTGCTTTTCTGATGTGGCATAACAAGTGGTGTTTTTCTTGTTATCGTAGAATAAATGGTAGCTACTGAACTAAAACTAAAACAGATCAGGGGCCTCGTTTATATAGATTTTTTCCTAAATGTTCATATGAAAAAAGTCCCAAATCCATCCTGTTTTATTTTGGTATCCTACAAAACTCCCATAAATATTCTTATATAGAAGGTGTGAATCAGAATGATTAATTATCCATGTTAACATGCACATCACAATTTGATTCAAAATCATATTTTTACAAAAATGTGCAATTGACATACAATCTCTTGTTATTTTTCAGTAGGCTTTCAAATTTTTGTTTCTGGACGCAAATTTAAAAATAAAAAGGAAAATGTGTATGTATATATACACACACACACAAACATATTAGCATTTGTCCAGAAATATAATTCTTAGAATATTACTGTGAATGTAAACATTGTCACTCATTTATTCAGGCATTAAATCGTTTGCATAACTTAAACTCGTCAAAAAAATTCAGCGCAAAAAAGAGAGATAGAAATACTGACCAGATGGCGAATATTTTCACATCAGTTTCTGCCTTTATAAATGTTTGTTCATCACGCATGTGCATATTATAAATGAGGCCTTGGTCAGAAAAGTGTGACTTTTATGCAAATCAGAGTATTACAGTAGCGGCCAAGCCACATGTACGTATGGTGTGGTAATGCAAAAAAAAAAAAGAAAATGTCAAAAATCTTTTGTAAATAATCATTACACAACAATCTTTAGTTTCATTTTGTGTGTGTGTGTGTGTGTGTGTGTGTGCTGCTTTCTGATTAATATGTGGTGTTAATATTTTTGCAGTGATGTTGGCTACAGTGTAAAAGGACTCAGGATCACAGAAACCCATTTGGAAATGGTTTTGAGAATAATACCAGAAAGCTACTTCAGAAATACAAAGCATCAGGACAAAGAACAGTACAGATACAAAAGCGTCATTCATTTGATGTGTGGAGCGGCACAGATCTTGGAGAACAAACTCAGGCTGTTAAGACCTATCACTTTTTATCAGTTCTTGTTTCACCTCATCTCCGTCTTTAGCATTTTGCTGATCATGTAGTCCAATATCAGTCTTGCTGTCCATGAAATGGAATGCAATTTCAACTACAAATGGATTACAAAATATTTTATGGTCAATATATGCTGTGGGCTAGAAATGATATATTTATTATGAAAAAAAAAAAAAAAATATATATATATATATATATATTAAATGCAAATTATGAAAGCATATATGTAAATTGAAAGAATTGTGGTTTTCCTGTGAAATAGTGAGAAATGAAGTCTGTATTGTGCACATTTGTAAATACACTTGATAATGACTATTTTCACTTTCAAACTATAAATGTGTTTCTGAGTATTATTTTTGTAACATAATGTATTATCAACAAGTCTGTTAAAAGCTGCAGATTTAACAGAATGATAGGACAATAGATAAAAATAGAACAAACAAATTAATGAACGAATGAATGAACAAAAGAACAGCAGAAACGTCTAGGTTACAAAGGTTACCTTCCTAGATACCTAGATGTTCCCCTTCAGTCGAGCTCCAACATTACATATGGGAACAGACTCGTGGAAAAGGCCACGACCCTGAGGCCGCGTCACGCAGAGACCCCTGTGCCGACAGGCGGACGTGTCAGCAGAGGAGTCTGCACGTAACCTTCCCAACGCCCTGAGGGCAAATTTAGTGGGCCCCACAGGGATGCCAGTTGTAACTGAAGCAGGTGTTGGGAAGCACATGCCTCTATACTTGCACTTTCTACATGTGGAACTTTGAATATCAATAAAGTTATGGATATATGAAGGGAAACATGGCCCTCTGGCTGACCGTGGAATATTGAGATTTGTAGCCACAACCTACTGGGCAAAGGAGACCCAGTAGGAACACAGTCAGGAGCTACTCTGCAAGGTTCGCAGGAGGGAACATTCTGAGAGATAGCGCATGGATCCCGTGGGAATGGTGCAGCAAGTTGACACCAGCCAGCCTCCTGCTTACCTGATGTGTAACTGAAGACACGGGAGGACACAGCCTCTACGTGAAGATCATAGAACCTTGAAAAGGTGTTGGGTGCTGCCCAGCCTGCAACCCTTCAGATATCTGCTAGAGAGGCGCATAGGATGAGGCAACACTCCGTGTGGAGTGGGCTCTGTACTTAAGGGGCACGGCTCTCCCTGGTATAGATATGCCAGAGAGATGGCATCTCCCATCTACCACCCAATGGGCCAACCTCTGTTTCGAGACAGCATTCCCTTTCTGCTGACCTCCATAGCAGACAAAGTGCGGTACATGTATATTCTTTTGTGGACACCACAACTCTTGGCCGGATCTGCCTCCTCCTGGGGCAGAGCTTGCAGGTTCACTATCTGATCGCGGAAAGGCGTGGTAGGAACCTTGGGCACAAAGCCAGGGTCTCAGGCAGACGTGAGAATCAGCCGACCCGAATTCCAGGCACGTTTCATCGACAGAGAAGTCTTGTAGGTACACTACCCTCTTGAAGGAGGCGGGTGGTCAGGAGTGCTGTCTTAAGCGACAGAATGATAGAATAACAATGACAGATTGAAGGAAAGACAGACAGACATAGATAGATAAATGGATGGATGGATAGAAAGAGAGAGCGAGAGATAGACACTCTGCAGATTTTCAACTGGTTCGTGGTCAAGACAGTCACAATTACATTATTTTGAAAAGTGGTCTCCCATCGGCTGAGATTGCTGCTGAAGGATGGTGCTTTGGAGAAAAGGAACATTATACAAAATTTTTTAGCCTGTGGGTATTAGTAAGTGGTTGCCATATTGATCGTACATGCTTTCAGATTTCAGGGTTATTAAAGTTAATGTGGCTGAGTACAGTTAGCCTCCAGCTGCACTTTGTTGCATGTTCAGACCTTACTGAGGTTGGAAACAGTCAGATTAAAAAAAGTGGACGAATATGATTATTATTATTATTTTATTTTTTATTTTTTAGATTGATCCTGTTCTCTAAAGCTCTGAGCTCTAAAAAGTAAAATTACTCATGAAGGCACATAAAAAAATTATCTCACATAAAAATAAAAGTCTGTCATCATTTGAATATGTACAGTATTGGATACAGTACAATTGCATAAATCAACATTTACTACAGTTTATAGAAATATCTCAAATAAAAGTAAACTATTTGAAGCTATTTTTCTGTCTCTTACTATATGTTTCTTCCTCTGTTCCTGTCCTTCAGATTGTGCCACACTCAGAGGACGGTGTGTTTTCCGGACGGCACCACTATAATCTAATTACCTGGGAAAATCAAATCACCTCCTGGTAACAACCCGCTAAGGAAAATATTTCAAAGGCTCTCACAAGGGCAATGACCCGGACTCTTAAAACAGCTTGATTTAATTGACATTCATTTGAAATCCTGTGTCAAAGATGAAGACAGCCCTTCCATACATAAATAGGTAATTTTTCAGCAATAGTGAGCAACCAATATTAATATTGCCTTCCTCTATGACATCAACAGAGGACAAACACTGTCACAAGTGACATTCACGTTTACAATATAGGCCCTTTGGAATCGATTTTTAGGCATTTTCCGCTCACCATACACAGTTTGCCTTCAACTTCTTTTAGCACTTCTATTGAAAATTACAAATGAATTAGCAGGAATAAATAATGCACGAGATATCATAACACAAACATAAAAACACTGGTAATGCATTTTACATGTTAAACTACTATGTACGACAACTCGGTACTGTTCAGTCTTATTTACATTTTTTATACTTATATCTTTTAATATTTTGAGTTAACTTTTATATTTCATTTAATATAGATTTTTAATTTTTCATATTTTATTTGTATTTGTTATATTTAAATTTTACTGTATAATTTCATTTTTATTGCTTTTTTATTTATTTTGTCTATAGTTTTTTGTTTTTGTTTTAATTATTATTATTTCAGGTTTAGTTTTAGTAATTTCAGTACTAAATATTTGATTTTATGTCAGATTTCTATAAATTACAGAGAACTAGCATAACTTGCTGGTTTCATCACATTCAAAGCTTTTTTGATGTTTTTTTTTTCCACACATGAAAACCACTTCATTTTACCATCAGCAGAAATCTGACAGCTAGAGCTTGTCCGCAGAGATACTAAACCTACTGTATAACTAGAATGCTGTGAAATATCTCAAATAGCTTTATAACAAGGAAATAGGAATTAAAAAAAAAAAAAAAAAAAAAACGACCCTACATATTTAAAATATGTGGGGCATGTTCATCACTTTTAGTAAAAAACATTTCTGACACTAGTGCATTAGCACTTAATAGATTGGCAAATGCCACTTAATGTTCCTCTACAAACTGTTTGAGGTGGAAGTCACTATAAGCAGTCCAACACCTGAAATGTTTACTGATAACCGTGCACAATGGCCTCGCATCATCTACTAAACTAAAACACTAAATCATAATAAAGGTAACTGCTTTTGACAAGAGCACAGTCACATTAACCTTGAGCAAATATATCAGCAAAACATCTTCTGATCATAAATACTGCAGAGACTCATCCCTTTTTTAACATAAAGACTTGCACTTTAGGTTTTAACTTGTTAATTCCTGATTTCCTTAGATTGGCTTTCAGTCTAATTTTTGTCTCCTTAAAGAAGAGAGTTTATTCAAAAACTTCTATTCCCAGGCCAACCAAGATGTAGATGTATTTGTTTCCTAATCATCACAGATGAAAATTAGCATTGAGAAATTTAGCATTGCAATACTCTTTCTCACAAATGGATCAAATAGTGAATGGGTCCCGTCAGAATGAGAGTTCTAATAGCTGATAAACCAATTAAATGATGCTGACCTGTTTTACTTGTAAAAATAAAACAACAAAAAAACAAGCATTTTAATTGCTCTTAGTAAGAAAGACAATAAGACATGAGGTTTTGGATTGTATAAGGTTTCTTGACTTTCATATTCAGCTGTTGACTGGTTTGTTTAGTAGAAATCTGTACACTGCTGCCATAAAAAACAAAATACAGTATTGATGAAATACTGCAGGGAAGCCAGCATGTGGGATGCCAGGATGTTGACGTAAAAAGTTTGTCACACAGGGGTAAAATGAACCATGAAGCCTGCGGACATGTTTTCTTGCTCCCAAAGCAGTGCTTTTACACAATCACCTCGAAAAGCTTTTCCATGATGCTTTTACATTCAAACAGATAGGCACGCATAATTGTGCAATTATTTATATAACAATTGTTCCAAACCAATTTGGCAAAAAACAAAACAAAAAAAAAACATAACCATGGGCGTAATTTTAATTTAACAGTGGGGGGGGGGGGGGGGGTGGTTCAATAAGCACAAGAATTTGGACACAAATAATACAGTCAAATTGTACTTACAAAGATATGACAAAACTGTGGAAAATTTTGCTTCTATCATTATTGTAGCATGGAGGTTGTGTCGTTACGGTTATTTTCAAAGTTTTTCTCTGGTTTAATAAAAAGGGCGACTTTTTTCTTCAGAACTATTGCAATGTTTGCTATGTTGTTTACAGTCGAGTCACTCTCTCTCGGCCTTGACGATCTCGTAGGCTGCCAATAAAAGAGTTTCGCTACTGAAAAGCTATTTGATTCGGAAAACAGCAACGCTGCCAACACGCTACTGAGAAATGTAGTTAAACTAGTACAAGTAGTGACGCTACTGCCCATCACTGCTGGACATATAGTAATGGCATAACTGTAGAGAGACGGGGAGACGTGCGGATCCATCTGCAGCAGGTTTATTCATATACACAGGGTAGAGAAACAGGCAGAGTCAACAATGGCAAACGGGGACATCAGAGGCAACGGCAATAGAATAATCCAAAGTACATAGCAAAGGTCAGACGATGGGCGAACCGTATCCAGAGGGGCTAGGCGAAGTCGTAAATCCAGGTCAGGCGAGATTGAGATCGGAGAACAGGGAAATCCAGGGAAACACGGAGAAACAAGGCTGGCTGACAAAGGGAAAAAAAACAAGGTACATCCACAATGACGAGCGACTACACATTCTACAAACGGGGCTTATAAACATGATAACAAGGCTAGGGGGAGGAGCGAGTTAGTGGTATGGCAACAGACAAGGTGGGTGGAGACAACAAATTCATAATAAGAGTCCAGACATAGAAACGGAGACAAACACACAAAGAGTACACATAGCGCTGGAGTGCCATCCAGTGGTCTGTGCTGGATGCTCCAAGCTTTGGAGCCGGCGGGAACGCCCACAAAGGCGGGGCAGACGGTGGAGAAGCCCACCTGGGCAGACCAGACACATCTAGTTATTTTAAATTGTAAAAAAAAAATGTATAACTATATATAATAAATAATGCAAATAATAATATTTATTACTTTTTTACTGAATTTGCTGAAAAAATATCAGAATATATATATATATATATATATATATATATATATTTAAAAATGAACTGTTATGCTGCGTCCGAAATCGCTTACTTCCCTACTATATAGTACGTGAAAAACAGTATGCGAGGCGAGTAGTATGTTCGAATATAGTATTCGAAATTCAGTAGACGAGAAGTACCCGGATGACCTACTGCTTTTGCCCGAATTCAATAGTAGGCATACCATGGACGCTTTCCTATCCCATGAGGCTCCGGGAGAGGAGGCGTCATATTCAAGCTGAGACGTGGCTCATTTGAAGTGTAAGTACCTCAAGGAAAAAAACGTTGTTTATTGTGATTAAATTACACTTGTTTAACACAATCTAAATAAACGGATGACTTATTGAAAGTTAAAATTTTTGCGCTGTTGTGACGACGCATGACACATGACAACATCAATATGACGGATGTAGTACGTCCGAATTCCATTCATACTACCCACATTCATACTGTAACGTTCGACGTGGAAACAGAGACGATGAGTCGAAGAATCATTTTCAAATAGAAACATCTTTATTTTCTGGAGGTAAATTCAAAAATACAACGAGCAAAACAAAGTGTAACATTTACGATGACGAACACAGACTGACACACAGGGCAAGCTTAAGTAACACAGACAATCAAACATAATGGGGAAGACACACCTGAAAGGAATACATAATCAACAAAACTAGGTCACGGGAAGCACATGGGGAAACACTGTCAAACATGGAACAAAAACAAACATGGGCAAGTGAAACATATGAATGTTACACATACTATATAGAACGTACTTTTTAATGGTCGGGTAGTACGTTCAATTTTAAATGTAGTGCCTACTTAAGCAGTATGCGATTTCGGACGCAGCATTAGATTTGTAGCCGTAAGATTTTGTTGTTGTTGCTGCTTTCTCTCTCTCTCCCTGTGTCTCCCTGCAGAACCAGTGTCTCCACCTGATGCTGATAATTAGAGTTCTGCTGTGATTGGATGAAATGAGAGGAGAGAGCGTATTTAAACTGCAGCTACACTCAGACCAACTATTGGTGGTGGTTAGATGGTGTGTGGCGGCTGGGAACTTATCCTCATTGACTTATGTTTGTTATTTTGGCCATGCCCCTGTCAGGCGAAGACAAAGGTAGTGTTGCGATTCAACATTTACTTTAACAATCCAACGGGTAGAAGGACAGGCAGGAAACACACACACGTTAAATAACCTTGATAATCAGACAAACACAAGACAAAACTGAACAGGCTTTTAAACAGGACAACATTAGTGAGAACTCAGAGCAGGTGAGGGACACAGGTGGATTCAGGAAACGAATTAACTAAACAAGAAACGGAAAGGAAAAACAGGAAGTCATGAAAACGAAAACAAAATAGTGAAACACTAAACAAAGACATAAGGCGTTACATGCCCCCCTCCTGAAGTCATTAACCCTTTTTGTTATTTGTCTTATACTTGCGTAAAAACTCTTTTGTTGTATTTGGTTGTCCGGGTCATTGTAACCCCTTCCTGGGGCTGAATCCTGGAGTATTCTCTGAACACAAATTAAGATATTTTTGATATCACAGAGCCATCAGACCCTCCATAGACAGTAATAGAACTGAAATGATCCATATACATAAACATAGTTAAAACCTTGGTAAAACAGTCCATAACTTCAGTTTTGTGATGCTAGGAGAGTAGTTTTTTTGTGCAAATAAAACAAAAATAAGAATTTACTCAACCATTCTTCTCCTGTGACTTACATCTTCCGCTATTTATCAGATTATAAAGATTTAGTATCACAACGTGTATTGTCGCCCCTGGCGCTAGAGAGCACAACAAAACACGAGTCAACGTTGCAGAGGAAAACCCCGGAGGGTGGATTTATTGAAGATAGTGAACAAACGGGTAAGTGAAACTGTAGAAAGTCCGTGCAATGGTGCTCTTCTGTGCTTGAATCCTTGTGCTCTCCTCTTCTCCCTTTTTAGGTGCTCGTGGGTGATCCGGTGCAACGTGGGTGCAGGCTCGGGCGTCACGGTCACGGCGACTCTAGAGGGGTAAGGAAAACAGACAGTCAAGGTAAGCAACAGCGTGTTAGCTTGGAGTCGTAGCTCACTGTGTCTCTCTGGAGATCTTCCTTATTTAATCTTGATCCGGCCGTGACCGATTGGCCCGAGCCGATGAGATCCAGGTGTCTCCGATGTGTTACCAGGGCGACGCTGATGACGACACGCCACAGTATATACGCACGCTTAGGCGTAAACAATCGCAGATTACTTACATGTGCGTGCTTTCCCACGGATGTAAACAAGACTGATTATGTCAAATATGTTAAAGCGTGCATATACAGTGTTGTGATACTCTCTAAAATGGTTAAAGACGTAAGTCAGGATAGATGAAATGTTGAGTAAATTATGTTTTCTTTGCTCTTTAGCATTGTAAAATTGATTGAAAGTTGATCCACTAATGTCACATGGACTATTTTTGCTATGTTTCTGGATCTGGGATCATTTCAGTTGTATTGCTGTCTATGGAGGGTCAGCTGTCTGTCTCTGATTTCATCAAATATACTTATCTTAATTTGTGTTCCGAAGATGGGTTTGAAAAGACATGAGGGTGAGCAATTAAAGACAGAATTTTCATTTATTTAATATTCAAGGCAAAAATGTCCTTAATAAGAACAGTGTTTCAAACAAAATACTATTTATCAGTCGGTCCATTTGTGTTAAATTTTCTATTCTTGCTGTCAAGCTGCTGTTGATTTTGCCATTTGCTCAAAAATTCTCACTGCTAAATGGCTCTTTGCAGGCTCTTTGTAGACTGTCAATACGCAGCAGATGTCCTGTCACTATGTACTAATCTGTGATGATAGTATTTGCATATCAAATTAAAACATAAATATGTCTTAATGAACTACAGAATCAATTTGTGAATTTATCTAATTACTATAACAAATAATGGTATTTTATGATTTACAGTCAGTCTGCTTTGTCCGTATGCAATGTGGCATGGCATAACAAAACAAAATTGCTCCTAATATAAGTGCTTGCGGCGTAGACAGTGCCATTGATTATAATGGGAGAATGCATCTAGTTTTGCTCACTCTCAGTGCAGACATGCGTTACAACTGACACGCTCTCTTGCAGCACAGACAGATTCATTTACTATAACGAGAGCTTTTTGATTTATCACGTCATTCTCTTGGAGTGCAAATACAGGATTTGCATGCAAATTGTCAAAAAAGGGCAGCATAATGGGAGCGTGCTGGACATTCAGTATCCTTAGTCTAGTGTTAGTCTAAAAATCTGTGTCAGGCACAAACAGACCTGATATAAATGTCCTAAAATCCATAAAATCAGAAGCTAAAATGTTGCACACCTTGACCCCAATAATAAATTTCCTGCAATTCACGGTTGATGATGAAATGCTAGCTGTCACTCAACATAATAAGATTTTTAGCAGTGATATTGGAATTGCCAGCAGTTCACTGAAATGAATGTCAGAGCTGACTCTGGAGTATTTGCTGTCTAATAAGCTCACTTCCAGCAGACGTCTGTATCATCTGTCACTGTCAGACACATACAGGCCTGCTTTCACACTGCTGTTCCTTCTTATATTGAAATCTCACAACCGGACACCACTGACAAAACACTCACGTCAAATCTGACACACGCAAGACATTTCACACGCTATCAACATCTACACATATGCATGTTATGTATGAAGGGCAGACAGTGATGGAATTTTTTTAAATGATGTTTATTTATAAAAATCTTTGAGATGGTTAACTATATTGCTGCGTTGTCTTCATTTGAATGCGTCAATTTAAAAACAAAAGCAATTTTAATCCAGGAAAATGTCTCATTGCACTTAAAATAATATACACAGTTATGTCAAAATATCCATTCTCGACAATATCCTGGTAACCATCCTTGTGAATACAGTTAATTATGTCTTAAGTGAATGTAAGCAGTTGAGAAATAAAAAAAAATTAAAAAATCATTATACTGTACTGGACTCTTGCATTAGGTCTTAAAGGTGCCCAAGAATGAAAAACTGAATTTACCTTGGCATGGTTGAATAATAAGAGTTCAGTACATGGACATAACATACTGTGAGTCT
>JAUCMS010000022.1:13711479-13723662 GCA_032357445.1 Enteromius radiatus | reverse complement strand
CAAGCCTTTGTTTATACAGCTCTTAACATTTATTTTAATCTAGGACTAGTCTTAATCCCTGTACGGGAAACTGGCCCTAAGTGTTTTTATATCAGTTTAATTTTAGATTGATAGATAAATATTATGACAGATAGAACAAAATAACACCAGACAGATAGGAAGATCTTTTATATCTTATCTTGATTTTCTCCACAATAAAATTGCAATAAAATGCACCAGAATTAAATCATAGCTTTTACAAAAAATAAAATAAAGATTTGATGCATGGTGATAATTAAAGCTTTATAAGTCTATTGATTCAAACCATATTTTGATCGGGATAAATCTTTAGAAACTTTTCTGGAAACAGAAAAGAATGTCATCAAACTACTTTATGATGCTGATTTATTTAGCCTATATAACTGAATTTTACATGAGAGGGTGAAAAAAATCTGTTTTATTAAGTTAAGCTCACACACAAGGGGCTTAACCTTATGAATGTATGATGTGATGATAAATTTAAGAGAAATGGGAAACTTGATGTAAAAAAAAGCCAATGTTTCTTTTATGTAAGCAAAAGACTGAAGACACAATTCCAAATATGCACACTGCAGACAGTGAAGAGTTAACAGAATCTAATACGGCTGTTACCCAGCACTTAACCCTGAATTGCTCCAGGGGGAATGAACCTGCAATCAGTAGCACTGGACTTAGAATAGCCTGCTAAGTGACAACTAACTAGTCAACAAGTAACAGCTGAAGTGCTCACCATTCAACATAAGAGTTGACCTTGTGACGCTTTTCCAGAATATTTATTGGCCTGCCGTTTGATCCCGTGCTGCTTTCATCTCTACAGGGTTCAGAAATTAGCATGATCAATTGCTGCTGTGGCAAAACAATCTTGTAAAATGTCCATTTATGAAACCGTGATACAGTAGGTCAGTTCTATATGAGATTAGTATTGAGCTCCGCTCTGCTTTTGAAACATGTTTATTTGATTTCTTTGGACTGGCCTGTCTAAAGTGACATGCTAGCATCAGCTAGCAGAGTTTTTGAGGTTTGATGACAAACACAGCAGGTCAGTACTTAAGAAATCTAGCTTCATGCACTTTAACAAGCAGTTAAAGCAAAAAAAAAAAAAAATCTGGCTGTTGTGAAAGCTACTAGAAACACTACTAGAAAATCTAGAAAATCTCTCAGTAAGTGAAAATAAAACATATATATATATATATATTTATTACTCTGCATGTGGTTAAATTTCCATCCAATCAAAATTACATATCATTCACGTTTTCCAAACTAGTAAATATAAGCTTGAATGCGCACTCCTACAGGTCTTCTTCATTTCCTGTTGGGAAGAGGTTATCTAATGCTCTTGGGAATGGAATCTAATGACGCATTTGTGCTGATTCAGCCAATGACAGAAAATATATACAAACATGTTGTAGAGCTATACTCATTAACGAGTCAGAGTTTTGGGGTTATCAAAAGATTTGACTCATTTAAATCACCCCCACGCCCTCCTCAACCTTCCAGGTCACCCTGTGAGAACGGGACTCTTCAAAGGGAACTTCCTGTCTGGCTCCATTACACACATTACATGCTTGAGTCTCTGCAGAGTGCAGATAGAGTTCCATCATCCTTCACGGATTACCTTAAGCAGCAGCAAGCATCGTGCATTACCCCACCACTGCCTCACGGAGGGAAGGGAACACAGGTTACAGGCAAAACTGGGGCAGGTATTCTCATGAAACTCAAGTCCACTTCTCTTTAGGGACAAATGGGTACGATGAGCTATTTTTTACAATTAAAGTCTCATATTTTAAGAAAATTCGTTTTTTCCTTTCTCTCTTATTTTCACTTTACAGGAAGACAGGAATATTTTGCTTTCTGCACGAATGCAACAAAATGAAGAGAGAGGTATAAGCATTGGTTGAGTAATTGGTGCTTTACTTACATAATCGACTTGACTTGACTTGATAATGGTAGAATGAAGGATGGATGGATCTACAGATACAGACAGAATTACAGAACAATCGATATACAGTTCAATGATAATATGATGGACACACAGACAGAATGACAAAACAATGGATATACAATAATAATATAATGGACAGACAAACAGAATGGTAGAATGACCGAATAACAGAGACTGTAGGCAGAACAATAGACAATTGATTGAATGATAGATAGATCAATGGCAGACAGAATAGTATAATAACAGAAAAACAGACCTACTGCAGATAAAATTATAAACAGAACCATATATAGATGATAGAATGATAAACAGACAGAGAGATTCATCAGAACAACAGTTAAACCAACACATTGATAGAACAGACAGATGTGACAGACAGATTTGGTCTGTTTGGCATTAACAATATACACAAACTCAGTTCTCCAGTCAGCGATCTCTGTTACAGACTCAGATAAGCACACAAACAGCTCATGGACTCTGCTGCTCCTCTATTAGGCAGCATCTGAATTTAAGCTGCCCTGAAGAAAGACCCCACGAGGCTGTCACAGAGGTGTCAACACTTCCCAAGTCATTTATCTCACATAATGTCATCGCTGTCAATCACACAGCAGCTCAAATCTCCGACAGTGCGATGTGGGAGCCATGCTAATGAGAAATGCATTGTTATTCTATGACAAAATCACCCCAAACCATATTCTCCAACTGAGGACACCAAACACCACAGGACTGCAGCTATTTAAAACACACTCAGAACATTATGTGCTGAATTCTGTGAGCAAATGAGAATGTATAACTGCACATGCTGTCATTTATTTATGTAACTAGTATTGTATTTAGTGTCCAACAGACACTTCAGGGGGGCTACTGATATAAAGATAGCAGGATACAGTCAGTCATGTGATCTTGACATGAGGCAACCCTCTTTATATAAAATTAAAAATGCTTCTTCATCTAATATGCATGTTTTTTTTTTTACAAAAGCACTATTAATTTATAACTGTAAAAGTTAATTAAAATTAATAACAAAAATAAAAAAGTTACTGAAAATGTAAATAAAAACTATTATTTAAATAATAAAATTAATTATTTAATAAATCATTATAGATAAAATAGAAAAAATAATAATAGCAATGAAATAAAAAGTGTATATATATATATATATATATAAATAATCAAATAAATGTGTGACACCTATACTCATGGTCTTCCATCATTCCTTGAAGCACACAGATGTAAAGCAGCCCAGCACAAGTCAGAGTTACACAAGCATGAGAAGCCAGCAGCACAATAATCAATTAAAAGGAGTTACTGGTGACATACTTCTACATGTCCCTTCACCAAAGAAGATTTATGGATATCAAGGGGAATCTGCATTCTTCATTTTGCTCTTCTGTGTCCTTTTTATCACCACTATCACAGCATACTAAAGTTGTTCGATCAAACACCTAATTCTCCTTCCAAGCTCACAAAAGCCTCTTAAAGATTTTATTGACTGAAGACACCAGAGGGTATGTCGGATTGAGAATGGAATGTGAGGGACAGTCCTTCAGTAAACAACCATTTCTATTAGTGGCCTATTTCAGCAGGCGTTCGGCTGAAGGGGAGCAGGAGGTCGGATCTATCTTACTATTGAAAGCTCGACAATGGCACTGAAGACCAAATGGAACGCAAGATGTGTACAAATCGATATTAAAAAAGGGAAATTGGCGTTAGCCCTAATCCTTGGGGTCAACAACAGCCACTTTAGTCTTTGCATGGAAGTCTGTAAATGTTCACCTTAAAATAGAACATACTCAGTGAGCAATGAAGCTACCGGCTAGAGAGATTGAGGTGAAAAGGTTCAGATGTACATAAAAGGTCTTTAGATACCAATTGACAAGTGATTTGTAGCATTTCTCTAGGACTATGAGAAACTCGTATTAGAACAGACCGGTTTGATGTCCCTAAATGTCCATCAACACATCAGCATGTTTCTCCGAGGGGACAAATGCACGTTTACATACAAAAACAAGGTCGAGGGTGTCAAAATCTGGAAGGTTGAGCCACAGTCTCCTGACAAGCTTTATAATTGACCATGACAACTGATTAGTGCTGCTAACCGCAGGCAACAGCCCTCCACAGAGCTGACTGCAGTTTATTTAAAAACAGCAATAACAATACAGCTGCATTTAGATATTAAAAGCAGCAGCATCATCATATTCCAGAGTCAAAATAGTCAAAACTCTCAGAGGGCACAACAAAGTTTCCTGGACCCCTTAAACCACTACAGGCTTTTAAAATCAACTTTAAATTATAATTATATATTGTTTAAATAATATTTAAAATATAATAAATAATATAACATAAAAACAAATAAACATATAAATAAATAAAAATAAAATAAAAAGTTATTGTTTTTGTTGAAGATGCTGCAATACTCGGGAATAAAATAAGTAAAACTCATTAATGGTTTGTGTTCATATTGACATGCTCCAATAGAGAGTAAAATACCTAATCCAAATACTAAAGCACCGTCCCATATTTAACTGAATCTATTTATGGGGATTATTATATGAAGCAGACAGGATTTGAATTGCTTGAGTTTATTCTTACAGTATATAACGTTTATTAGAGTGTATACTCTAACATTTGCTAATTAGTTGTTTTGTCTGGCTTGAGCAAGAAAATCCTGCATAGAAACCATCTGTTTAGGGAAAACGTTTATGGAATTCAAATAATTTAGTTATAATGATCTGGCAATGAGATTTAAAATTTTACTTTTTCATAAAAAATGTGGAAACATCTCATTATATTTATAATTAATATTTATAATAAATATATTGTATTTAATTTATTCTATATATTTACAATTATTTTATTAAATGCATACATATAAATGTTTAAACATTTTAATTAAACGTTTGAATTCTTAATATACATTGATACATTACATTCATCAAAACTATGCAGTCCTAATAATAGTAATTAAGTGATTAAATAATAATAGTAATAACAAAGTAATTAAAATACTAAGGGACATGCATATTGATAATATGTGTACATTGTGCACTGAATGCTTGTCAAATGAAATTATCCACAAGTTAAATTAGTAACTCATTGCAAGTTCTAAGAGGCATGCAAGACGTGAGGTGATTTTAAGTACTGTAGACACTGTAGAGTCTCCTTCATTTATCCACATGCCTTTTGGCGTAATGTTACACACTCATGCAACAATCTTCAAGGGAGCAAAATATCCAGGGGAACCTAGTAAGAGCATATCCATGCATTTATAAATATGCAAGCAAAGAATTTGCATAACATTCATCCTGAAGAAGTGATTACAT
Organism: Enteromius radiatus; assembly: GCA_032357445.1. Classification (NCBI taxonomy): domain Eukaryota; kingdom Metazoa; phylum Chordata; class Actinopteri; order Cypriniformes; family Cyprinidae; genus Enteromius; species Enteromius radiatus. Next base: position 13,718,379 of record JAUCMS010000022.1, on the reverse strand, counting down.
TATGCTTGTCAGGATCAACCAGAGCTGCTAATGGAAAATTAATGTCTGCACATGAATCTGTTTTGATGACTTGATGAAGGTTAAAGGATCATGTCAGGCAGACCGATTGGCATAAATATAATCACTAACCATGTTAGCGCAAAGAGTCAAATTATGAATATAAAAGAGAAGCACATTTGACTGAAATGCATACATTCTTTTTCTTTTTCAAGTCTTCTTATCTGAGATTCCAGGAACTCTACAGTTAGGGGGTCTGCAGGTGATAAATTACACTTCTTTTTATATTAAAAATATAAAATATACCCCCTTTTTTTTTTTTTGGATTAGAGTATTGTATACCAAGGCAATAAACCTGGTGAATATTCAAATGTTTTGTAAACGTTTTGGTCCAATGGTAAAATGAAGTTCTGCAAACTGTTTGGATATCTTACCCATTACATTACATATCTCAATACCTTTGGTAATATTCACTTCTGAACAACACTGCAGTAACGGTTTAAACAAGATTTACAATCTAGATTTGCACCAGCAGTCAAAATGACAAATACACCATTTAAAAATAAATGATTACACTGTAGAAGTCCATATAAAGTTAGAAAGATACAGATATTTCAAAACTACTGTAAATGTAAATAATGTACTGTGTTCTCTCAGTCTGTTGGATGTAAGGAGTTTCTCTGGCAACCAATCAATAATATATGAACTGCTTTTAAAATGCCTTTATACCAACAAACTTTTCACTGGATTTAAGACCTTCATCTAGAGCTAAAACGTTGTCAGAGATCTTGCAGGTTATAGTTTGCATGTAATACTGCATGCTAATTGACAATAACTAAAATATTTTAACTAACCACTGGAACTACTGGTGCTGGGACCCAAATAACCTGCCACTGGTTTCAAGAGCTGAACAATGCAACCTTACAAAATCAGGCCAAAATAATCAAGACATTCAAACATGCTAATGAGCTGTTTAGCATTTTAATGAGGAGCAGAAGTGTTGTTGTTTTAGAAAAAATGTGTGTGGGGGGGGGGGGAAACAAGTATAGGCTATCTAAACCTCAGACCAACAAGTTATGGTGAGAATAAAAGTAATCCTCAACTTTAAAATTTGCATTTAAAATACTTTCTTTAGCTGAATATGCAGAAATAAACACAAAACAGACATTTATCACATTCGGTGCATGATGGCCTCAACAGAAATATTTTTGAACAGATTTTTGAAACTTGAACAAACCAGTCTCATGGGCTTTAAGGATGCGTGAATAAATATCACAAGACTATAACTCTGTATCATAACAGATACTCACTGTAAAGCTAAACTCAACTTGGAGATATTTTTTTATTTATTTAAAACATAATATTATTTACATTTACAATTACATTTACATTTAGAATTAAGTTTTTTAAATAAATATACTAATCTTTTAAAAAAAAAATAATAATAATAATAAAAAAAGTATTAAAAATAATCTAATTATTATTATTTTAATAATAATAGGCAACCAATACTCTTGATAGAGCCAAACAGAACTTAGAGAAAATGTACTTTAAAGCATGGAAATAATAATATATAATTTAGCAATGTAAACAATATTATGTATTATTATTATTATTATATAGTATTAATATAATGTGTGGCAACAGATACTCTTTATAGAGCCAAACTGAACTTGGGGAAAATTTATTTAAAAAAAAAATAAACAATAATATATAATTTAACAATGTAAAAATACTATTTATTATTATTAATACATTTATATAAAATAAAACTGTTTAATAGTGTGCCTGCAACAGACACATTATTATTATTATTACTACTAAAATTATTAGTATTACTAATTAGAATTATACATTTTTATTTAAAAAATACTATTTATTTAAAAAAATACAAATAAAATTGTATAATAGTGCACAGCAAGACACTATTATTATTAATATAAATTAATATCACTAATAATAAATGTTATTATATTATTTATAATTTTTTTTTGTTTTAAATACCTGAATCTTATAATATAACTAGAATCAGATTCTCTCAAACAAATGTAATAAAATGTAAACAAATATAATGTTAATAGAAAAGAATACTACTATTGTTTTTAAAATACTACTATTTAAAAAGCCAATGTTTCCAAAACACAACTCCTAAAAGTCATAAAAACCTGAAAACTATTTAAAAAGCCAATGTTTCCAAAACACAACTCTGAAAATAGCCTGGCAAATGTTATTTTAGGCAGAAGTTATTTTGTGTGCTATAGGCTTGGGAAGGCTGACAGGGAGACAACGAACAGGAGCTGCAGCTTATTTTTGGGTCAGGAACACATGAGCTTTCTCCCTGCATTAGTCTGTGTTCACTAGTGTGTCTCAGCACACTGCAAACCGTCCATATTTAGTTTTGCGGCATAAATGAGTGAGCGCTGTGGAGTTCTGCGTGTTTGTTTTGGTCTGTTTGTTTATTGAGTCAGCTGGCCTCTGGGGAAGAGGTAGGGTTTGATGGAAATGCAGACGGGAGAACGGTGCTTAAAAGTGTGTAAAACGGAGGGAGGCATGTTTTGGGAAGAGCAGCAGTCGTTTGGCTGCCGAGGCTGAAAAGAGAGCAAATCTCTGAAAGCATTAAGGGAGCTCAGAGCTCCAATTCTGTCTGATCCATGAGCGTCTGTGGGCAAACGCTTGCAGAGAGAGTGTAGCACAAGGTCAGAGGAAATCATGACAGAATGAGGATGTTTGAACGCATGGCTTGGGGTTGAAATGCATTGCCCACTACCCCACTGATCCACAATCCCATGAGGCCATCCACCTGGGCCCTTATGGCCACATGATTGAGAGCACAGAGCAGCTCCCTGCAGAGAGTTCATTACACACATACATGCACAACACGCTTTAGCACACAGCTGCTACATCAGGAGATAAGCGATTTCATCTGTTTACTGTACACACAGCATGGTGGCAGCTATGATGCTAATCAGGACACAACATATTCTGTCACTTGCCTATATATCACTATTAGACCTATAGTCTAACCTTTGACCAAAAACTGATTCACACTGCAGCTTATTTTGATCCCTGACTGAGAATAAACAACAACAATTCGTTCAAATGAAACATTTTTATAGTCTACTGTACAATAAAATAGTGACATGAAAAAAAAGAAAGTAAAACTGGGTGAGGGATTCAGACATATTCTCCATCAATGTTAAGCTAATTAAAATAATAATAAAATAATAATAAAATTATATATATTTTTTTTTTAATTGCAATGTGGTAAACTAACTTGAAACAGTTGTGTTTTGGTGAAACAAAATATTTTAATATTGAAATACTATATTTTAATAAAGCAGGCCAAAAATTATATTTGATGCTTGTTCAATTTACTTAACTAAATGAAGTAAATCCAGCACAATTCTTTACAACCACTTTACTAAATTAATTTCAGTTGAGAGTACACACATGATTTTACTTGTTCGACTAGGAAGTGGATTTCCCATCATACTTGATACAAAGAGTAAATGTTGAAATAAAATTATTTAAGCCGTTTTTATTAAGGTTATCAAATTAGGAGACTTGTTCATGTCCATTGCTCTTTTATGTATGATTTTAGTGATGTTGATAAACCAAATAAATTTCGAGAGAAGTACATCTGAATAATTAACCACGCCTGGCGCCGCATATCTCCAATCAGCCCAATCACGCTAAACCAATCAGGATCTAATACAGTATTTCCGCTTTAAATAAGCCCATTCTCTCCCTTTCTGTATCTCGTTTCGCATCCCCGCCGCTTCCCCTTCTCCACCTTGTTTCGCACCTTCCTCCAGGGGGGCAAGCGGGATTCGAGCCGGTCGTCGAGCTCTGCCCTCGCTAGGGTTTATAATACTAGGGGTCGGGGACAATCTCCCAACTCGCCCCCCTGCACAGCACCCCATAAACGCTTATTATTATCTATTTCTGAGGAAGTGTGAATTCGTGAAAAACTGTTTCTGGTATGTTAGTGTTGGGAGTTACAATTGTGGTAAAGTGTACATCCTGTGCTCGGGCTGAGGACCTGCTAACATTTTAGTTGTTTTAATATAAAAAAAAAAAAAAAGCTTTGTGCATGCTACAACAAAAAAAACTATCTTATGAATGTGCCAAACAACTTTTTTTTTATTGTAGTTTTTAGATTTTGTATGAATTATTATTCTTTTAAATGTTAAATGTAATTACTGAATAAACTGAATACATCAATGAAACTGGATTATTTGTTTTGGTTGAATGTGATGATATAAATTTGAGTATAATTGAACTTAATAGACTTAATAGAAGTTGATTCAACTAAACAACATTGAATTAACTTTACATAATTAAATTAAGTTTAAAATCAATATTGTTACTTAAATGTTACTTTTTTAACATAAAAAAGTAAGGTCAATGTACCTTTTTTTTAATTATATATTACATATTTTATTACTTTAAATCTAAATATTATACAGGTTATCCCTTATGAAACTATATATGAAGTTTAATTCTTTCCTGTACAGGTTAGATCATGCTTTTTTTCTGTCATGTCTCAATATATCCATGTCTATATACATTGTTATGCAAACTAAAGTTATGTCACTGACCAATCTAGGCTCATTGAAAATACGTGCCTCTTCATATATTTCTGCAAAAAAAACCTGAAAAAAACGTACCTATACATACAAATCGCTGCAGTTTCCAGTTGAAATGAACACTAGAGGCAGTAAAACTTTTATTCCTTTTCACACAAAAGTATGATTTACAGGTACATTTTTGATTAATAAAGGCAAATTTTCACACAATTAGTTGCAGATTGTTATGTTACAACTTCAAAACATTTTTAACATCCTGCACGATTTAAAAACGGATACTTTTGAAGATTGTCGTCATATATACAACTTTATATGTATTAATTTTCCATCTCAGTCAGTTTACTCGGTAGCTCACATGCACTTAGGCAGAGAAAAGCACTGGTTTGAATCCTGTGTAAAAGGCTTCGACAAAACAGCTCAAATCAGCGTAAAGAAATAGCATGGCGGCATCACCAAATACATTTTCACATTACTTTTGCATTTGTTAACATTATCAGGTAGGTTTAAGTTTGGGTTTGGTGTAGGGGATATTTCCAACATGATAAAGCATGACACTCACTGGATATTTGAATTCTGAATGGCCAGAAAATGTAGTAAACACACTGCAATACATACCTGTACCAACCTAATACAAACGTGCCAAGGTTTAAACGTGTGTTTTAGCACCACTAACTGGACAATTTACTTTGAAACTGCGGCAAAATGTGCAGTAAGGTACATAATTAATTAATACAGAAATGTATGTAGAGGCACGAATTTCCAATAAGCCTGGGTTGTCACTGACAGAGCACACAGACACAACTAATTAATAACAAGCTTTGCAATGTATTACTTTCAGTATAAAATATAGTCGAATTTATAGTTGTTGCTGCAACAGTAATATATTTGTAGTGTAGCTATGAGTAATTTGAGGTTGTTTCCTCGAGATACTGACAGTTAAAATAGTTTTTCAGGTGGAAAATATTCACTTCAGATTGGACAGTCAGTAAACATACTATGCACACTATAGGTGACCCAAGCAAACAAGAACCAGAATTTAATAGCAGAGTTCTTCACACAGAAAACATCTCAGAATATTAATTCATTTAATAATGTTCCTGAATAATTCGTAAGGGATTTCAGTGTGTTCCAGCACAGTGGGAAACGGAAGGAAAGGCCTGATGAAACACTGTACAGCAAAGACCTGACTTCTGCTGAATGATCGCTTGGTTGATCGCTTGGCTGCTTGATTGACTGGAGATGGCTGATGATGCAAGGAGATGTAACATAGCTGATGTGTCTCTACAGAGTCAGCCTGTCAGTAATACTTCCACTTACAGACTTGAAAAGCAAGATAAAAGACATCAATGTGATCTAATGAGAAACAGTCTCCTGAGGCGTAACCACAGCCAGGGTTCAAAACTAACTTTTTGCTACATCTGTCACATGTGAGCAAATTCAGAAAATGATTGGCCATATTTATTTTTTACAGATCATGAAAAGGTATTCACAGCTTTATTTTTGTCCCTAGGATTATTTATTAAGTATCCACCTTTATCCTAAACGTGGAAGTAAGTCTATGGGTGAGGTTCCAGTTCATTAGATGCTATAGGTACTGTATATATAATGAGGTGAATAACATCATGCAGTAAACTGTAAAAATGTTCATAATTAAAATAATGCATTCAAATAACATAAGACATACCATTTTTTAATATCAAGCAGCAAAACAAACTGTTTTGTACAGCTAAAATAGTTGGATGTAGATGAGACTGGAAGCTGCACCCAGAGAATTAACAAATGGCAGCCCATGTTTACATCCGAAAAGGGCCATATGATGCAATTTCAAGTTTTCCTTCAGTGTTACAAGCGTGCACAGATAAGATTCCCTGACTAAAGTCTCAAAACCAAAGAGATATTCTTTATAAAAAAACTCATCCACACCCTCTAAAACAGCTCATTTAAACACGCCCCCACTTCTCTATGTCACTGTGTGGGTTTATTTTCATAACACCACCCAAATGTTTACACAAAGAAGCAAGCAGTATTATTCTCACTGTAGTGTTGATGCCATATGGTTGATGAGTAGTCTGTCAATGCTGGCTGTGCACAAAGGCTATATAGTGGAGCAATTGACCTTTCGCAAAAGCCACACCCCCCTTAGTTACTGTTGCTAGCCCGTCAAGCTTACCGACAACAGCGGACTGTCAACCATAGACAGTAGTAGAAAACATGGCGGGGAGAGGTGTACCTGTCGCTGTCAGTGACTCCTTTTGGAGTAACATACACTTAATATCCTCCAGGTCGAGGCAAAAGGGGTTGCAATATGCAATGG
>JAUCMS010000022.1:13677740-13695971 GCA_032357445.1 Enteromius radiatus | reverse complement strand
GTTTGGACGTCGAATAGATGTCCAGAATTGGTCATGGACCGACGGACCCAATATAGACATGATCTGCACGTCTATCCAACGTCCAATGTTTAGTGGGTATGAACTAGCAATTGCAAGAGAATCAATTCTTTAAATCTTTATGCCGAAAAAAAAAAAATTAATAATAATTGTGAGATGGGCGGACAAGGAAAAGATGAAATAAATGTTTTCAATGCATGTGTGTGTGCTGTGTATATTTATTATGCATATACAAACACACACACATACAGTACATATTTTTAAATGATATACATTTGTATAATTTATATAAATATTATTTTTAAAAATATAAACATAACACTTTTTTCTAAAAACATACTGTACATGCATGTGTGTGAGTATAATTTTTTTTTTTTTTCAATTTTAGAACATTAGAACAAAATTTTACATATTTCCTTGGCAACTAAAAAAAAGTTTTTTAAAAACATTTGATTTTAACATTTATTTTTAATGCTTTTACACTTTTAAAAATAAAGGTATACCAACTTTTGTAAAATGAAATAGTTCCATAGATGTTAAAGGTTCTTTATGGAACCTATCATGGATCATCCAGCATTTTTTAGACTCGCCATTGTGAGCTGAAGGCACATTTTGGCTAACACAGGAAATAGAGTGAAAGATAACTCATTAAATCTTAATAATTTTCCATTGCTTATGGGTTCAGATTGTGTGCTCATTATACCAGCACCTACCAAATGGCATTCCCTGATGCTCACTGTGTCACAGTTTTTGCTGAGTCTGTGTCGCAGAGGTTCTGCTTAAAATCTGTCACGTCTTAGAGGCTGAACTTTCATGGCATTTTGAGACTTTGAGCTCTGACCGCTGCCCTCATTGCCGATGCACTTTGTCTGAGCTCCACTTGACACGTCGTTTTTTTTTAAACGCTTTTTGTGAGAAACACTCACTGGCCTGATTCAGCATCAAGCCTCTGGCGCAGACAGATTTTAATCTTCCTTGTCAAAAAGAAGAACTGTTACTTGAAGCTATGATGCCTTCAAAATAGCCTCTTCGGAAGTGTTCAGGCAAAAAGAGGCAAATGGTGATGCTAGTTTTGAATAAGGGTTTCTATATGAGAGTCAAATAGGAATTGAGTTCTTTGAGAACGTTTTGATACCAATGCCCTAAAAATATTGGTGATTCTATGTTAAGAACTTGCATTTAAAAGTTAAAGATGTAAAGATCCTTTGAGATCCAGTTGAGAAAAATATTAAGTGACATTATAAAGATCAATAAGGTAAATAAAAAATATACAAATTTAAGAATTCTATTGTATTTGTACACTTTTGAAAGCATTTTCTGTTTTCCTTCCACTACCTTCTTGCAGTCCGCTGATGGAAAAAATTGTAAATGGTCATTCACTTAACTTAGTCTTTTAGAAATTAATTCGAAAGGTTTCCACAAGAACCATTTAATCATTTTGAATTGCTATGAAGGTCAAAGTCTTAGTCATTAGCACTAAGTGACATTCTGATTCAGACTCCATCAGTCCTGCTGAAGATGTTCTTCTCAAGTCAAGGACCTTCTCTTAGTGATAATTGCACTGGATATTCTCACACACTGCATGGACATTTGCTCTGGTGGGGAACACTGGATAATATGATAAAATAGTCACATATCTTTGTTGCAGTCAAATGGCATGCAGCTTTGTTTTAAGGGTGTGTTGATGACAGAGTTAATGAATGTAGATCTGGTTTTTGGTTGTTTCTTTGGTGTAGGAGTTGAGTTGCCAGAGCTTGATGATCTAGCTAGATGGCCAATGTCTGGAACAGTGGTCAGCAACACAAGAAAAAGCTTTTAGCTGAAGATGGATCCCTTAAACCATGCTTTTCAGAGTGTGGTATGCATTACAGCTTTAACGTTAATAATAATGAAAATATATAAATGTATACTTGTGTAATTATTATACTAATATACAAATAATATTTTTTTTATTATTAAGTATTTTTATTTTAGTTTTTACATTGTGTATATATTTATTTATCTCTATTCCACAGTGTAAATGTATCATTATTATTATAAATAATACAAATAATAATTAATGTCAGTATATTTTTTATTTAATTTTATTTTCCCTTCCATGTTGATAATTTCTCATTATTAGAATAAATAATAATTATAATTATTATTATTATTATTTACATTATTTATCTATTTATTTATTTTTTAATAAATAATAATACTCATTAATATAATTTATATTGACCATGATCTATTTATTTATCTATTTATTTATTCTCTTTTCTTTCACTTTTCCCCAGAGCAAATTTCTTTATGATTTCTGCTGAGCTTGTGTATCGAGTACCGTACATATTTGTGAGCATGTGTCTCCAGAGATTTCTATCTGCATTATACTGATTATCAGTCTCCATGGTTACTACACACATTCACTGCTTTCAGATAATTACCCACATGTTAAATAACCAGTGGTAGTGGCAGTTCATTATGAAGGGACGGGGAAGCGGTGCGTAGGTTTGAAAACATATACAGTGCTGCCAGAGTGCAGTGAAAGCTAGCTTTTGTATTCAAGGGCAGCTTCACACAACCGTGCACACACCTTTGAACAGTTTGCATGTCATGGGTCTTTTAAAAGAGGTTTGAGATTGAGTCCCTTGAATAGTCTGACATGGAAAATACGTCTCATGAAAGTTTTGGTTCTTTGGGTTTCGCATAAAGATTCAGTGCTCTTACGAACAAATAAATAAATAAATAAAAGTTTGCTATTATGCATGTTATTTGGCATTAAACTTAAATGCAAGGTTGAGCAAAGAATAAGGAGGGGGAAATGCATTTACTGTGTGTGTGTTTGTGTGTGCATGTGTGTCAATACAGAATAGTGTACACTATAGTGTTGGTTTACACATATAACCTCATGTGGGTGGTGTTATTTGACTGCAGGTTATTTGATTCCTTCTGTATGGAAACTAACTTCTGTCAACAGAAACAGATCTATGGATGAACAAACTGTTAGTGTTGAGCTTTGGATATTGAAGGCTTCTCTAGGCACATCCCTGTAGTTTGCTTGAGTGGACTGATAAACTCTAGAAATATAATCAGGGCTCAGAAACAAAGACTCTTACATAACACCAGCAAATGATTGAGATGGTTCATAAGAGTCTCTTAAAGTTTGGATCCTAATACAGACCATTATGATTATGATCAGTCACCTAAACTACATAAAATAATGTTTAAAAATAATTAGGATGGCTGTGAACACTAGTTTATGCTGTATATGGTGTTGATTCATGATCAATTTATTTTGTAGTGATAGCTGCTGTCTTACAGTCCTCACTCAGGATCTGTCTTTGTGAAATGTCTCTAGGCTGTTGAGGGTCTCGAGAGAAAATCATCTTTCACTTTGAATCACTTGCTAGAAAGATTAGTATTCAGGCTAGTTTGTGATATTATTAGGCCTGTGCATGAATACAATCAAGCTCCCGTTTGAAATGGTACCTGCTTTCAGCTATGCCATGTATCTGTACAAGCCTAGAAAAGTATTAACACCAATAGATTAATAGATATTATATAATATGCAATGAAGGAAGATTTCTATTTCGAATAAATCCAAAGTTCTGTCATAAAACTCGGTGGCGCAGTATGATAAGTCTAACTCAGTCTGACATAACGACATCACACGGCACAGCTGATTGGGTCTGTTTGTATCTGCAGCCAATGAGCTCGCTGTTCAACATTGAAATACTTGGCTAGTGCTTGCTGTAGCAGTTGCTTGCTCCACCTTCCCCAGCTCCACCTGTGTAGATCTGCTAATAGGTGATTCATGTATGCCGTATATAACGGTAATTTTATATGCTATAGCCCAGGGTTTCTCAAATCTTACCCTGGAGGTCAGATGCACTGCAGAGTTTAGCTGATAGAACTCGCCTACCTGAGGTTTTCTAATGATCCTTAAGACACTGATTAGCATGCTCAGGTGTGTTTGATTATTGTTAGAGCCAAACTCGGACCTCCAGGGTAAGATCTGAGAAACCCTGTGTGCAGCAGCGGTATTCATTATATGCTCACAGCAGCATGTTGTGAATGTATTGGCAGTAGTTTCAGTAGCAGATCTATTCTTTTTTTGAAATGCTTTTTAAAAAGTATTATGATTTACCTCACACCTATTAAGCGGCAGTTTTTTTTTTAACATTGAAAGTAAGAAATGACATTATCTTGTGTTATAGTATTAATTCACTAGGTCAGGGGTGCCCACCCCTGCTCCTGGCGATCGACTGTCCTGCAAAGTTTAGCTCCAATTCTAATCAAACACATGGATCGCTTGAAAATGAATGACATGTGTGTTTGATTGGAGTTGGAGGTAAACTTTGCAGGACAGTTGATCGCTGGGAGCAGGGTTGGGCACTCCTGCACTAGGTCATACCAGAATCTTAGTAAGGTATGCTATTGATCAGTATGTCTTTGAGTGTTTACTTTCTTGTAAATAGCTTTGCAAAAAAAAACGAAAGAAAGAAAATCATCAATACTTTATGTACTGTATGTTATTAGAGTACGCGGATGCTTCAGTGCACCTTGTTCTCTTTATGGATAAACAGATCGAATCCTCCACCAGATGCAGGCAGGGTAATTACTCCTCTCGTTTATTCTGCGTGTGAATAGATGAAGGGCTATTAAGAGCCATTAAGAGCGTTTATGAATGGATGGTGGGCTTGAGATGTGCTTATCTGATCTGAACAATAGCACTGTAGTTCTTGAGAGACTGCAGACAGATTCTATTCAGAGTTTCTGTATCATAAAGTATTTCCCCTTGACACTTTAAAAGAGTAAGTGTGCTGAATGAGTAAACCATGCTATTGATTTCCTCTTGGATGTTTCAGGGAACGCCGGTGAGGGGCATTGTTTGGAAGTCAACGGATTAGACATCTATCTTGCCATTTGAGGGAATTAGAAAAACTTGTGTAATTCTGGAACAAGAAAATGCTTTTCAAAGACAGAAATTTTAAACATGTTTAAAAGTTTGAGGCCAGTACAATACAGTGTTTTTTGGTAAAAAATAAATAACAATACATATATATGAGAGTACTGTATTTACACACACACACGTAAAAATCCACACCTTTTTAGTCTCCATTTTTTGAAGAGTGTATATATATATATATATATATAATATCATATTTACAACAAATGTAACTGCAGATGTAAATACTGCACCCAAATCTGTACTGCATCACTGAAAATTTTCACTGTCTGTCAGATTTCACAATCTACTGTTTTACGGCAGTTAAAGGGAGTATTTTTACAGTGTCATGTGATTTGATTGCCTCTGTTCACTGTTTGCTCAAAACCATAATAAAAACACAAATAAAACAGCTCATTAATCAGCAACTGATGTCGTTTTGTTTGCTTGTAGGGGAGGACCGGCCGAGGGAGAACATCGTGGGCACTGCCGATGGACAGGCGATGGTGGGCGGAGCAGGAGCGGAGTCAGGGGCGGGGAGGCAGAAATTAAACTGCTGTGTGCGAGTGACAGCCGTCCAAGTGCAAAAAGCAATATGGGGCGTGGCCATGGTGATGTGTGTGTGCTCGTCATGGGCAGGCGCCACCCAGCTGGCCAAACTGACCTTCAAGCAGTACGACGCACCTTTCACTCTCACATGGTTCGCCACCACGTGGAACTGCCTCTTCTTTCCTCTGTACTACATCGGACATCTGTGCAAGAGTCCTGAGAGACAGACACCAAAACAGAGGTTTAGGTAAGAATCTGGTCCTGTGAGATAGTGTTGATGTAGTAGTGCACTCTGGGATTAGCTTCTTGGTGAAGAATATGCAGCTTGTGAGGTTCTGAAGTGGAGCGAAATATTAAAATGTACTGTAGTACAGCTGAAATATCCAACCGGTTTGTCTATCTCTGACATCTGATGAATCTGTTTTGTGAAATCCCTTTCTCTTGAGGGAGACACTGAGGAAATTCCATGCTGTAATGCATGAACAGTTTGTCCTTTCCGGGTTTCTCCTTTAAACTTCTATGAGCTGAATACTAAACAGGATCATTGCTTATTTAAACTGAGCCTTTGATGAAAATATCTTTCTGCTCTGTCTAGAAAGGCCAAAGTAGAGCGTTTTGGGAAGCAAAACAGTAGATTTTGGGGAAAGTGCTTCTTTTTATTTAATCACTTAACAAATGCTTTTGTGGAAAATGTGGAAAAGCCCAAGCAATCTACCATACAGGAGAAAACAATATTAGAAGCACTGCAATAATGGTTTTTAAAGAGTAAACACCAGCTGTGGAGCACAAAGAATTCATTCAAAAATGAAAACAAAAAAAAGGCAGAAAGAGGTTTTTGGTCACATGAAGTGCATTTTTGTTATAGTTATGCATTAATTATGATGCAGCTTAGCCAACTCAATTTATCAAAAGCATAATGTTATTAAAATATTAAAAGCAGATGATTTTGTTGACATGTTGCCCAGAGACCCATTTACCATTTTAGAGAATATCTGTGAAAAGGTCGTAATAAAGGTCCTGATATACCCATAATCACGCTTTCTTTCTCTCTATTAGCCAATATGCTGACCTTAAAATTGACTATGACGTGTAGTAAAGTCTATAGAGACTTTAAATAGATGAAAATATATCACGCATGTACTGTATAAATCACACACGCATTTAAATTACATTCAATTACATTTAAAAACTCCCTGAAACTAGTAAAAAGAAACTCTTTCCTGAATGAAGTGATTTAGTCCAATGTCTTGCTTAAGCCGCGTATGGAGGCCATGCTTCATTTCTCTCTTCACCTGATTTTACCTGGAAGCAGTGCAAGACACTGAAAATGGCCAAATATCATTGAACTGATGTGTTTAGACAGTCTTATATTTGGCAAGCACAGAGACCGACGGGTGGAAACATGCCATCTGACACCACAAGTTCTTTGAGATTTGAGAAATAGTTTATTTTCAATTATCAGTGTCTTATTAAAAGCTACCAGACACTGGATCTTCAAGATACAATGTGTCACATAAGGACACAGTTCAAGGAATTGAAAAGAGTAATTTCTTTGTTTTACTTTTTTATAGTTGTATTTAGTACATTATCCCACACTGAGGTGAACTAAGGACAGCTATAAGCGTAATGGACAGAGATGGATAGTAGAAACAAGCACCGTGTATGTTTTTCATCTGATCACGTCAAACTCACCAAGTCTGAACATTTTTATTGAGGGAATAAAGCTTGAAACTCGACTATTTGTTGCCCATTTTGTGTGACAGAGAAAGGGTTTGAAAGTGTGCTAAAGTAATATGTACTCATTTTAAGCCTCAGAGATGACACTTTCACTTTCATGTTAGAGGTTTTCAAATATAATGTCATTATAGAGTCATACGTCCTTGAATTCTCATTATTGAGCCCATATTAAAAAGATTCCCTAAAACATGAGAAATTATTGTCTAAATTGATCCACAATTGTGTTTATTTTTAAGTATAAAATACGTATGCACACACACAAAATAAATAAATAAATAAAGGACTCACTTTCCATAAGCAAAAGTGTCGGTGATTCCACAATATGAATCCACATTTTATATATGAATGAACAGAACATTTAGAAAAACTCTTTAAGATTGAAAAGGGCTTTACAACTAATTTATAATAGCAATGTACATAGGACAGTTCAAATGTGCATTATGTGAAGTGAGCAACCGTTTTTATTTCAATTTTTTTGTCATTTCAGAGAGTGCTGTCGGTTCTTTGGGGATGACGGACTGACAGCGAAGATGTTTTTCACTAAAGTGGCTCCTTTTGGCTTGCTGTGGATCATGACAAACTACCTATACCTTCAGGCTCTGAGAAAGATCAACAGCACCGATGTATCAGCCCTTTTCTGCTGTAACAAAGCCTTCGTCTTTCTCCTGTCCTGGATCGTGCTGCGGGATCGCTTCATGGGCGTCAGGGTGAGTAGATTAGATGGATTATTGAAAGATGAATAAAATTCTTGATATCGATTTGACACGTATTTTTCAATATGAATAATTGCCAAAGGGGTTCAATGAGAGATGGATTATCCATCTTTAACTCTTTAATCATAGATAAATAGATGGGTATTTGTGGTGCTCTGTGTTGTTCTCTCTGGATTTCTTCTTCTCTGTAATCCCATGAGTCCGCAGTGCCATCACACTACAATACTCTGCTTTTACAATCACCTTTTCCTGTATTCTTCCTTTGTGCTCTTCCTTTCTTCTACTTCCTATTCCCATTTTTTCTTTGGGCGCAGAGGAATCAAAGTGCAACATTTTCTTTGTCTCTGTGTGTTCCTTTTTCTCTCTCTCTCACTCACACACAAACACACAAGCACTGCAGTGCTGGACAGATTTTGGTGAGTCAGGGTGTTTGGACATCCATGGCGCAGTAGAAGTTAAGTGGGTTTTCATCTCGAGGACATGATAAGAAGACAGAGAGACGATGAGCTCACGTCACATGTTTTAGTGAGAGTAAGCGTCTGATCTGTAAGATGCTGCTAGCCCAACAGAAGCTAAAAATGACCTCCAGCTCAACATATTCACTTCTTTCTTATGGTTTTTTCTTATATAAAAAAAAAAAATTCTTATTTCTTGCTTGTGATTTTTATGGTGAATTATGCTTTGGAGATGTTTTAGGTTTCATGATATTCACTTGTGTATTTCCAACACAGTCTCACAATCAATTCTTACGTATTTTTTACGAGTTGGCAAATTCGTATAAATTCGTACGACCTCACTCGTTGATTTTGTACAATTTGTTTAACCCGCAGGGGCAGGTTTTGGTGTAGGTAATGTATACATGTATACAAATTGTCAACTCGTAAAATACGTACAATTTTGCAAAAATCGTATGAGTGAGGTCATATGAATTTGTACGAATTAGCCACCCCGTAAAATATCTAGGAATTGCCGTGAGATTGGACCCGTATTTCCTGGTAAGTTTTCCTGGTAAGATCATGTTAGAGTATTACAAATATAGCAACCTCTATGAGAATGCAAACCATAATCCTGGTAACAGAGGAGAGTTGGGGCCAAAACAAAAGGCAGAGCAGGAAAAGAGCGTTAGAGGAAAGCCGTTCAGGAGGGTCAGTGTGTGGGAGTAATCAGTCTTTCTGACAACCTCATAATGTTTCTGTACTGCTCTCAATTCAACTACACTCTGGAAACATTTTTCATTTGGGCACACATGTGAACGCACACACACACACACGAGCAGGCCTGTTCTATCAAATATAATGCCAGAGTCATACGTCCTTGAATTCTCATTACGCGTGTATGAAAAAATGAAAGAGGTGGCTGTATTGAGCCCATCTTAAAAAGATTCCCTAAAACATGAGAAATTATTGTCTAAATTGATCCACAATTGTGTTTATTTTGTCTCAAAAACCTCTTTCTCTCTCTACTGGCCAGATTTGTGCTGTTTGACATAACACATTGTGAATGCAATGACCTTTATTTTGTTCTGTTACAAGATTGTTGCTGCCATTCTGGCCATCGCTGGAATCGTGATGCTGACCTACGCTGATGGCTTTCACAGTCACTCTGTTATCGGCATAACGCTTGTAGTGGCCTCTGCATCTGCCTCTGCCCTCTATAAGGTAACCCTGCTTAGGCATTCATGACCCTTTCGTTATTTGTCACATGCTTTTCAGTTCAGACATGTCATTCGGCTTCGTGTCATTAAAACTATACTAATCAATAACTGGATCTCATCACATAGTCGTGGAGTGATGTGTCCTGGGAGTGCCTTGTTTTCTGTAATTAAAATGACCTCACTAATCTATTTGTCTTGATTGATTTTCAATGTACTTTCAACTTCTGTTGTCATCTGAAAAGGACAGATCAATAAGGGAACAGGACAGAAGTATCGGTTTTGGCTCATAAGTTGGCTAACATTTCCAGCTTATCAGAAGCCAGACATGTTATACCCACATTTTCTGACGTCTGAAAGATTAAACCGTGTTCCTTTCTATATTTATTCTGGCCAATATTGGGTTTGAATCTGTAGTTTGCTAATCTACATGCTAATGTCGTTCAACACAGTCATGCTACGCATACTGAAACTAACCAATTAAATGAACCAATTTACAGATAAAAAAAGAATCTGACCTGGTCTTGTTTTTTATTCCTCAGGTGCTTTTTAAGCTTGTCTTGGGCAGTGCCAAGTTTGGCGAGGCGGCTCTGTTCCTGACGATTGTCGGAGGCACAAACTTTGTCTTTATGAGCTTTGTGCCAGTCATACTGTACTTCACACATGTTGAGTACTTCGCATCCATTGCTGATCTTCCCTGGGCCTACCTGTGTGGAGTAGCGGGACTCTTACTAGGTAGATCAAACATAGATTATACATTTAATACGCGGATTATCCACACAATTCTATCAGATATTTACTGTGCATTTTTGTTCTCTTACAGCATTCAATATTCTGGTGAATTTTGGCATTGCCATTACATACCCTACGCTGATTTCACTTGGAATTGTGCTAAGTGTTCCTGTTAATGCAAGTGAGTTCATTTTGATCAAAGTAAAAAAATTAAATAAAATAAATAAATTATATATACATTTATGGTGTATGTATGTTAAGGTTATATATATATATATATATATATATATATATATATACATATACAGTAGTCAAGATTTGAAGTGGATCAAAGTTGTCTGACAAGAACAGGTATTTTGGTTTTAGGACCACTTTGATGAAAGGTTTTGATCCACTTCAAATGCTGAGTACTGTATACAAATACAATACATAAATAATAAATACACACACACAAAAAAACAAAAAAACATAAAAATAACATGAGAGTATAGCATGAGAGTGATTTATCTTCAATGTTAGAAGTTATTTTAACACAACATAGGACACATTGATGCATCAACTACCCATCTATGTATAAATATTCATATATACATATATGCAAGCTTGTTTACAGAAAAAATATATTTTGTGCTACTGACTAATTCAAAGAAATAGTTCTCCAAAATGAAATTCTATCATATTTGTTGCCATATTACACAATACTGCACGTGCAAACAAAACCAAACCTAGATATTTTGGGCAATATAGAAATCCTGGCCAGGATTCGTCTGGGACAAATGTGCATGTGTGGTCACCCTAGCGTTAGTGTTAAAAAGTGCCATTACTGTCAATCACTTTAAATAATAAGGAAAATGAAAAAAACCTCTAACATTGAAGATATAATTGGCTGTAAGTGTGTGTTTGGTTCATGTTGCAGTGGTGGATCTGTACACCTGTGATATCCACTTCAACACAGTGCGACTCATCGCTTTGTTCATCATCTGTCTGGGCTTCCTGATGCTGCTGTTACCGGAGGACTGGGATAAGTGTTTGATTGAGCTCAGCACCAAACTCAGAAAGCGGGAACAGCCTGTTGAGCCGGCTGAGACTGGAACCAGCTCAGGACTCAACTGGACCCGACGGGCCAGGACCTCCATGTCCACATTTTCCCACTGACCACGCATTTACCTTTTCCCATTCAAAGCCCAGTGACTGAATAATGCCGGAAAGAGCATTCATTCCATAATATTTCAGTCAACGAGGCTCCGTAGACTATAATTCACAGCTTTTTTTTTTTTTTTTTTTGCAGTTCACCCACACTCAAGAGCAGGGGTCTCAAACTGCCAACATACAGGCTACTGGGTTAATAGTTTATATTTAAATACAGCTCATAAATCAGTTTATATACTTACATTTTTTACACTTTTTTTTTTTTCAAATTGCAACTTTAATAAATTAATTAATATTTATTATATTTAATAATATTTTAACTTTATTTTATATCTTATTGCAATTTAATGCATTATATTGTAATTTAATCTTGTATATTTTTTATTCTCCACAAGGGTTTTACAAGCCTAAATCTTGAATGTAAATGAACAGAAAAGTTCGGGTTACATGCATCTATATAAAACTAGATAGCTCGTATTACAGTCGATGGTTTACACTGAGAGCGCTTGTTGTTGCGTTTTCAGTAGATGGAAGTTTCTATTTTTGATGCACTATAGCTACTTCAACCTTTTTATTTCATTTTGTCTGTCTGATATGCAGTATATACTTAAGTATTTTTAAAAGTCATATATGTAGACTATATGTATCTATTTTAGTCATTTTATATTGAAAAATGTCTGATTGTTACGTCAGTGCCAGGATGTGTTATTTCCAATGGGCTACCTGCCTGTGCAAGGAGAAAATTGCAGTTGCAGTAATGCAATTTCAGGCATCATTACACGACTTAACATGAGCACCACGCTAGGTATATGAAGGAAAGAGGTTTCCATGCCTCACTAACTGGATGTAGTTAAAATGTAAGGTCATAAAACATTTGTATATGTTATAACTGTTCGACTGGCCCAAATGGAAAAACATCAGGTAGTTTGAGACCTCTGCTCAAGAGACCCTGCATCTCCACAATAAAGAGTCCCTGCTGGTTTCGAGATTGTCTAACTTCCCTTTCGGAGCTCAGAGAAACACGTCTGTCACTTTAAAGCTCACATTTTGACTTCCACTGGCAGTGATTTGTGTCCATTAGAACATGTGCCAAACATTAATATAGACATTAAGAACTGCACGTTGTGCCGTCTTCTCATACAACAATGTTCTACCTTGCAACGGGTGCATCTAAGGGATTTCCCCTCCCAAACTGTGACTGAAGATATTTTGGAGAACTTGATGGTTTTGGAGAAAAGGTGATCCCGGAATAGCCTCAGGATACAGTGGTGCTGAGGTTGGCTGGGATGCCGGAGGAGTGCAGACGTCCAGCTAGCCTCATACAAAGTGCATCTGAGGTCTAGAGGGATTTCATCTCCTAAACTGTAGACAAAGGGAGTTAAAGACAGCATCCTGACTGAAGCTACACTTTGTTTCCATCACATTTTTCTGAGTCACATGCTAACCACTGTGAGGATACTTCAGGGGCAGTATTGGCAAACCGAAAAGGCAATCTTCCGTGAGTCGTGCTACCGTAAAGGGTGCCGTGTGTATCCTGTGAATGTATGACCTTTTCTGAAAAGTGCACCCACACGATGTTCTCAGCAACAGGTGGTGACTGGAACTGAAACGCCGTCTTTACACATACACAAAACACATTCTAAGACTCAATCGCTTTTCTTGAACACTGCATTGCATTTGTTAATCTTACGGACTGTTCCACTGGAGGGGAATTAGTCCTACAGGAAAACGCATGCAGAAAATCCCAATAAATGCTAGATGACGGCTTCACTGCCTTTTCTTTAATTTGCAATAGGATCTCATCAGCACTGTCTCTCATTGTCATTGTTACAATGACAATAAATATTATACTGTATTCCTCTGGAATTATTGCTAGATATTATTGTAAACCTTTGTAAGGAATGATTTTTACACTGAAATGCATTCTGATCACATTTGAGGAAAATGATGATACAAATAAATGAAGACATCCATTTAATAGATCTGCTTTGTCTGTTTTCACAGGTAGCATGAAAAACTTGACATTTTCTCCTGTTTAAAATGTCAGTAGGCTTAAAGGGTTAGTTCTCCCAAAAATGAAAATTTGGTCATTAATTACTCACCCTAATGTCATTCCAAACCCGTAATAGCTTCGTTCATCTTCAGAACACGAATTAAGATATTTCTGATGATCTGTCCCTCCATAAACAGCAATGCAACTGAAATTATCCCAGATCCAGAAATGTAGTAAAAAACATTGGTAAACAGTCCATGTGACGTCAGTAGCTCAACCTCATTTTTGCGACGCTACAAAAATACTTTTTGTGTCTTCTGCTATTTTAGAGAGTATCACAATGCATGTGTACACTTTCCTCTTGACATAAACAACTGCAGATTACATACATGCGTGTGCTTTACACAAGGCAGATATGTTAAAGCGTGCATATGTGATATATTGCGCTACTTTCTAAAATGGCAGAAGACGTAAGTCCAGGAAGAAAAATGGTTGAGTATATTGATATCTTCGTTTTCTTTGCACAATTTTTTTTTTTCTATGTATGTTCTAGCGTCGCAAAAGTGAACCTGAGCCACTGATGTCACATGAACTGTTTTACCGTGCTACGTTTCTGAACCTGGATCATTGCCAGTTGTATTGCTGTCTATGGAGGGTCTGATGGCTAGCTGATATCATCAAAAATAAGGTCCTTGCACACCGAAATGTTCATATGCGTTTCTTGTATTCATCCTCCTTTCCTATCAAAATGCTTGCTACGAATATGAAAATGCAGAAAATCAAACCTGATGTGAATTTTTATGATGGATGAAAGTTTCAGAGGCAGTGTTTAAATGTTACTGACACAACGTGAGGTTGTAATTTTTTTTTTATGTGCAAAAATTTGATATGGAAATTTCCGCCACAGGGCGCTGTGAACTTTAAAGTCCTACCGACTTATGTTAGTTTAAACTTGATTAATTCTACACAAACCATTTAAATGGGTTCAACGGGATGTGTGAAATGTTTCAGGAAATGGAATAAACATTGTCAAAATGAGTTGAAACAAGTCAATCATGTTGATAAAATCAGCCATTAGTCATTTTCTATAATACTACCTAGAATCAAATGCATCAAAAGTAAATGCATAAGAGGTTTATAGAGAAGGTTGATCTAATCACTTGCTTTGCTGGACACTTAAATGTCACAATTATGTAACACCGGTAAAACCAAGTAATAAAAACAAGAAGCCATAACCAAAAGAAATTATGTCAGCAAAGCATAACTTCAAGTTCATACACACAGAAAAGAGGACCACCTAAAAATGAAAGATTAAAAGGAAGTTAAAAGCTAAAACAAAAAACAGGTTTTACTGAATAATTCATGCAAGTGCTTTAACAAAAAATACGACCTTCACATTTTCTGCTTTAAAATCCTTTGAAACAAATAAGCAAAAATAATTATTTCTGAAAATATTTCCTTCAAATGTAGGTAAAGTGGTCCATATAACAGTATACAGTTAACATTAATCAAATTAATAAAATATTAATATTTATTAATAAAGTTAATGCAAACAGACGTTCAAATTTTGTATTATTATTATTTTTTTAAATGTGTGTTTTATAACATTTATTTGGTTAAAAATGCCGTAAAAAACAGCAATATTGTATAACATTATTACGATTTAAAATAACTTCTCTATTTTAATATATTTTCAAATATAATTTATCCCTGCGCCCATATACAGTATACCAATGCAGAGCTGTGATAAACTCAGCAAATGTCATGTTCTACTCTTACTGTGATCTGTCCGTAAAAGAACGTGGCTTGTTTCTTTTTAGTAGCAGCAGAGTAAGGAAGTCTGTTCCGCTCGCGCTGTTTGGAGGGAACCTGCAGGTGGTCCACCGTCATAGAACCCTGCCCACCACACTTATGACAAACAGGACGAGAAGGAAGGACATTATTCAGCTGCTCCTTAAAGCTGTTAGGTAACTGAGAGGTGAGAGTGAAGACAGAAGGGTACGCTGGTTCCCCGTCATTTCTGGAGATTGCCGTGGAGCTGTGGGTCATTCCGTTAGTAGGGTCACTCTCTCCTCCACCTCCAGCTGTAGACCTCTCAGCTCCTCTCCCTTGTCCTACAACGCTCCCCAACCTGGCCTGGATCTTCCATCTTAAACTCTGCAAAGCAACTTGGAAACGCTTGCTAAGGAGCGCATACAACAATGGGTTAATATCAGAACTGAACAGCACCAGCCAATAGGACAAAGTGACTGCTGAGGGGGGAACAAGGCTGCTGGGACGGGACAGAGCAGTTTCGGTGGCCTGCACCAGAGCTACACTTATATAAGGTGTCCAGCACAAGAAGAAAGCAGCAATGACCAAGACCAACCTCAAAACTCCATGATGCTGAGTTTGGGTGGGATTCTGCGGGCTACCGCTATGTATTTGAGCCAAGAATGAGTGCAGACGTTCACCAGCCGACTTGGAAGACATCTCAGATGGTGCATCTGGAGAAATTTCACAAGAAACATCCAATTGATCCATCACAAACTTCCCACTCACATGGTACACCAGCTTGGATGGCTCGAAGGAGTCCACTAATGAGCGTTGGAGATTCAAAACAGATGAGGTCCTGTTACGTTGGAGATGCTCTTCCAGACTGTGAATCCTCCTAGCGTGGTAACGTGCCACACGGACAATCTTCACATAGCAGAACAGGATGACTATAGCTGGTAGAAAAAACGTTAATGAGGCCATTATGACGGTATAGCTCGGGCTGTTGGCCCAGTTCACTGCACAGCTGTACATGGGAGTCACAAAACTAATGTTGCTCCAGCCCAAGAGAGGAGGACAGCTGGTCACCATAGCTTGGAGCCAGATCCAAAGCACTGCCAAACCTGTTCTCCATATTGTGCAGCGGGAATCGTACCGCAGACAGTCCATGATGGAGAAATAACGATCCAGGGCGATAGCAGCAAGTGTTAAGACCGAGGCTGTGCAGTAGACTGAAGATGTGTAGCCCACAAACAGACATAGATCCTGAAAGAGCAAGAGTACACAATGATCAAAAACACAAATAAAGCATGTGATTTGTGGGACTTTATTGGCCCATTATGGATTTTTGAAAATGAGCTTTTCATGCAGTGTATAACAGAGCTCTGTGAATGAATGTAAACATCCTGCAAAGTTTTAAATCTGAAAGTGCAGACAAAGTTATTGTCTCTCAAAAGTAAGGGTCGACTGAATTATTGAGTCGTTTTTAAAACAAATCTCAAGCCATCAACATGAAACATTAGCATATAGCCTGGCCATTTGTTGGTCTTTTCTTGTTGGTCTGAATGAAAATGTACATTTATTCTTTGCCACAAGGTGTTGCTTTTAAAGTGATAAAATAGCGGTTTCCCCGGTAACGCTGTACACAAAACAGCACTGAGCTCACAAACGCTGCTTTATCAGGTATTACAGGCATTATCAAATAAAAATGAAACCAATCGCCACAGACTGGTGGTGATAGGAGTTGGGATATTACACACTTCCCCTTTAAGGTATTACTGTTTGGTGGTGTTTAAAAGAAATGTAAATATTCAGTAATATTGTCAATTTAACTTTATTGACACTATGAAATACGCTAGACACTTCGCAACGGAAAGCTGAAATTGAACTAAATCATCACTATGCTTTCTGTAGAGCAGCTCATGGCTGAATTGAACTTTTAGAATCATTTAATTTTATTGCATTAACACTGTGACTTTCCTGTTTATTCTGTGATTCGGGTTTGAAATGTTCTGTACTGTACAAAAAAACATGTTGTCAAGTAGGTTTCCTACTTACATTGCAGTTGACCCACCCGTTGTTCATGATGGAAATGGCCACAAATGGCATTACTCCTATTCCCACTAAAAAATCACTAATGGCCAGATTGATGATGAGGACGGAGGTCACAGTGTGGAAGCTTTTGGTGGCTGCAACAATCACAATAACCAGAATGTTTCCTGAAAAGAAGGAACGGAAACACAATAAAATTAAAATAAAATATCATATAAAATAGTAAAAATAATATAATAATAAATAATATTATATTATACTACATTATGTTATATTTGGACTGTACGCTGCCCTCCAAAAGTTTGGAAACACACCTGGCAAAGAGAGGTTTAGAGTGATATCAGCATAAATCCTTATTTTTTTGGTACAAATACTGTAACCTGACATTATCATTGAAGACCAGCAATAATAATTTTCATTTTTTTTCACATCATAATGGCAATGTCACATGTCACAGTTGAGCTACTATGGGAGGAACTAGACCGTGATGTCTGTAAGAAGTGTCCAACCAGCGTGAATCATCTTTGGGCAATCCTTCAGGAGACTTGGAGTAATATATCTAGTCAATGTTTGAATAAACTGACAGCTCGGATGCCCAGATTATGCAGATCTGTAATAGCTGCTAATGGTGGATATTTGGATGAATCCAACATGTAAAGTATTTTTATGTAAAAAATGTTTTCGTAGTTTGTGTTGTCTCTTAGCAGTGTAAAATTATCACAAATTGAAAAGGATTCATGCTAATATTTTCCAAACCTCTAGGGCAGGGGTGGCAAACTCCGGTCTATTGCATTTAATTATATTGCATTTAAAGTCATGTCATGGAAAAAAGAAATTAAAAACATAAAACCCTGCCCTCCGAAAGTTTGGAAATGCCCTAGAGCAGGGGTGGCGAACTCCGGTCCTGGAGAGCCGCAGCCCTGCAGAGTTCAGCTCCTACCCTAATTAAAACTCA
>JAUCMS010000022.1:13646315-13665984 GCA_032357445.1 Enteromius radiatus | reverse complement strand
CAATGTATTTTTGGCTATTGCTACAAATATACCCCAGCGACTTAAGACTGGTTTTGTGGTCCAGGGTCACACATATACATATATATATATATATATATATATAAGCCTTTTATATTACATATAAGATTGTTAATATGAAAGCAGTTGTTCATTTCAAGGTGCAACAGTAAAATAATATTCTATCTGAAAAACAATTCAATACAATGCAGTGGCAATCAAAAACACACTTTTTAAAATCTATTTCATAATTATTACCACATGCTTTGCCATCAGTCGGTCACTAAAAACGCATTAAGCACTGCCAAGTTCTGTTGGCATTGAGTTTTGTACTTACCGTTGTCATCTACTACTCTTGTCTGCTGTTTATTGCAATCGATAGGTAATCCAATAATCTCCACTTCTACAAAGGGATCTATGATCTAGAAAGCAAACATTAAATCTCAGACAGCTTGTAATATTGTATCACTTACTTTAATTTAAGTATGAGTGAACTCACCTCTCCTCTGTCTCCTAACATGGAGTCTTTTGGCTTCGGTAGCTGTTGGCCACTAATTATCTTGAGCACTAGCTGAGATTTCCTGTGTCCTGGCAAAGGGTCTTCCAGCATAGGATTAAAGGCACCTGAGGACAATCATTATGTGTGGTGAAAAGTGCCTATAATACATTTCATGCATCAAAGAAAAAGGCACCAAACTACCTTTACACAAGCATTTTGGCTTAAGTACATAGCCGCAGTTTCCATTCGCTGCAAATTTTGCCCTGTTCAGCTGCAACATACGGCCTTCTGTTTGATAGTTGAGAGCGACTGGAAAGATGAAACAACATTTCAAACAAATGCTGTGATACGTTACAAAGAGAGAGAGAGAGAGAGAGAGAGAGAGAGAGAGAGAGCCATTTGCCAGCAAGGATCCATTGCTGTTCAAATCAAAGTCGTTGCTGTTTCATCATTAATGAAAAACAGCAGGCTTTGATGATAATTAGAAAGAAAATTATTCATAATAAATTAAAGAAAAAAGCTAATTCATACCTAAATGACATCCTGCATTCCAAAAAGGCTGAGGATTGAAGTTGCTAGAATCAACACGGTAGTTGGAAGGGTAGACTCGTAAGAGCTGTCGCTGATTAAAGCGAACTAACTGAGCAGGCTTTAGCTGCAGAATCTGGTTACTTAGGCTTTCGTTTAAGGAGGACACTTGCCAGCTGGAAATGTATGCTGAAACACACATGCAGTTTATTTAGACATACATAGAACACTTCTACAGTTTGTGCTCATGGAACGGCTAGATCACTTACGTGGATATTATTGAGGTTGCAACTGTGTTTACATTTGACTTACCTTGAGTTTCTATATCGTGAACTCGCACTGACTTTGTGTATTTGACTAGATCGGAGAGGGCACGAGAAAGTCTCATTGTTTTCCTTCTTCTGCAAAGAAATTAGCATAAAGCAAACTATTATTAAACTGGACAGATTTAGATTACATCAGACATCGTATTACACACTGCAAAAATATTTGTAAGAATGCATCAGTGAATTTATTTTTTTCGTTTAATAAAACAATTAATATTAGCCATTTATGTTTTTAATTTTATCAGTGTCATCACAGTTAAAAATAGTATAATTGAGATATTATTATTGTTCTATATAATTTAAACTTGTTTTATTTTGATATTTTCTGTTTTTATTTTGGTTGAAGTTTAGGTAGTTTTTTATATAGTTTTCATTATTTTTTATTTCAGGTTTAGTTACATTAATAAGTTATTTCAGTTTAAGTTTTTTTAATACAGTAAGATAAACTAACAGAAAAGAAGAAATGTTGCTTTGGCAACTATAGGTGAAATAAAATAAGTTAAGGTTTTCACATAATTTATCAAAGTTTATATTTATTTTATTTTATTTCAATGTATATCTATTTTATTTTATTATTTAAGTAACAAGCTGTACAATACTTTAACGTGATTTGTTATGTTTAAAATAGGAGAAATACAGCAAATAGCTGAAACATTATATTTGAAATTAAATTTCCAATTTATCTGATGCATCATACTTAATTTGATTTAAATAATTTCTTAATTTAGATATATGTTTTGTACTTGGGGGAGTTATGCTGCATTTTATGTTATTTAAGTACATACATACATACATATTACATATACATACAAGCACCAAAATGTCATCCTGTAATGAAAAATTCCTGACAACCTCACATGCCTTTTTTTGTTCTTACTGTACATGTGTGTATATATATATATATATATATATATATATATATATATATATATAACAACAACAAACTATACAGTATATATAAAAATATAAATATATATAACTATATATATTGAATTTGCTATGAATTAGATATATATATTATAATAATTCCCAGCAAATTCAACAACAAACTGTATCTCCTGAAATACTCACTTGCCATAGTTGATAACCTGTTTCTCATTACTGCTTGTAATTTCCTGCTCATTATCAGAGTCACTCAGGACAGGCCTCTTTTTTAACTTTACCCTCTTTTTCTTCTGAAACACAGATTACGGAACATTATAACACACTAGAATAAGGCTGTTTTAGTGAACTTTCTTTTTCCAAAATGACTGGAAATGTAATAAGCCTAGTGGAAAGTCCTTGGAGACCTTGCGCCTGAAGCTGTCCATGAACAACCTCCGTGAGCGTTTCTTTGATTCATCGCCCGTCTCTGGTGCTCCTTCTGTGGTCTGCAATCCAGAACACAGCAGTTTTTACTTAAGCACTCCAGAGGGGGAATAACCCAATTATTCTAATGTAGAAAAAAAGGAAAAAGCATCTCACATCTCCATTAATTTGGTCCTCTTCCTCCTCATCCTCTTCACCACTGTCTTCATCCGACACATCTCCTTCCTCTGCATCAGCATCAATGTTTGCTGGCAGCTTCTTTCCCTGGAAAGCACCGCAATGTCAGGTTTTTCCATGATTTAGTCACAAAAAAAAAAAAACCAACTTCCAGAAAGAACAATATATTACCTCACCTTGACAAGCACTTTCCCCTTTAAAAGCTCTGGAGATGGCAGACGCCTGGACTCGTTCACATTTATATTTGACAGGTCCAGCTTGTCCTGTAGCACTTCCATGAGGTGCTGAGCCATTTTCTTCTGCTGAGGCACAGTACAGTGGTTCTCTATAGAAAGGATCACTGGATATCTGATAGTGGAAGAATTGGTTATATTATATTAATTATATAATATTATGCTGTCAAACAATTGACCGTGATTAATCGTGAATAATTGCATCCAAAATATATGTTTTTCTTTACATAATATATGTTTTTGAACTGGGTTTTTTTATTATGGAAATATTAAAACACACACATACAGTATATATGTAACACAAACACATATACAGTTATGTTCAAAATAATAGCAGTGTTTTTAAAACGTGAGTAAAGCTCAGAATTCTTATAACATTTTTATTTCCATTGATTGGGAACACTGCACTTTATATTTTTACATCAAAACATGAAGAAAAAAAATTATATTGGGCTGTTCAAAAAAAAAGCAGTGTCTGCATTTTTAAATACAAACTCAAATATTTACTTCATAAATTGAAAAAACTTTAAGATTTAGCTTTCCTGTGAATCACTAAACTAATATTTAGTTGAATAACCACTGAGAACTGCTTCACATCTGTGCTGCATGGAGTCAACCTTCTTCTGGCACCTGTAAACAGGCAATTCATCTGTATTTTTTGGTTTTGTCTCAGAAACAGCATTTTTGATGTCACCCCACAAGTTTTCTATTGGGTTAAGGTCCAGGGATTGGGCTGGCCTTAATTTTGTTGATCTGGAACCAAGATGCTGCTCACCTACTGGTGTGTTTGGGGTCATTGTCTTTTTGAAGCACCCATTTCAAGGGCATTTCCTCTTCAGCATAAGGCAGCATGACCTCTTCAAGTATTTTGTTATAATCAAATTGATCCATGATCCCTGGTATGCGATAAATAGGCCCGACACCATAGTAAGAGAAACAGCCCCATATCATGATGCTTGCACTACCATGCTTCACGGTCTTCAGAGTGTACTGGGGCTTTAATTCAGTGTTTTGGGGCCGCAGACAGTTTGTCAGACAACCCCCACGTTTTAAACGCTTTACTCACGTTTTAAAAACACTGCTATTATTTTGAACATAACTGTATATCTAATATAAAAATCTGGGGCTGGTAAGACAAAAGTGCTCACCAAAAAAATACTGTGCAATTGCGATGATTATTAACATTAGCATTTCAATATGACTACAATTTAAAAACTGCTTTATATCATTAACAACTAATGTTTTTTATTGTCATTATTCCAGTCTTGAGTGTCACATGATCCTTCTAATATGCTGATCAAGAAACATTTCTTACTTTTAATACATTTTTTAAAGAATAGAAAGTTCAAAAGAACAGCATGTATTTAAAATAGAAATAAGTGACCTTGGACCACAAGACATAAGGGTCCAATTTTTCGAATTAAGGGTGCAAAATATTTAGAAAACTAAGAAATAATACAATAAGAAAATATTAATAACATTAAGACAATTGGTTTCAAAGTTCTCCAAATGAAGTTCTTAGCAATGCATATTGCTAAAAATTTTTTTTTGATATATTTACAGTAGGAAATTCACAAAGTATCTTCATGGAACATGATCTTTACTTAATATCCTAATGATTTTTGCCATAAAAGTCAAATTTATAATTTTGACCCATATATTTTTGGCTATAGCTACAAATATATCTGTGCTACTTATGTTTTGTGGTCCAGGGTCACATATTATTGTCTTTACTTGTTCAAAAGATTCTTTAAAAAATGTTACTTACTGAAATCTTAAAATCTTACTGCTGAAAAGAAGTGCATGTGTAGTAACAGAGTTTGAAGAATCAAGCCTATGTTGAGTGCTGCACCTGTTCAGAAGGTTCATTGAGGATCCTCAGGCAGTTTGTGGTGAGTTTTGGGATGTAGTTTTGCTGCAGATTTGATCCGTACCATGACACAGTGGAATAAGTGAGAACCAGCTCCCTCAATACCGAGAGATAAAGACCAGACCTCTCCACATCACATAACTGGAGAAAAAGAGAGAGCAGACAGATACAGAGTGATCCCGAAGAAATCCAGTTGGTTTGTACTATCAAAAGCAACAAGTCTAAATAGTTGATGAATCCAGTTTTTGTGGATATGTGCCAGTAGACCAATTTGGATCAACAATAACGCAGTTTTTCCAGAAGGATTACTACATGTGATGCATATAAACACTCACCTCCCTCAGTTCCCCACTCAGCCTTCTCAGCAGAAACTCCTGCACTGATTCTATCACCGCCAGCATGTGAGTCTTCAACGTGAAAGCCACGTCATCCTCTACAAACATAACAGATTCAAGGCTTCGACATGTATTAACACAGCATGTTTGTCTTATTCTCTCAACACACACCCTTCTCCTTCTCTGCATCCGAGCATCTGCGATGCAGCTGCAGCAGACGCAGCAGCAACTGCAGGCTCTTGTCAGTCTTGTGCAGCACCAGATAGACATTAGTGCTGAGCCTCCGTAAGACATCCAGAAGGGGCTGGAGAAGCAGTTCTAGGCCCAATTCCCCACTCCTGGTCTGCTGAAGGTCGGCTGTCAGCAGTACAGCTCGTGCCAGCAGCTCGGCTTCACCTGGATCAGGTAGGCTTCCAGTCTGATCTGCCAGAAAAAAATGTAATCATCTAAATTAAACGGTAAGCTTGGTGGAAAATGTGTGGAGCAATGTTATATAAATAGGGTAGATGATACTGATCCTAAAATTCAAGAAGAAATAGGGAATATTGAACAAATGTGTCCTAACTGGAGTAATTCAGTTGTTAGGACAGTTATGTTGTTCCAGGATTAAAACAGAGGATGTTAAGGTAAAAAAAATCCAGTATTGCTAAACTGTTGTTCTGTAATTAACCTGAGCTGGCTGGAACTGTGAGGAATGTCCTCAGACGCTGCTGGATGTAGCTGAATATAGAAACTTCATCTCTGTTTGAGGCTTCAGCGTGAAGCTCCTCAGAGGACCCCCAATTGCCGTCGGCCAAACGAAAACAGCTTTCGTTAGCCTGGAGCCAATTACACAGCTGTGATGGGAGTTTAACATGTGAATATTAGTTGTGTGGTCCGATTCTTTGCAAATTGAGCAGGATTATGAATTCTGATTTAGTCAATAGACTTTAAGTTTACCTTATTCCAAAGTGCTGTTCCCCGGCATAGAGACTCATCAGCTCGAAAATGCACAAGGAAACCAAATATCTCATCTAGAGACACCGCTGACTGCAAAAAACGAGAAAATCTGTTAGAAATCCATTCTGTCTGATTATTAAATGATCCATCTTTACCATACAGTGGAGGAAATAATTATTTGACCCCTCGCTGATTTTGTACGTTTGTCCAGTGACAAAGAAATGAAAAGTCTCAGAACGGTATCATTTTAATAAAAGATAGAAACTGATTTGCATTTCACTGAGCGAAGCAAGTATTTGAACCCTCTAACAAAAAAAAGATACTTAGTGGCAAAACCCTTGTTTTCAATTGATGAAGTTTGCGCACATTTTAGGAGGAATTTTGGTCCACTCCTCTTTGCAGATCATCTCTAAATCACGAAGGTTTGGAGGCTGTCTCTGTGCAGCTTTGAGCTTCAGCTCCCTCCATAGGTTTTCTATTGGATTAAGGTCCAGAGACTGACCAGGCCACTCCATGACCTTAATGTGCTTCTTCTTGAGCCACTCCTTTGTTGCCTTTGCTGTATGTTTTGGGTCATTGTCATGCTGGAACACCCACGACCCATTTTTCAGTTTCCTGGCAGAGGGAAGGAGGTTGTCGCTCAAGATTTTACGATAAATGGCTCGGTCCATTTTCCCGTTGATGCTGTGAAGTTGTCCTGTGCCCTTAGCAGAAAAACACCCTCAACGCAAAATGTTTCCACCTTCATGTTTGAAGGTGGGGACGGTGTTTTGGGGGTCATAGACAGCATTTTTCTTTCTTCAAACACGGCGAGATGAGTTAATGCCAAAGAGCTCAATTTCGGTCTCATCTGACCACAGCACCTTCTCCCAGTCACTCTCTGAATCATTCAGGTGTTCACTGGCACACTTCAGATGGGCCTGCACCTGTGCCTTCTTGAGCAGGGGGACCTTGCGAGCACTGCAGGATTTTGCATCCATCGAGGTGTAATGTGTTTCCAATGGTTTTCTTGGTGACTGTGGTCCCGGTTACTTTGAGGATACTTGGGATGATTTCTCACCTTTCTCCGAATCATTGACATCCCACGAGATGAGATCTTGCGCGGAGCCCCAGACTGAGGTCAACTGATGGTCATTTTGTGCTCCTTCCATTTTCTATCAATTGCACCAACAGTTGTCACCTTCAAATAATTATTTCCTCCACTTTAATCTTTAATTCCACATGATAATTTTTTTTAAAGAAATACATGCACTGAATCATATTTGTGATATGTGCATATTCAAACTTGACATCAAAATTTTACCTGACATTTGGGGCACAAAAGTAAAAATATTTGTACCAAATTTGGCCCTAAATAGAAATTAAACATTTTTTTTTTCCTTCTTCTCTGGGTGCATTTTCTCACTAATATGACATAATATGAGGCATAAAAGCTTAATGCATCAAATATAATACAAAACACAAACCGTACACAATTTTTACAAAATTATTTATCTGAAGGTTCAATAAATATATATATATATATATATATATATAATGTGTGTGCAAATATATATAGTTAGATCGATTTTTTTACTATTATTACATATGATTATTACAAGAATAGCTTAATTACCACGTCTGTCAGGCAGAGAGCAGCATGGAGCAGAAAACACTGTGAAGCTCCTCTCAGAAGAACCTGGTGAGTGATCATAGTGCAGCACAGAACTTCTCTAAAAACAAAAACATAAGCAGATTATGTGAGTGACAAACACATTCATTGTTGCACCAAATAACATACGCACTTTCACCAAGTGACTGATCATTATAGATGTCCATTTGCATCATAGTATGCTTTTCAAACAAACACTTTTGGCTGCTTTCACTATTTGAAAAAGACTGTATGCTTTATAATATCTCTTCTTTAATTCAAACTCAACACTCACTACATTTCTCCGACTGCAGGATCATTTGATTCCAGCAGCTAGTACTTTATACCTGAATGCATGAAGTCCATCAGATCCCAGTACAGGACGGGGGGACAGACAGGACAGGGCCTGGGACAGAAAGAGCAGTGGGACTGCACACCATTGACGTGAACCCAACCGCTGAATGAGCTGCAGCAACACTGAACCTGATCACAACAACAAAAAAACAATACGAATTCTGCTGTGAAACTGAACATTTCAGACCACCCTAAAACATTCTGCAGTCTTGTTCATTGTTTTATTGCACATCCAAAAAAATCAGAGACCAAAACATGTGTACAAACAAACTGGTTTACCTCTGTTCTCTTCTGGCAAACTGTTGAAGAAATGCACCATAAACATTTGAAGTTTTACTCCCAGCTCTGGACAATCTCTTATGTTCTGTTGTGGTGCTCTGTGGAAACAAACATTTTAAGTTTTAACTGTAACGTGCAATAAACCCTTCCCTGGTATGAAAATGCACTCCTGACAATAATTACCTGTGATAGAGAGAGCTCTCTGCAAGAACATCCATGAGAGGACCGATCACAAACTGACAACCAGAAGAACATTCATTATCAATAAGTGCATTTGCAAACTATTACTTTCATAATGTGACATGTTTGTTTTTGTTCCAGTATCTTGGATACCTGGGAGAATGCCAAAGCAAACGCAGGACGATGCAGTGCTTTCAGTTCTAACAGGTGATTGACTCCTTCCTTCATAACTGCCTTGTTCTCACTGTGAAACATGCGCTGATACACACACAGCAGCCAGGATGGAGAAAACAGCCCACCTGATGATGGAGAGAGTCGGAGAGCAATATCAAGCAGAGATACAAGACCAGTTAGCAATAAACTGATATGATGTTATGTGCTGTTACAAAACTAATGCAGCTAACCTTGGACGTCAGTCGCTGTTGTCTCAACAAGCATGTCGATCCTGTTGAGTACAGGTCGAATCACATGAATCTTTCAAAATAAATAAAAAAAAAAAGAATCAATTAGAAAAACAATAAGACACAGTAATACAAAATACAGTTCACAAATATTTATTTCCATAGTAATTAATAATAAGGCAAATATTCTGATTTTGTATGGTTTATTGTTTAGTTTTTTTTGTCAGTCAAATGTTCATACCCATTTCTGTAAAGCCTCACATGTAGAAAAAACAGTCAGAAGTTTATTTATTTTTTAATCAAATTTTATTCCAATTTATTCCATTTCAGATTTAAAATCTTTTTTAAAAAAATTTAATATCATGAGCATCATATACAGGGGAATATGGAGCTCTTATCTGAAAAAAATAAATAAATAAAAACACCATAATTTTTATTTAGAAGCTTTTTTATTTTTATTTAGAAGTTATACAATTTGGTGCAGCCAATTATATTGATTATTTATTTTCAAATAAAAAGACAAAATTCTATAAATCAATGATATCTTTGTAACAGTGAAGACAACTTCTCATTCACCCATATAAATATCAGTTGTCTGCTATTTGCAATTCTGAACATGTGGGGTTTTATTAACCTGAAACAAAATATTTTTACCTGGTTTTCTTCTAGAGTCTCTAATACTAGAGTATAATCTTCCCAGAAGTCCCTCAGTAACTGCTTTTTTTCTGGAGTCCATTTGAACAGAATTTCATCTGCAGAGACCCAAGAGATGTTTCTGATTTACTCTTACACTGTTTACACACACACACATCTTGCACACTATGCGGGATACTGAACATTGTCTTACCCGTGTCAGGTTCCTCGCTGGTGAACACATCTTCTTTCTTGATTTCCGCCAGGGCAACACACCTGGTGAGCAGGTAAAGTGCCCGTTTGCGGGTCACACTGTCCTTGTGGGTTAATCCAGCCTGAATTGCCCTAAGGAACCTTTGAGATCTTCTAGGGTCCGTCTCAGAGGTTTCCGATGAGTAGAGGTGGTCAGAGAGAGCAGTGAGACACAACAGAACTCGAGCTGATACTGATTCTGTCTGATCTCTCTGATGCCATGACAGTAAATCACACCATATCTGATGTAGGACCTCTGATTCAGTGTCTTTATCGCAGGATTTGAGTATGGTGAACCAGATCCGGACTATGATTTTTGAGATTATGGAGTCAGACATATCTTTAGCACAACAAAGGGTGCAGGACAAGGTCCTGAAGATGATGTCTCTGTCATATGAGATGCTGGATAACAGTACTGCAGTTACTTCTATAGCAACATCCAAATCAAACTTGCTGGTTTCATGATTGCCATCGTCTCTCGTGGACAGCATAGGCAGAAGGACGTGACTTACCTTCACAGGTACATCATGGGTCTGACAGGTACTGACGCACACTGAAAACAGTCCACAGACCGCGCTGAGCAGATCTTTACCTCCTTCATCTGCGCTGGAGATCGTTTGCAACAGTGGCATGCATTGATTCCATATCACGGACTGCACTTGACAAATAAAGCGCTCCTCTTGTGATCTACTGGAGAGCTCTTGGATCAAAACAGTAAGAGCTTCAATCTTCTCTATGTCGGGGCGTGTTGTGCTTGGCCAGCACAAAGTACTGAACAGGTCTTCGGGATCGGGATGGTGGGACAAAAGGGTGTTTATCAAAAAATGAGACATTTTCTTACTAACCCTTTACGTTAAAAACATCCACACCTTTAAACAGCTAGAATGCTTCTGATGCTTCTGCCTGCTACACACACGTGTGTGCATCTACTTCCTGAAATATAACGTGACCGAATGACGCATGCGCTGAGCAGTGTTGCCAGATTGGATGGACGATTTCAAAAATTTTAACTATCAAAATAATGCGATCGAATGTAAATTAAGGTTCATAAGAGACAAAATAATGATGACAAAATAATATAAACATAATGCTAGATGAATCATAGAAAATAGATTAAAGAGAATTAGCCTGACAAATATGAAAAGTTTGCAAGCAGCAGACACTGTCAAAAAGGCAATTAAAAAACGGGAGAAAAAAAGCAAAAACTGCATCATTTTCAATGTCAACAGTCAGAATTCAAATGCAAAAAGTGTCCAATATAGTGATCATGCACACACCATGACAGTCGAAACTATAATTCATTGATGCATACTGCATGATAATCTGACATAATAAATAAAAAATAACAATTTCATGCACTACCCTTTCACTCTATAATTTCACACAGAATAAGGAAGTCTTTGAAGTTTTTATTGAACATTATACAAAACTTTCGAAAGTAACAAGTCCAGCAGAGTTCGTATAAATGTTAATTTAACTGTGCTATGATTTCGAAGTGCAGTGATAAGAGTCTTCATGTCATCTCTATACCATACTTATTTAGCCATGATCACTAGTTCTCCTGAATCATCAAGTCTGCACCAGCAGTCTTTGCAGTGTGCGTGTGTTTAGTAACGTTGCGATGACTGCTTGGATGCAGCATGCACATTTTGGCTTATATGTTACCCAATTAGTCTATAATTCATATGTTTAAAAACCGCCAAAATGACCCCAAACCCGCCCAATCTGGCAACACGGGCGCTGAGAGACAAATGCTGCTGCCAGCAGGGGGCGCGTAGCGACTATAATGGGAGGACCAGGACCGACTCGTTCTTTTTTTAAACACCGATTCAGCTGTTGGACTCATATTAATACAACGTGTTGTTTACATTTTTCGAGTGAGAAGCCTTTGCAAGTTTGAATACAATTATTTTTTAAACAAAGTTTTAATTAAGTAGTAAGGAGTTTTTTTTTGGCATTTCTGCTGTTCTTACTAACTCACTTGTTCTCACACCATGTTGGAAAGAGACGATTAATGATTCGAATTATTGACTTGTGAACTAACTGTTCGGAAGAATCGTAAGGTTCTTAAAGGGATGGTTCACCCCATAAAATGAAAATTCTGTCATCCTCAAAACTTATCATAACATCTTCTATTGTGTTCCACGGAAGAAAGAAAGTCACAAGTCACAGGCCTCAGATACAATCATTCTAATCAATAATGTATTCCTGGAAAAAGAATGTGGGACACTTTTATAGCTACTGAGTTGAAAATACACAGTAAAGAGTTAAATATGACTATCATCATTCCATCAGTAAAACCTGATCACTGACCCTGCGGTTAAGCTAATTGCTTTTATCAGTTTTCTGTATTTCTGTGTAATGAAAAACACATACACATAATGTAATAATGAATTTAACACCAGCTATGTCTATTCATACTATTCATTCTTATTGTTTTTCCTTTCACTGAAAGGAACAAATATATGGGCATTTTAATAGGATGTGTGTTTACAATACATAGATAAAGAAATTACACCCACCATTATGTACACAACCTCTGAGCGCTTGGTGTGTGTTTTGTAATTATCGAAATCAAAAGAGCTCCATGTATCCTGAACAAAACAAACATGATTTGTAAACAGCGAACAAGTCTTTCTTCTTATTTTTTTACAAAAGTTCATCTCAGTTCAAAATTATTGTGTAGAAAAGAATTATGTGATATACTATACCAGTGGTTGGAGCTCATAGAAACATACATGGAATATTTTGGGTTGACCTTTTAACTTGTTCCGATTGCAGGTATAAAGGATTTTCTTACATGCTTTGTAACTTGGGAACATGAGTATTGTCTGTACACAATTATTGTTTGAAACTGGAGAACAGATGGTGCACGTCTTATGACAGAAAAAAAACAAAAAAAAAAGTAAACATGAATTTCTTTTATAGCATTTGATATCGATTTACCACTGTGCTATTGTTGGTTGAATAATTTGATGTATTAGCATTAGTAATGTAACGCGTGATCTCAAAAATTTAACTGAACTCCAAGTTAAAAGTCTGCTTAAAGGAACGTGGCATTTTATTGCATGAGTTCAAGACATGCTTTTGTCTTCTTAGTGGGTTTTCTGGTAGCTTCTGTCTGTATTCAGAGAATGCTCCTCCAAGTTTGACATTCTAAAGCATTTCAGAGCAAATTCAGAGATCCAACGTTTCCCTCCCAAAATAAACTTTGTAACATAACATGTTACACCATGTCCTAGCTGGGTGTGAACCAACAACAGGTAATTTTTCTGGCCACAAAGAATGTGAAAATGTTTCGTTTTGATGTTTAATATACAGTTCAGCCATGCAGAATAGGTTTTGGACCAATGAAAGTTCATTGTGGGCTGGGCCTCTTGTTGTTTATTGTAGTTACAGCCGGTTAGAATTTACTTGGAAGAGAAGATTTTATCAAGGACTTAGCATATAGTAATGCCTGACTCTTCTAAGATTATTCATTCACTCATTCTGTAGAAAGTTCTGTAAGACAAGCCACAATTGTTCATATTGTCCTGCTGTTGAGCAGCATAGAAACACATCTGAGTGTTGGTTGAGTTTTAGTAAAATTCCTGATAAAACTGCTTCAGACAACAGGAAGCTGTAGTCTTCTCAGATTCTTAAAGGACAAGCTCCAGCAGCTGGTTATCATCCAGCAGGTCCAGTGATAGGCAGTTTGTGGAGCGCTGGACACAGAATGAAGTACTGTCTGGACACAGGGTGGTTGGGGAATGCGGAAGCCCAAATGTGTAGCTGACGGAGGTGTCTGGCACCAATGCCGTTCCCAGAGGGAGAAGAGGGGAATACCGGCGCACGTCATCCAGGCTCAGACTGTAGCGGTCGGCTGGGTTACGAGACTTCTGATTCGAAACCTGTAATGGGTAATGAGCAATTAGTGACATGCTGAAGGAACGAAAAGGGAAAGATTGAAGAAGACAGAGGCGGCAAACCTGTTTTATGCTCTCCGGATCACAATGGTCCACTTGATCATTGCCTGTGACTGAACTCATTTGTAGACCTGGAAACAGATGTTACAGGAAACAGGATCATATTTATATTCTCAAAGTGTGCAGGCAAACACTGTTGTCAAAAAATGTTAGCTTGTATGCTTTATGGCCTAATACAATATTTTGACACACTAATTTTTGGTCATATCTGTTTACATTTAATATGTATTTACTGCTGTTTAAAGTTTAAGAAAGTAATTAATACTTTTACTGAGCAAATATGCATTGAATTGATCAAAGGTGAGAGTTAAGACTAAAAAACACTATTTAAAAAATCTTGAAGATCGTATTAAGCAGCAAACCTGGTTTCAATAAAAGAAAAAAAATAATCAAATACAAATTAATTTATTCATTCATTCATTCGATTTCTAATTTAATTTCAGCAATCAACAATCATGTGACACTGAAGTAACGGCTGCTGAAAATGTAGCTTTCCCTTTACAGGAATAAATATATATTTTTTAAATATAATAAACAAGAAAACATTTTGAATTGTAATAATATTTCACAACATTACAGCTTTTACTGTATTTTTGAACAAATAAATTCCAAATAACAAAAAAACATTAATTGCAATCATAAAAAAAAAAAAATATATATATATATATATATAGTAATAATTCTAATTTAGATAAAAATGAAGAGACAGATCAAAATATTGTAGATCAGGTTTTAAATTGGATGTTTCAGATTAGAACAGTCTGAAATTGTCCTAAATCCTCACCTTCAAATTCAGTGTCTGATTGGATGGTGGGAGAGTCGACGGACACGCCCTCCAGCAGCTCGGCCAATCGCAAGATTTCCACAGGATCATCCACAGAGACCTCCCCAGGCTCCTTCACCACATCTTGCAAGTCTACATTCAGATTTCATCACAAACAATTCATCATGGGTTTATAAAATCATGTTGTAAAACATGTTCACTGTCACTGCAAACGTGACATTCTGCAAGTCGAGCAGGCTAAGCAAATACACTGAATAACTTCAGAACTTCGAAAGCTTCATTTACATATGCCAGGCATCCCAGCAATCTGTCAGCAGACCATGCCAATGATGAGAGTGACATTTTATACTTTTGCGATTGAGAAACAACTGCGCAAGCATTCAAGCACAGCAAAAGAAATGTGACTCTACAGCTAGCAGATGAGTTCAGAGAAATGCTTATTATAAAACTAGTTATATATATATATATATTAATACTGTTTATGACTGAAGATCCTCACCTTCCTCCTGCCACTCATCTTCATCAGTCCGAGCTTTGCTGTTCGTTTCAATCCCAGAGGTGTGTGAGGAGCCATGACTGACAGCAGAGATGAAAGACTTTTCCTTCTCCTCCATGGAAACCATCTCTACGGAGACGCTGTTTTGCCTGGTGTCTGCCTCGATGCCAGAGCTGCTGGTGGAGTGTCGAGACAGACGAGGACTGCCCTCGCTGCACGGCTGATCCAGGTCTAGCTCATCACTGATATACGATTCACGGTACCTTTTCTTCTCTGGATGCGAAAAGAGAGAAAATATATTATTTAATCAAAAAACGCCTGACATGACAGTATAATTATTTTACTATTAAGAGTGATTCTCACAAATTAATTCTTACTTCAACCAGAATAAAAGGAAAAAATTAGTTATATTTTTCAATTTTGTAACCAGTTTCTGTTTTCCGGGGACTTTGGTGTCTAAAAATTAGTCATTTCTATATACAGTATATTTAAAGTTTGTGAAAATATTAAATCCAATTAGAAAATATATGTTCAGTACAATTTAATTTGTCTATTTTTTATTTATTTATTTTTGAGATACAATACTGTTTTGAACTTCTCTTCTCTTCTGTGATCTGTTGAGTTACATTAATTAAATATAACTTATATTAATTAAGTATTATAATCTTGAGAAACCCAAAGCGTAAACATTTCTTGTCGCCATTTTTAGCTATATAGGCAACAACAAGTGATATTTCAGTGATATTTAGACCACTCAACTAGGAAATTTAAAATTTCAGAAATCTGGTCATCTTATTTTTCCATTCAATATATACTTGTATAGCGCTGTTTGTATTATGACATTATTTTACTGGCATTTTCTCCAGTAATCATTATTTCTTCATTTAAAATACATCTGCACATTACCCTGAAATGAAAGTGGAAATGAAAATAAAAATGTTTTTGTGAAATCCACACATAGTTTTTGAATAAACAAATTAATGAATTAACTAATTAATGAAAGAACAAATGAATTTGGCACCCAAAGCACTTAACAGTCATATTGGGGGATCTCTCCTCAACCTTTAGCAAACCTCTTTGGTGTGCAGCAAAAACAAAAACAAAATCATACAACAAAACAGGCATGAAGGGCCTGTAGATGAATATTGTATGGACACACACCATCTGTCTCTTCCAGCTGCCGCAGGTGTTTGAGAGCAGGTTGCAAACTGAGGTACAATCGGTGACAGGAACTTAAATGCAGCAGAAGATGTCGGGAACGAAAAGCCGAACCCGTGTAGTAAACCAGCTTCCTCGCTGAGGGCAAACCATCCGGCTGGATCTCAAACTTCTTCCCCTGTGCAGAGAGCAGAACACAGAACCTCTGTATTTGAAAAAAGTAACTTGTAAAGTACCACAATTCAAATCACATCGAAGAGTTCAGATAAATCAACCAAAAATCACTTGAAATGAGGGAGAAACAGTAATGTTTTGTGTGATCTATCAAAAAAAAGGTTACCAGAAAGGTGAGCCGTCCCACGTGAAACCAGGGGAAGTCATACAGCAGATCACGCACGTTGTTCACCTCCTACAAATACAAAAAAACAAGGCCTCTGTCATATGAAAAGGGTCACGTCAGAAGAATGGGATTTGTTAGAAAATCATTCCATCAAAATGGAATTTAATTACTGATTCTTTTATTACTTTTAAATTTATCATAAAGCTCTAAAAAATAGAGCATTTAAATTTTGTATAAGAACTTTTGTATTTCGATTAAGAAAAAACATATACTGTACATAACAGTTTTATAGAATTGTATTATTTATTTTATTACAAATAACAGTTCATTCCAACCTAATTTATTCAGTTTTAGTAGTTGCTTAAAAACGGAATTAACCCCACTTGTTACAGTACAAAACCCACTTCCACAGATCATTTGTTAGATCATTTGTTATATAAGCTTATTTGGCAGTGTGAGAAAGGAATAATATATAAATCCCGTTCTTTATCAAAGCAGAAGGGGAGCCCATTTTAAGGTTGGGGTCGGTGCCTCACCACACTGGGTCTTTGATCTCTTAGACACAGGGCCCTTAGTTTAATCCAACCCCAGACGCTTTAACAGGCAGATCAGAGGACTCAGGGGAAAGGCATGCACTCCAAATCCCTGTTTATGGACTGAACCGTCTAATATATGCATTCCAGTCAGGCCTATCTGGAGAGCTCTATCATTGTGATTGGCACCGGCTCAAAGAAAAAAAACAGGACCGCACTGAATCACAGAATGATGCACAATGAAGTAGGCCATTCACATGTCCATAATTTTCAATAAGGCCTGGTGATTACAGGTGATGTGCAACAACTAGTGTTGCATGCTGCTGAATCCAATTTTTGTACTGCTGCGATTTATATAAGAAGCCCTGTTTTCAGTGGCAAGAAAAATGCCTCATGCATTCACAAACACACCTGATACACTTGCATTCCTCGTAGAGTAAGTCCAAGTAGCGCT
Source organism: Enteromius radiatus (assembly GCA_032357445.1). NCBI lineage: Eukaryota > Metazoa > Chordata > Actinopteri > Cypriniformes > Cyprinidae > Enteromius > Enteromius radiatus. The sequence goes on along the minus strand of JAUCMS010000022.1, from coordinate 13,648,313 downwards.
GAACCTTTCTCTTCTTTCTTGTCCTACAGGAAAAAGTCAACAAAACCCTAAGAATTCACAACATTGTTTTTACAGTAGTGCTCTCATTATAACATTATGTATGAGAATAGTTCTTAATGTTCTGTATTTCTATTCTGAGCTGTGCATGCTGAAGATGATGCCTCGAATGCAGAAGTGAAGGTGTCTGTGCAGCTTTATTGTTTGTCCTGCTCGACATAACGACATAAATAATATACACCATATATATATATATATATATATATATATAGTCAAATGGTATGAACATAACTTTGATTAAAATAAGTTAAAAACCTCCCTACATTCCACAGCTGAGAATGTCTTGACCTACAGCGATTCTGATAACCATGCATGACCTCTGACCTTCTGTAGGCGATAAAAGGTGACTGGGACATCCTCCAGACGGCAAGATTCTCTGATGAAGAGCAGGATAGCGTCACGCGAGGACATCCCCCACAGCTCTTTATGAAGCTTGGGCCCGTGACACAGCAGGTAGTCAATGCCACGCTTCGCAATTATCTATAAGAAAGCAGACACGGATCATGCATGATAAAAAAAATTACCGTGGGCTCTCACTGTGCTTTATTAGACTAACAAAGAAATTTCATCAAACCCCTGCTGTAAAAACACAACAAGGGATTTGCTGGTAAAAAATGCTAGTAGGTCAGCATGGTCTTTCCGGTGAAGCTGGTTGTCCAAGAAAGTCTTGTTAGTTAAAAAGCCAGGAGAATAGCATACCAGCGTCCAAATACCACAAATGCTGGACTTTAAACAAAATCTTTATAATTAAAAACAATGTTAGCATCACTTGCTTGGATGCAAATGTTTGCGTGTATCTCTAATGAAGATTTACCCAAGGTGGAAAGTATTCTTTGGGTTGGAAATACACAGGGTGTCCCTGACTGTGGCTGTCTGAGGGGTGGTCAGACTGATCGGCCTGCAGGGCGTAACCTGCCAGCTGGAAATACACTTCCTCCTGCTGTCGGCATTCTGAGCGCAGTACACGTTCCCGCAGATCATAGTAGTACAGTTTTCTTGCTTTACGTTCACTGAGAACACAGGAAAAGAGTAAATGAGAAAATTAAACTAGACATCAAATATACATTTTTATTAAGAATAGTTATTTACAACAAATCCTGTTCTTTTGAACATTCGATTTATTAAAAATTTAGTTCACTCAAAAAAATTTGTGGGTACTAGTTTATATTAAGATGCACTTACATAGTAACCAAATGTGTATGTATGTAGTATGTAACCACAGTGTAAGTGCACATTGGTACATAGTATACTATCTACAGCTCTAATGTTTGTGTAACTACACACATGTAACAACCCACTGAATGGTTTGTGTAAGTACAAATATGTAACATGACATATATAACTACATGTATGGAGAAAGATAGGTTTAAGCATATGTAAAGTGGGAAAATTAGATCTGCAGTTGGTGAAGTTGGTGCACCACTGTAATAACATTGTAATTACATGGTAACTCCTCAGGAACTGCCCACTTAATATAAAGTATAACATTCTGGACACCAACTACAATTTATATGTAAAGCCTTAATTACTGTGTATCATCAGAGTAATTATATGGTAAATCCAGAGAAATTGTTTACTAATAAACTGTACCACTTTCTATAAGAAAAAGTGCTGGTAGTCCTGTTATACATCTTTACTTTCATTACCAAAAAGTGTTTATCAATGTCCTCTTACACATTTGTACTTATACATACTATTCATTGGGCGGTTACATATGTGTAGTTGCACAAACATTACAGCTATAGATACAGTACCATGTACCAATGCGTACACATCTAATTGCTATGTAAGTGCACAGGTATTAGGGTCACTTACAGTTTTTCTCAGTCGCTTTGGTGCATTTCTCACAACAGTACTTACATTTGTTAATGCATTTCTCAAAACTATTAGTGCAAACTGCAAAACCTAGTAGATAACCTGCAAAAGCGTGTCACTTGCTCA